>CM031600.1:47466096-47514883 GCA_018398815.1 Conus ventricosus | reverse complement strand
CAGTCCATGATGATCCAGCATCAAATGCATCTTGAATATGAAAGTGAACCATCATCTTACCAGCAGTTGTGTCCACAGGTGCCTGCCAAAATTGAACGTGAGAACAACTTGAAGGAGTATAAAACGGCCAACGACCTGGACACGATGCCCAAGTTTGGGGCTGGCAGCGAGTTTGGTCGTGACCAGAAGGAGGAGGCTCGCAGGAAGAAGTATGGAATCATTTTGAAGAAGTACAAGCCAGAGGAACAGCCATGGCACCTCAAGGTCGGCAGTGGCAAACAGGCCAAAAAGTGAGACAGTGTGTTAATAGCAGGCATGTAAGAGATGGGTAGAGTTGGTAACTTAAATACTTTGTATCTTTTTTCATGAGACTGAGAGGGCTTGATGTTGTTGATGTTCATTACTGTTGGATATTTGTGAGCTGAAGACTTGTTCAAGATCAGATTGAAATTTTTAAGATTGTGTCCTTTACTGTCAGTTGAAATTTTTAAGATTGTGTCCTTTACTGTGAAGTGAAAATTGTAAGATTGTGTCCTTTACTGTGGAAAAAGATTTATATTGATTGACTGTTGATAATACTGTGTGCCAGTCTGTAATGTGTTGTGACGCAGTGTTGATCTGAGACTGGTGGAGATGGATAAAAGTCCAAATCAGTGCAGTTGTGTTATATTAAACAATTTCAGTACGCAACAGAAATGCAGAATGCTTTGAAGTAGTGTTACTGTTAGGCTAAAACAATTATATTTGGGTAAATCTACTTTAGTAGGTGTGTGTGTATAAGGGAGAGAGAGTGTGTGTGTGTGGGTCTGTGTGTGTGTGTGTGTGTGTGTGTGTGTGTGTGTGTGTGTGTTTCTGTCTGCCTGTCTGTCTGATTGGCAGGGAAGGTCACAAATATTGTTCTGTGTGAACAGCAGTGAATGAGATCAGTGGATGAGTACTTCATGAGGAGTGATGTCAAACATACTGCTGGTTGAACAGTTGAAGATGGATTTATAAGGGTAGAATGTTTTGTAAGGTCTTCCTGCCCATCGCCCAGCCAGCTAACCTTGCGATTTTCTGTGTATGCTTTTGGAGCTAAGTAGCTGTTTCTGTTGGTGCATGGTTTGTCAGTCATAAAGGAAAACAAACTTATGATAGAAAAAAAGAAGAAAAGGAAAGAAGAGAGGCACGATTGAACTGTGAAAATTGAAAAAAAGATTCTTTTAAGACATATTCTTAGATGTTTGAAGTCACTGTAGGGCAATCAGAAAGAACAGGTTTTAATAAGGTAGGAAATTCCACTTCTGCTCCATCTCCCCACCCTTCTTCTTTCCCAACTCATGAATGTGGATGTGGTTTTAATCTTTTCCACTTTGGTGTGACATAGTATAGATTATCAGAAAACAGATATTGATTAGTGTGTCTATCTTTCTATGGTCAGTTTTTTTGTTTTGTTTTAAAACAAGAAAACATTACAAAACAACCTAAACTGACCTCAGTGAAAAGTGTCATAATTAGTTAAAGTAGTTTTTTAATGAGTATTTTTTTTTTTTTTTTTTTTTTTTTTTTCTTCCCTTTCCTTTTTTTTTAAATAGGCACACATAGAATGACCAAAAAAACCCCCCAAAAAAACCCCCAAACTATGTCACTGACAACAGCGACATTATTTACAAAACATTATAACAAAGTACATGTATCATCGTAACATAGTGTCCTCATATAATTACATCATGACTTTTAGGAGAAAATACGTTACATAATCATATTTCAGTCTTTTTGTCCATTTGATGCCAAGGTCACGGACAACTCGCAAAATAGAAGGTAAATTTTTTCTTTGCATTATTAACATTATTCTTGTATTAGTGGTATGTATGGAAACAATTTTGTCCGTATTCTGCATAATTCTTCTCCATCGCAGTACCATGTGTTTTCATTTTATGTCTACAACATAATTCCGTTAGAAACATTATTTAGGTTGGGTTTCTTTCTTATTAAATACTACATTTGTATATGAATTATATTTTCCCCTTAAAATGATTAAGTTACATATCATCTGTTTTTGTTTTCTCATCAGTGCCAAACAATATAAGATCTTACATTTAATTGACAATCTTTCACAATGTGAACACTTTCTTTTTAGGAGTTATTGTCATGTTGTTTCCAGAAATAGTATGTGCAAATTTCAGTTCCCTACAAGTAGTGACTAATCGAATCTTTCTTCTCTATTACAGTAGTAACATGTCACTATACCACCAACCTGCATTCTTTTTCAAAATACTGTTTGTTACTAAAATTCTGTGACATATTATATGCTGGAACCAATTTCTGTTTATTTCTTTTATTTTCTTAATTCTTTTTGTACGTCTGTCCATTTAATAGGTATATTAAGGCGCTGTTCCCATTTCATAAAAGAGTGATGTTTAAAAACTTCAATGTCTTCTTCATCTATATCATAGGGAATGCGTGCCCCTTATAGTGGCGCTACAATTTTTTTGTAACGCTAATGTTCTGTCATTTACTGGTTTACTGCGTGTTTTATTGACATTTTTCTTCGCATGGTCTTTTTTTGATTGTTACGCAACTTATGTTATTTAGAAAAATTGACCTCTGATCCCCCGTTCTCTGAAACAGTGTGTGACGGCTTATAAAGTTACCATTGTCGGGGTCAAGTAAATGTTTAACCAAATAAATATATTGTTCCTCTCCATTTCTTGTAAAAGAACGGTTGATTTCCACTTTGAACTTTTCGTTACAAAAAATAGGTTCAATAGCTAGATATGTGTTATTTTTTTAATTCTGCCGGTAGCAAAAGAAAATTTATATGCCTGAAAAAACATCTCTCAAAAAATTATTATTTTGCTTTGTACAATTTATCTGGTCCATATGCAATCAAAGGGCAATCGATTTCAGGACACATAATGGAATGTAGTACTGTTTTCACATTTACCAATTTTGCAAGTTATAATTTCCTAAGCAGGCGATGTTTAAGGCTTGGATATATATCTTAAGATTTAGGGTATCCTAGCCCTCCTTTCCAAATATTTAGACAGAATATTATTTATATTCTTTTTAAATTTTATTCTTTTTGTTGTTGTTCCAAACAAAATTGAAACACATATTTTGAAACATATCTATCTGAGGAGTCTGGTGGGTTGGGCAGGCAGGATCCTCAAAATATACAAGTTTTGATAGCAATAATGATTTTTGGCACTTGCTATTCTATAAAGGTGTAATTACTCCTTTTTGTCATATTTAAATAGATTTTTAATTTATAAAATATTTATTCTGTCACATTGATTTGGGTATATTTGTCAGATTATTCGTAACCCACACCCTAGGATTTTAAATTTTTAAAGGGTTCCATATCCTTTTTTATATATGGGTAAGTACGTGTTCGCACGAATTCATTTTTTATCCTAACCTAAAATTAAACGTTTTTTTCATAGTTTAATTTAAGTTCCAGATAATTTGCTTCAAATTTTATAGAGATCTGTGAAAACTTTTCATTTGTTTTCCTTTATCTCCTATTCAGTGTGAAGGTTGGTTTCATCTGAAACTGATTTGTCTTGAAATTTGTATTTTTTTTATTTTTATGCCTTTATAATCCTTGGATCTTGCCTTATTTTGTTTGCTAGTATTTCGGCACTTAAAAAACAAACAAATAGGGAGATTTTGGATCTCCTTGTAGGCTTCCTCTTCCCTTAGAAAAAATCCTGATGAATCCTCCCGGTTTCACTATTTAAACATAAGGACCTTATTTTTATAAAAAGATAATATCCATTGCTGTAATTCCTTTTCGAACCGAAAGCACGTAGAAACCTCTCTTGTATGACAGTCAACAGAGTAATGCTTTTTCGAAATCGACAGTTACTAAATAATCCAGGCAAAGGGCTTCACCTCTAAATAGTGAATTACATCATATATGGTTCTTTAACTGTATCCCTATGGTATCTACCGGGAAATGAAACCTGACTTGGTCCTCATTTATGATTTGGGGTAGAACAGATTTTATTATAACTGCAATAACAGGCAGAAGCAATGTTATTAGTAACATTTAGAAGTGAAATTGGTCTCCAGTTCTCTATGTATTCTCGTGGCGTATCTCTTTTGGTTATCAATTATAATACCTTTTTTTGTGTTATAGACATTTCGCTTTAGTGTATCCCTCGTTTAATGAACGGACAACAAAATACCCCAATCGTCTCCAAAAGGAATTTTTAAAAAAAAATTTACTGTCATACATCTGGTCCCAGGTGACTTTTTTATCATTCTCCATGGCTTTAAGATTTAGTAGCTTCCTCTAAGGTAATTGGTCCCTCACAAACTAACTCGGAATTCTCTCGAGTTAGTTTGGGTAGATTTATTGGCATATTTTTCAAATTTCAATATTTTTACTTTCTTTTTGCATATAAATGTTGAAATAGTTCTTTGTTTCTTCTAAACATAAGGTCGTTTATGTTATAGTAGTTCCTTTGTTTCGTTGACTAGTTTGAGCATTCTTTTTGCTTACAAAGTTTCTTTTTTCCCAGTGAGCAGAAGTATTTGTTTACTTTTTCCCCTTGTGACGCCCATCTTGCCCTGGACCTTAATATTATTCCTTCCATCTTTGTTTTCCTAATCTCATTCAATTCATCTTTTTTTTTTTTTTAGGGTTTGCCTCGTTCCGATTCCAATAAAGGAGTTTTCCTTTCCAAAGCATGAATTTCTTTTTCAATGTGTTTTTCTTTCTAATTTATGTTTTTATTTTTATGAATGCTAAATGTTATTGTTTCTGCTCTTATTTCATAATCAGAGTATCTAAGAATAAATGGTCTGATAAATGTGGAAACTTGTATTTGATTTGTTGGGATGTTATCAGAGGAAATTTCTACTGTATGGTAGTAGATATTAATTGTTCCTTAGTTTTCTTTAATCTTTTTCTTTATAAGGCTACATATTTCTTATCCTCTCAAATGTGTAAGAGTTAAATTTCCAAAAACTTTATGTTGTCTTCTTTTCTAAAGCTATGTTTATATATACCAAAAGAATGATCTGTTTTGTATCCAAACATGATATCAGCATCTTCATTATTAGTGATTAATGTATCGGACATAAAAAGGGAAAATCTAGCTGCTTTCGTTGGAAGGGTTTTAGTCTTCTCCATGTATACCGTCTCATGTCTTCTTTTCAACTCTTCTTCCATTATATCTAATTAGCTACTAGTTTTGTCATATGTTCAGTAAACTACTTCCTGCGCATTGTCTGTTATTGATATGTTTATAATTTTGAGTCTTAATAACTAGGGTTAATAACAAATATTCCAGTCTCCGGCATTTATTATGTTTGGCTATATTTAATTTTCTTCTAACTTTCAACTGTTGTTTTCAAAGAAGGAAGGGATCATCTTTATTTGGTACTCTTAAGATATTCACCAAAATTAAATTCTTTTCCCATTGTATTAATAAACAGTATTATGTTATTACCCTGAACAATCTTAATTACTTTCTTTATTTTGAATTCAAAGTTATTTATTGAAGAGTATTGCCACGCCCTCTTGATCTAGAATTGTTAGAAGCAAAAAAAAACACACGCGCTATCCCATTAACTTTTCTTATTTTTTCGCGTTCTAATTTTCTGTGTGAAATGTATGTGTCCTTGTAGAAAAATTAAATAGAGTATGTTGTTTGTCTTTAAAAACTGAAATCATATCCTTTCTTTTTTGATATCCCCCGAGGAACCTGGCCAGTTCAAATGACTTTGCTATAGAATTCCATACCTTTCAATTATAGTAACTTTTTTTGTATGACGTCTCATTTCTATAATGTGATTGTGTCCTAAATGGTTTTCCGTTATGCTGAACACATAACAACTGACAAATGAACAAAAAAGATCAAAAACATGACCCCAAATACTTAACGTTGAAATCTCATACTAAATAAAACATACAGGGTAAATCCATATCTATAAGTTCAAAATTGCTTGTACAACGCTAGGAAGTGGAAGGAGCAAGAATACAAAAAACAAAATAATATATAATGATACAAATTGAACGAAAGGAAAAACATTATAAGCCGTCTTCTTAAGTGGACATCTAATTCACACAATTGACATCATGGGCAAGTGTTCCCATTGCTTGTAAAATTGATCTTTCTCATGTTTGAGTATTTTATGGCACCGAGGAATTCCAGCAAGCGACGTGAGCACACCGGAGAGAGAGGAAAAGAAAGAGAGAGTGGTGAGAGTGAGTGAAGAGGAGAGAGAGAGAGAGAGAGTGAGACGTGAGAGACGAGTCACGAGAGTGAGAGAGAGGTTCCTGCAGCAAGGAACTGTTGTACGGCTCCCAATGATTTTTGTTGTGAGGCACCCCCGTCCCCCCAACCCCCCACCCCCCAACCCCTTACCCACCACCCCGACAGGCACACACGGAAAGAAAAAAAAAAAAAAAAAAAAAGAAAAAGCTCTAATTACATTTCAGCTTTTACGATTTTACAGGACTTTTGTTTTAGATTGATGATACCTTCAAAAGCAACAGCATCCAACAACATCAACCATATCAACATCGATATTACACAAAGTGGTCTGCACGCCCGCTCACGCCCCCGCCCGGTCTGTCTGGGTGCCAATAGCCACCTGATCACAGTTCGAATGATTTACTACAAGATCGCAGTGGATAGCACTGCAGAAAGCGGGGTGCGGTTGACGGGTGGGGTGGGGGGCGGCGGGCGGGGAGAGACGATGCTGGGAGGCGGAGCGGGTAAGGGGTGCGGGGGGGGGGCGGGGGGGGACGGAGCTGGAAGAGGAGCGGGGAAGGGGTGCGGGGGGGGGGGGGGGGGGGGGACGGAGCTGGGAAGAGGGAGGGCGTAGGGGGGCGGGGGGGGGGAAGCGGGGGGGGGGGGGGGGAGGAGTGAGAAGCGGAGTGGGGTAGGGGTGCGGGGGGCGGGGGGGGTGGGGACGGAGCTGGGGAAGCGGTGTTGGGGAAGGGGTTGCGCGGGGGGGGGGGGAGGGGGGCGGCAGTGGGGGATGCGGTCGTGGGGAAGGGGTGTGGTGGGGGGGGGGGGGGGAGGAGCTGCGGAAGCGGAGCGGGGAAGGGTGTGGAGGGGGGGAGGGGGGACAATTGGAGATGGGAAGCGGCATTGGGGAAGGGGGGGCGGGGGGGGGGGGCGGGGGCGGGAGGTGGTTGATGGGAAGGGTGTGGGGGAAAGGGGTGCGGGGGGGGGGGGGGGGCGGAGTATGGGATATAGGGTTGAGGGGGGGGGGGTGGGGGGGGGGGGGACGGGAGCTGGGTAAGCGGGTGTGGGGATATGGGGGGCAGGGGGCTGGGGTGGGGGGGGGGGTAGGAGATGGGTTAGCGGGTGCGGGGATTGGGGCGTGGGGGATTTCGGGGTAAAAATCATTGCAGACCGTTTCAGTATTGGAGCTGTTCCTTACATACTTATAGTATTCCGTTTTTACATACTGTTGTTTTGTTGGTAGGGGTGTCTGAGGGGGTTTACTTGCTCAACAGCGCGCTCCTCTCTCAATCTCTATCATCTATTATCAACTCATCTCTATACTATATATCTATCTCAATATCTCTCTCTCTCTTTTTTATATGGGGTGAGGATAACTGATGCGTATATCTGGTGTGTAAACTAGATCTAAATGGGTGTGTATTATTGGTCGTGTGTGTGGTGTGTGTGTGTGTTGTGTGTTGTGTGAGTGGCTTTATGTGGTCTATCACATCATGTATCAGTGTACTGTCTTTTAGAATGTTTATTATTTTTACAAATACATTTCCACATTTAGAAATGTATTGTTTTAGCTTTTATTTTTCTATGTTTTTCCACACTCTCTCTATAACTACACATTATACCATACATATTAAATGCATTTACATTTCACCTAACTTATACACTACACATATACATTACACATTACCATCTATAATGGGATACCACTCACTATCCCAACCCCACCCTACCCCAAAAAACACAGGAATAGCAAATCTCCATACATGCATATACATTTTAAAAAAAAATTGTACCGAAATCATAACCACGGCTTGGGGGGGGGGGGGGGGGGGGGAAGAAAGAAAAAGCAATCGATCCTAAAAACACACGAGGGCGGTTATTAACGAGGAGTATCTCTCAGCTACCTTTCTTGGTCTGGAAAGAGTGGTTATGCGCGCGCACGCCCATGATTATGTTAATTTTTGACGAAGTTTTTTTTTTTTTCTTTCTTATTTTTGTTTTATCAATCATAGAGAATGCCTCGGGGTCGTAAATATGTCACAATCTTTTCTCTCTGTAAAACCTATCTTCTTCAAACAGGATAACCTCTTCAATGTCGCCCATTCCAACATCTCCACTCAGCTTCACTAGGCAATATTCTCTAGAATAACATCTCAATTGAATTTCACCAATTAACGTAATCTGGTTCAATTAACCATCCACTTCTCTATATACCTAACCCAACTTATATAAAAAAACATAATCAACAAAGAATCGAGCTATATCATGGCTGTAGAATGCTCCGATTTGCTTAAAAACATGGAAGGTGGGGCTTATCGATTTCTTTCGGCTGTTTTCACCTTTTTGTCTGGTACTGATTACGAATGTGTGTGTGTGTGGTGGGGGAGGTGCGAGAGGGTTTGGGGGTGCGGGGGGCGGAGGGGGCGGTGGGGGGCGGCTCGGGGAGGGAGGTCAGGGCGGGAGGGGGAGATGGGAGCGGCGAGGGGGAGTATGTATCGGGGGATTTGGGGGGGATATGGCTGTGTGGTTGTATAGGGGGGATGTTTTTGGATTGGTGGTGAGTGAGGAATATGAGAGGGTTAGGATAATTTGGATTAGGACTTGATTGATTGGGATATATGATTATGATGATTGTGAGTAGCGTGGATTGTGGAGAGGGATTCATGATATTGCTTGCGATCCGTTGGTTCGGTTTGAGGGGTGATGATTTTAATGATCTAAGTGAGTAGCTTACGAAACGGTTGCTTTATGCTACTGGAGTACATTGTGATCATTGCATTGTTTCTTTACGACGTTGATTACGTGCTCATGGAGTACTGGTGCTCCAGTCTTTGACCGCGTGCTTAGGCAAGGGCGGAGGTTATGATGAGTTGGTGCTCCGGCTCCTGGTTGTTTTTTAAGTGCTTTATGGTGTGAGTTTATGATTAGGTGGTGCTGCTGGTTGGATTCAGGAAAGAGGATATTGTGGGTAAATGGTGATGTACTGTGATATGATGATTTTGGTGAACTAAAGGTTCTTATAGCAATGGGTCAATTCAGATTGGATGGCCTTGTCAAATTAATCTTAAACTCTTAGGTAAACGCGCTTTGGTCAATTAATGTCTCCCATCAACGATTGCCGTCGACATCACCATCAGCCTCATCAATCAACATAATAATCGCCCAATAATCAACTCATCAAACATCCCCTTATAATACCATCCATACCATCCCATTTTTTTAATTATACAGTATACATATATTTTCTATCACTATCACCAGAGGACGGCCCCACAAAAGACTTCACAGTCAACCTCACACAGTATTCATCACTTCTCTATCCGTTACTAATCATCCAATGATATCCTCCATGGGACATCATATGCGGTCGTCTACCAATCAGCATACCAAACGCCATTGTCATAAGTACATCTGCAAGGTATTCATTAAGAAAAAGGGTAATCACAAAAAAGGAAGGAGGGTGAAAAATATTTCTTGTATAAATGTCTGACAACATTGTCATAGATTGGCATGAGAGAAGAGCAATGCAGGTTGAGGAAGAAAGGGCGTCTTGGGGGACGGAGGGGATGGGGGGGGGGGGGGGGAGGCCGGCAACAGCGGCGGGGACTGGGACTGAAACGGAAAGTGAGAAAATAACAATGTGACAAAAGTAGGATGATATAATGGAAAGTGTAATGTGAAGTTCAGTAAACGATTCATGCTCCGTATATCTGAGCGTCTATACTTTACGTTTATTTTGTGTGAGGTTGTGGAGAACATTATTAAGAAACAGGAAAGAAGAGGACGGAGAGAAGAGGGGGAGGAAAGAAAGAGGGAGAAAGAGGGAGACGAAAGAAAGAGAGAGTGAGAGAGAGAGAAGAGAGGAGAGAGAGGAGTTGAGAGAGAGAGAGAGAGAGTGGAGGGACAGATTCCGACAGGTGAGAGAAGTTCTCCAAGTGATACGAGGGGGGGCGGGGGGGGGGGGGGGAGGAGTGGGGGGGGCGGAATATGTAAGGTGGGAATGGATGAATAAATACCTGGGTAGTTAGAGAAAAAGATGAATGTTTCCTCTCAGGCCCCCACACGCCCCACCACACACACTACATCCAAAGTGAATTCGGTTGGCCCAGTTAGGTTTTGCATTCACTTTTTCCTTTTGCAATAAAGGGAATCATTTCCATGTTTGTGTTATCTTCAATGTTTTTTCCGTTCTTCAGTTTTGTCAATATTTTTTTCGGTTTGTTGACCAGGCAGCCATGGTTGCGGAAATGTTGCACTTGCTTTCTTTAGTAGTTTATAATTCGCTTGTGTCAGGTCTTCTCCCCACAGTGATTCCAGTTTGTTTTCATTTTTCGGTCGGTGCGGTCAGACTTCTCCCCCTCTTCCTTCGCAGAAAAGAATCGAAGAATGATGGGGCGTGGTCTCCCACCCCCCGTGGGCACCCTCCCCGACCGGTGGGCTATCTCCACATCTGTGTTGTCTCAGGAACTCCTAGCTTATGGGCAAACACATCGGACACATTTCTTGATGCCAGTCCTGGTAAACTGTCTCGTCCACCGGTGGATCTTTTGGGTGCGTACACCCGCACGTTCCACAGCCAGGACCGTGCTGCTCGTTTGTCAATTCACTTCACACCTCAGGTTGGCTGGTTCTCCTTGGAATCTGGGCAGTTGGTTCTCAGTTCCGAATTCTCTCCCCCGCACACCTTTGTAACTTCAGGACTCCAGTCTGTCTTTGTCATTATGGGTGGGTCCATAAACGGAGCTCTCCAAACTTTCAATTCTGCGAGGTTCATTGACTCCCCTCGCCTATCACATCTCGTCTCTCAACAGTCTCACATTCCTCCATTCGTGGCGAGTTTTTGTTAAGGCGGCCTTTATTCAACACAAAGTTTCTTGCATTCGCCATCTTCTCCACACTGTTCATTCTAAAATCTGGCTTGGTGTTTCTTACGTGCAGTTTTGATGCTTTGGTTCTGGGTGGTTGTACTCACATCACTTCCGGAGACGATGAGAGATGGTTTTCGTTTTTCACCTCCTTTGGTCGAAAAAATATTTAGGAATATAGTAGACGTCAATTTCTGGTGGAGTCTCCTAACATTGCGCATTTTGAAGTTCTGATAACTTTATTTAGTCCTCAGAAAATCAGTTATTCATATTCAGAAACAGTAGTGGAGGATAAATAATATAAATAATTGAATAATTAAATGAGTTGCGCCTGCTCACTTCCAACTGTCCTCTCGCGTCACTCCATTGTGACACAAAGTCGTTTTACAATTTGGCGCACTTGTTATTCCAGCTCCGGGTAAAATAAAAGATCTGCTGTCTCTCCCTTTAGCATTCCTAGTTTTTTTTTTTTTTTTACATTGTCGCCAGAAAACAAAAAGTCATATTTCACCACATAGATTGTAAAGGCCATACAGGTGGGATTGAAAAAATGTAAGGCTGGAGAGAAACTGTCGAGTCTGCGGGAGCGTCGCTAGGCACGTCCGATTCGGTCGGGGAGCGGAAGTCATAGTCCTAATTTAATGAGTATCTGTGCATGAATTATTTATGAGTATGGCAAGATCACTAGTAAGTACCTTCCACCTGATCAGATTCTCCAATTCAGAAACATGCAGATAAATATGAACATGTTGCTGACACATGGCGGTACCTCATGTCAGTCTTTGGGTTTATTTTTAAACTTACACAGGAAGTTAGCTTCAAAGTTGAGTTGATGGCAGATGGAAAGTGAAAACAAACTACAACAAGGAAATTGAAAGCAAATCCATCAGATATCAGGGGGGCTAAACAAATTACAAGACAAAACACTATGCATTTCGGCCTCTTAGATCTTCAGGACAATGAAATCGTAAGGAACGAGCAATCATTTATCATGTGTTTTATCTGAAATTTAGGTTAAAGATGGGTGTTTGATTGAAAATACGCCGAATTTGAGAAGTCAAGTAATTGGGCTGATTCTTCGTTTTATTGTCCTGAACGTTGTTTAATCTAGCTTGAAGAAAGACCTAATGAAGTCTATAAACAAATTGGGTTTTGTCTTGTAATTTGTTGCTTTGTTATGTGGTGGTGTTTACTTTCAATTCCTTTTAACATTTCTACAGGACTGGTCTTTCAAAAGTGTTGTATACATGACTTTTGCAATAAACAGGAGTAATTTTCCATGCATATTTTCAGATTGGTATAACGGAAAACAGTAAGTAAATGGTGGGGATAAAGTATTTACCTTGGTCGGTGTTGGGCAGGTATGTGGGCGTACGCGGGGGGGGAGGGAACATCACAGAGAAAACGTCGTACTTCATCTTCACCCTGTGTGCTGAGGGGGCTTTTGGAGGCATTTTCCTGTGGATTGGTGGTACAACTTCACTCACATGATTCGCTACAAGTACCTCAACTCTGACGAGGCCGCAGGAAGGAATTCAGCAGGTAAGGAACTGTTGGGTAACATCGGTAGTGATAATGCATCCACATCAGCAAGGAACTTGAGAAGGGATCTTGTTCCACCATTGCAGATTGCCTTGTATATTTGTTTTTTTTCTTTCAATCTGAGGTATTGTAATTATTTCTGTTAAGTTATCTCCATATTGATCAGATTGGGTTTTAAGTGACAGAAGCCGGTACCTTCTTCACATTAGGACACGGGCAATAAGACTTTCTTAGGGAAGGTCAAGGTATTTTCATGAACCCCCTTCCCAAAATTTACTGCCAGGGCATGCACAGCAAAATCTGCCAGATCAGCATTAAGACACCAAAACAGCGGGCTGGCAGCGGGCTCCGTCTGGTGACCCAAAAGTCCTTGTGAGAAGACCCAGACCTTGCAAAAAAAGCAGAAACACCAGCTGATTGTATCACCCAAACCAAGGAGAGGACACTCAAGAGATCTGTTCCCCCTAGAGTCACCCACATGCCACTGTATGTAAGAGGGGAAAGAGACATGCATCAGACCAGTGCAGGCTGAGGGCCCCAAATTTCCCCTGAACAATAACCTCAGCTGCTGGGGCCTTTTACGGCCTTACTTCCAATTCCTTGGAGTCAAGGAAAAGAATGCTTACAAAAATTTGATGGACAGGGAAAGAGTGACCCCCTTAAAGGCATCTCCTGGAGAAAAGAGACATAACAGAAAGAATTGCCCTTGGATGAGTCTCTGTGTAAGGAACTGATCTAAATGGTGACTGTCAAAAGGACATTTTGGAGGTCCCCAAAAACACAGGTGGTTACCTAAGTGTCAGATGAGTTTCCGACTAAAAGATAGGTGGAGCAGAAGACACGAGGGGAAGTAGAGTTCAGTCCCACACAACTCCGGGAGGACTCCCGGAAGGGGAATTCGTGAACAGCCAAAAGGACTGGACAGAAGCCTCAAAGGGGGCTAATCTCCCTACTCCTTCCCTCAGCTTCTCACATCATGACAATCGCATTGTTCGCACAAACGAAAAGGGAAACGGACGCGAAAAGAGGAAACTACTCAGCAGAAGAGGAAAAACTTGCTGTGCATTTATTATGAATGTTCTATTTATCCTTCCTGGTAAATTGTATGCTGTGTACAGGAATAGTGTAATGAATGTCGAGTTTTTGAGCATATCATGTTTAGAATGAAAACATTCTTTTTTTCGGGTATTAATGGAAATAGATGAGATGTTTTTTGTCTCTTTTTATGTAAAAAAATGTTTGGAAATGACAGGAGGGGAGGGAAAGAGGGGGGGGGGGCAGATTGACGTGACTCAGCAAACAAGTGTTGGGAGTATGTTTTTTACAGGTAAAGGGCAGGTTGTTGTGAGCATGCAACTATATGCAAGTGTTGGGAGTATGATTTACAGGTGAATGCAGATTGTTGTGAGCATCCCAACTATATACAAGTGTTGGGGTATGATTTACAGGTGAATGCAGATTGTTTTTGAGCATGCAACTATTGACTTAAATGGGGATTTTCGTTAGTAATGTTGATTTTGTATGCTTAGTGTTGGATAAAGTATCACTGTTCTTGTGTCCCGTGTGTTTCCTTGCTTCTTATGATCTTGGAGGGTTAGGAAAAATTATATCACTTGTTAATTTAATTAACCCTCTTAACAGTTAGAGCGCCCGCTAGCCGCCCGGCCGGAAGCACACAGCCAGAACGCTGAGCGCCCGCCAGCGCCCGGTTAAAAAAGTGGCAACAATGGGCGCCGCCATATTTCTCCCTAGAAAAGGGAAATCTCGCGAGGAACGTGACTTCCCTTTTTCCTGTGGCCAAATTATTCCGTTTTTCAACAAACCCGCGAGTCGATACGTGCCGTAGTTCTCGAGTTACGAATTTTTTAAGTTTTGTGGTCGAAATGCTGTTTTTCGCCATCGCTTAACATTTATTTCTGCGTTCTATAACGAGATCTAGTGATTGAAAATACTGTGATTTGTAGGATTTAGGGCATAAACACTTAGTGAAAGTGCTGGGTAATGAAGCTTAGAGTGGGCCTAGATTTCGCTGGGATGATGTTTCAGGTAGGGCCCTATGATTCGGAAGAAAGTTCTGAAGAAGATTTTTTTTTTTTTTCCCCCGAGTAAATGGCTCATGTGATATTCTTCAAACTTATGATGTGCAACATATATATTTCGTAGGACTTTTAAAAATATTTTCATTTGACTATTTCCTTTCCTCTCTTTTAAATTAATTTTTTAATTGGGTAACCATGTTCAAATTACGGAGTTACTTACCTTGCCGAAGGTTTTTTTTAGGTAACTAAGCTAAGGTAAGTGCATGCAAAGAGGGTTAATGGCTTAATCAAAGAAAACATAGGTTGCCTAGTTTTCCTCTCTCGTGTCCTTCCACCCCACCACAACACCCACCCCATCCCCACCCATCCATTTGATTTTTGTTTGTCTAAAGATTTCTATTTGTTTGTTCAAATATTTGTGTTTAGAATTTTATTTTTTTGGTGCATCATGTTTCAGACGAAGGGCAAACGTTGAACTACTTCAACATCATGTTGAAGAAGCGAGTGAAGAATGAAGACAGGGATGGTGATCTTGATGAAGAGGAGAAGGCAGCCAAAGCAAAGCTTCCAAAAACCAAAAAGAAAAACAAAGACTTTGTGGTGTGAAGATCTACACTTCATGGTTGTATTATTGTCAAAGTGGGACCGTTTTAAAAACAAAGACTTTGTGAGTGTGAAGATCTACACTTCATGGTTGTAATTATTGTCAAAGTGTGGACAGTTTGAAAACAAAGACTTTGTGAGTGTGAAGATCTACACTTATGGTTGTAATTATTGTCAAAGTGTGGGGCAGTTTGAAAAACAAAAACTTTGTGAGTGTGAAGATCTACACTTCATGGTTGTAATTATTGTCAAAGTGTGGACAATTTTTAAAAACAAAGACTTTGTGAGTGTTGAAAATCTACACTTCATGGTTGTAATTATTGTCAAAGTGTGGACAGTTTGAAAAACAAATCCATCCATAAGAGGCCCGAATTAGCACGGTTGGTAGGGCACCGACTCTTGATCCCGGTGATCCTGGGGTTGCAGGTTTGAATCTCTGCTGGTCCATTTCGGTTCTGGGGGAATTTTTCCCATGGGGTTAACACTGGTTTGAGTTCATTTCTAATGAAGTTCATCGAGTAAGACTGTGAACTGAGGATCTGTGTGTGACACATCTTTCACACTCTTTAACCCATCACCACCTTTCAGAAAAAAACCAGTTTGGCTATGGTGTGGATGACATGTATACACACACAGCATGCTCCAAAAAGACAGATAATTAATGAGAAAACCTTGGGGCTTCCACTGAACTACATGGAAATGACTGAATGTAGAGCCAGTGGGCAGCTTTTTTGGTCAGCTCTACCCCGGTGGGCAGTGTGAAGGAGAGCATGAACTGTTAAAGTGCTTTGGGGGTTCATTTTTTAAACCGAGGATTAGACCTGTACTATGTGTTCTCTTGATGATGATTGATTATAACGGAAAACAGTAAGATAAAGTAAACCTGGTTGGTGTGGGCAGGTATCGTGGGGTCCGCGAGGGAACGATCACAGAGAACACGTCGTACTTCATCTTCACCCAGTGTGCTGATGGGGCTTTTGAGGCATTTCCTGTGGAAGAGTGGTACAACTTCACTCCCATGATTCGCTACAAGTACCTCAACTCTGACGAGGCCGAGGAAGAATTCAGCAGGTAAGAACTGTTGGTTAACATGGTAGTGAATGCATCCACATCAGCAAGAACTGTGAGAAGGGATCCTGTCCACCATCTGCAGATTGCCTTGTAATTTGTTTTTTCTTTCATCTGCAGGTATTGTAATATTTCTGTAAAGTTTATCTCCATATTGATCAGATTGGGTTTTAAGTGACAGAAGCCGGTACCTTCTTCACATTAGGACCACGGCAATAAGACTTTCTTAAGGGAAGGTCAAGGTATATACATGAACCTCCTTCCCAAAATACTGCCAGGGCATGCACAGCAAAATCTGCCAGATCAGCATTAAGACACAAAACAGCGGGCTGGCAGCAGCTCCGTCTGGTGACCCAAAAGTCCTTGTGAGAAGACCCCAGACCTTGCGAAAAAGCAGAACACCAGCTGATTGTATCATCCAAACCAAGGAGAGAGGACACTCAAGAGATCTGTTGCCCCTAGAGTCATCCACATGCCACTGTATGTAAGAGGGGAAAGAGACATGCATCAGACCAGTGCAGGCTGACGGCCCAATCCCTGAACAATAACCTCAGCTGCTGAGGCCTTTTACTGGCCTTACTTCCAATTCCTTGGAGTCAAGGAAAAGAATGCTTACAAAATTTGATGGACATGGAAGAGTGACCTCCTTAAAGGCATCTTCCTGGAGCAAAGAGACATAACAGAAAGAATTGCCACCTTGGATGAGTCTCTGTGTAAGGAACTGATCTAAATGGTGACTGTCAAAAGGACATTTTGGAGGTCTCCAAAACACAGGTGGTTACCTAAGTGTCAGATGAGATCCGACTGAAAGATAGGTGGAGCAGAAGACACGAGGGGAAGTAGAGATCAGTCCCACACAACTCCGGGAGGACTGCCGGAAGGGGAATTCGTGAACAGCCAAAAGGCACTGGACAGAAGCCTCAAAGGGGGCTAAATCTCCCTACTCCTTCCTCAGCTTCTCACATCATGACAAATCGCATTGTTCGCACAAACGAAAAGGGAAACGGACGCGAAAAGAGGAAACTACTCAGCAGAAGAGGAAAACTTGCTGTGCATTTATTATGAATGTTCTATTTATCCTTCCTGGTAAATTGTATGCATGTGTACAGGAATAGTGTAATGAATGTCGATTGTTTTGAGCATATCATGTTTAGAATGAAAACATTCTTTTTTTTCTGGTATTAATGGAAATAGATGAGATGTTTTTTGTCTCTTTTTATGTAAAAAATGTTTGGAAATGACAGGAGGGGATGGAGAGGGTGGGGGGCAGATGACGTGACTCAGCAAAACAAGTGTTAGGGAGTATGATTTACAGGTGAATGCAGGTTGTTGTGAGCATGCAACTATATTGCAAGTGTTAGGGAGTATGATTTACAGGTGAATGCAGATTGTTGTGAGCATGCAACTATATACAAGTGTTAGGGAGTATGATTTACAGGTGAATGCAGATTGTTGTGAGCATGCAACTATTGACTTAAATGCTGATTTTCGTTAGTAATGTTGATTTTGTATGCTTAGTGTTAGGATAAAGTATCACTGTTCTTGTGTCCACGTGTGTTTCCTTGCTTCTTATGATCTTGGAGGGTTAGGAAAAATTATATCACTTGTTAATTTAATTAACCCTCTTAACAGTAGAGCGCCCGCTAGCGCCCGGCCGGAAGTCACACAGCCAGAACGCTGAGCGCCCGCCAGCGCCCGGTTAAAACACGTGGCAACAATGGGCGCCGCCATATTTCTCGTAGAAAAGGAAGTCTCGCGAGGAACGTGACTTCCTTCTTCCTGTGGCCATCTACTTCCGTTTGCAACAAACCGCGAGTCGATACGTGCCGTAGTTCTCGAGTTACGAATTTTTTAAGTTTTGTGGTCGAAATGCTGTTTTTCGCCATCGCTAACATTGATTTCTGCCGTTCTATAACGAGATCTAGTGATGAAGATACTGTGATTTGTAGGATTTAGGGCATAACACTTAGTGAAAGTGCTGGGTATGAAGCTTAGAGTGACCTAGATTTCGACTGGGATGATGTTTCAGGTAGGCCCTATGATTCGGAAGAAAGTTCTGAAGAAGATTTTTTTTTTTTTTCCCCCGAGTAAATGGCTCATGTGATATTCTTCAAACTTATGATGTAGCAACATATATATTCGTAGGACTTTTAAAAATTATTTTCATTTGACTATTTCCTTTCCTCTCTTTTAAATTAATTTTTTAATTGGGTAACCATGTTCAAATTACGGAGTTACTTACCTTGCCGAAGGTTTTTCAGCGTAACTAAGCTAAGGTAAGTGCATGCAAAAGAGGGTTAATGGCTTAATCAAAGAATCATAGTTGCCTAGTTTTCCTCTCTCGTGTCCTTCCACCCCCACCACAACACCCACTCCCCATCCCCACCCATCCATTTGATTTTTGTTTGTCTAAAGATTTCTATTTGTTTGTTCAAATATTTGTGTTATGATTTGATTTTGCTGGTGCATCATGTTTCAGACGAGACAAAACGTTGAACTACTTCAACATCATGTTGAAGAAGCGAGTGAAGAATGAAGACAGGGATGGTGATCTTGATGAAGAGGAGAAGGCAGCCAAAGCAAAGCTTCCAAAGCCAAAAAGAAAAACAAAGACTTTGTGAGTGTGAAGATCTACACTTCATGGTTGTAATTATTGTCAAAGTGTGGACAGTTTGAAAAACAAAGACTTTGTGAGTGTGAAGATCTACACTTCATGGTTGTAATTATTGTCAAAGTGTGGACAGTTTGAAAAACAAAGACTTTGTGAGTGTGAAGATCTACACTTCATGGTTGTAATTATTGTCAAAGTGTGGACAGTTTGAAAAACAAGACTTTGTGAGTGTGAAGATCTACACTTCATGGTTGTAATTATTGTCAAAGTGTGGACATTTTGAAAAACAAAGACTTTGTGAGTGTGAAGATCTACACTTCATGGTTGTAATTATTGTCAAAGTGTGGACAGTTTGAAAAACAAATCCATCCATAAGAGGCCAGAATAGCACGGTTGGTGGGCACCAGACTCTTGATCCTGGTGATCCTGGGGTTGCAGGTTTGAATCTCTGCTGGTCCATTTCGGTTCTGGGGAATTTTTCCCATGGGGTTAACACTGGTTCTGAGTTCATTTCTAATGAAGTTCATCGAGTAAGACTGTGAACTGAGGATCTGTGTGTGAACACATCTTGCACACTCTTTAACCCCATCACCACCTTTCAGAAGAAAAAAACCAGTTTGGCTACTGGTGTGGATGACATGTATACACACACAGCATGCTCCAAAAAGACAGATAGAATTAATGAGAAACCTTGTGCTATTCCACTGAACTACATGGAAATGACTGAATGTAGAGCCAGTGGGCAGCTTTTCGGTCAGCTCTACCCAGGTGGGCAGTGTGAAGGAGAGCATGAACTGTAAAGTGCTTGGGGCTTCATCTTTAAACGAGGATTAGACCTGTACTATGTGTTCTCTTGATGATGATAATGAGCACGATGATGATAATAATCCCAATCGCATGCCCTGTGCCAGTAGTTACTGTGAAACACAAGGACTGGCATGTTGACCTGTTTGGTGTCAGCAGTTCTGAAATGCTGGCATCTTCCAGCAACAGACCATCTTTAACCCACTGACTGGAATGATCAAAGGTTTGTTCAAAATCTTTGGTATTCAGAAAATAAATCACTAGGAAATATGTAGGACATATGTATAATCTGAAAGTTGATTTACACAACTGATTGGATGAAAATTTCATTGATTTCGGCAGGAGTGATAACCAGCATGGAAGGGAGATGATACCAATTTCATTTGATTTTCTTTATTTGAAAAGAAAAAAAGAGCTAAAGTGTTGATAGTTTATACATAACCACATGGAACATTTGCATTAAGCCATGGTGGTTGCTCACTACTATCTGTACCTGTTAGTGTTTGTGTGAGTCCCTGAGCCAGGCCTGCAGCATCATTTCATCATTAAAACTATTGGCATCAAATTTTGTGCAAAGATTGTTCACCTTCGTGAGGTGAGTGTGTGGGGGTGGGGGGGGGGTGGGGGGGGGGGGGTTGAAAGCGGTTGTCAAAATTTCAGTGCCATTTGCAGGAAATAGGAAAGCTGGAACAGTGGCATGACGCTGCCACCAACTTTTGGCAGAGATCTGATTTTACAGTGTGGCCTCCACACACTCTTCTCCCTTTTTCACCCCCCACCCCCACCCCACCATTGCTGACCATATGGGATAGATCTGAGACTTGCAGTTCAAAGCTCAAACACTCTTAGATCAATTATGCCTAAGCAGTTCTCTTTATTCTGTGGAATTTTTTTTTTTTTAAGTTGGTAGTTTTTAGAATGGGACATATTTCTCCTTGCAATAGAACTATCAGTGTGTCTTTGAGATAAAAAGAAATGTAATATTACTTACCCTGTCTAGTTACATTATATGTTTCGGGCCATCAGTTTTATAATGGTTTAAATCGCTTTTATCCCATTTGTCCTCAGTAGTTATGTGCAGGAGCATTTACAGCTATTCTGCTGGATATATACAGGAATGATAATTGTAGGAAAACATATAGATTGTTGTAGTGTTTATAAAATTGCGTGTAATTTAGCTTTTATCTGATTGTGATTTTGTGTAAGATTAGTTGGGGATTTTAGAAATGTGCTTGAAGTAATTCAGTATATACCATGGAAGATTGAATCAAAAAAGAAAAGTGGTTATAGCATATGCATAAAAACTGAAATTTCTTGATATCCGTTTCAGATGCTTACAGACATGGATGATTGGGCTGATATTTCTGACGATGATGATGACGGGGAAGATGGTGATGACGACAATGATGGAGAGAAAAGTAAAGAAGGTATTTAGGGTGTAAATTGTTGTTGAGTTTTTCATTGTGTTAAAAACCCTATAACTCCTCAAATTCCCATTTGTTATAAGAAGGAAATTGTTGTTTTTTCATTGCTTTAACCCTTGGAGTGTCACACCTGTTTCATGCTCAGGTGTAAACGTTTGCCAAGGGGTTACTGGTCGTGGAGGGTAATAATTAAAAAAAAATTGTTGCATCCAAACTACTGAAAGAAAGTACATATAAGGAGATTATGACATTTTCACATGAATTTAATTTTTTTGCTGGCAGTGTATCTGGAATGAAATTGTTGTGAACTAAAAAGACAAATGCTTGTACTTACCATATGTGTCCGTAAGAGTATGAAGATTTCACCAAACTTTTGATTCTGATCAGGAAACTGGTCACACTTTCACACAGATTTTGGTTCCCTTTGACACAGAATCTGATCTTCACACAGTATTTTCTTGGTCTCCTTTTTCAAAGTTCTGTGTTCTGGGTGTTAACACACCACCCTAGAAATACACATACACACACTAATACATACAAAACCAGGCAGCTGTCACTATCTAATAGTGTTTTTGTGTGTGTGTAGTACACCTGGAAACAATTGTAAACGGAGCTGGCTTTGAGGAACACTGTCCCCACAGGTAGCTGCTCTCATTTCTTTTGCCCAGCTTGGAACACACTTTGCACCTCCTGCCTGGGGACTGCTTTCCTACAGCCTCTGAGATGCTGACAGGGTGGGACACTGCTAGGACCTGCTCAGCATAATGATTATTTTCAGTTATGAAGTGATCAGTCACAGTTTGTCTGTCTAGAAAAGCCAGTTATAATCTACAGGCCTTTCCCTTCAACTGGTGTCTTGAGGCCAGGTTCTGTGAAGGTTGATATGTCTGGCAGGGTCATGTTTGGTTGTGCAAAGGGATGATCCAGCACCACACCTCTCCGTCGTCCCTGCACAACTCCTCTTCCTGGGCCTCTTCTCTGCTCACACCTGTTGAGATAATTGTTGTAAGATATATGCCTCTTTCACAAACCACACACACACACACACACATTGTTCACACACACACACTCACTGTTCACACACACACATACATTGTTCAAACACACAATCATGCACTCACTCAGACACACACAGGCACACAAGCTAATACACTGTTCACTTACACACACACACACACACACACACACACACACACACACACACACACACACCACTTCTTTCCCCACCCTCATTCCCAACCTTTCCCCACCATGTTCTGTCCTGATGGTCAGGGTTGGTTGATATGTATCAAACTGTAATGCATGTCTGTGTTCCCAGATGGAGAGAAGGAAAAGAAGAAGAAAGGGAAGGCTAATAGCAGACCCAGAAAGAAGGTGAAGAATGCCAAGCAGAACTCGGATGATGAAGCCATCGAGGAGAGCGATGAAGGAGACTTTGACGACAGGGAGGTGGACTATATATCAGACAGCAGCAGGTAAGGGAAGCACATCAAAGAAAGACAGATGGAAGGATGGACAGGAATGGATTTAACTTTTTCCAGCCGAGTCGTTCAAATGTGGGTAACAGGATTTCTCTCCCTTGAGGCGAGTCGCCCAAGTCCGGGTAACGGACAGACAGCAGTACACCCGTGTTACCACCACCACACGACGGGAACATAAAAAATTCCTACACTTTGCATGAAACGGTAGAAGGGAAATAAGCGCTGTAACTAGTCTTGGGGATGTTGGAACGAGTTGTCGACCATACTTTCAGTGGCCTAAATTGAACTTGGCTGCCCCCAGCAGCTTTGAAACAAAGAACTGGCAAAACCGGCACGCCGCGCGCGGCACGTGTTTCCTGTGTGAGAAGAAATGTCGGTCAGGCGGGGGGGTGTAGCGATTTCTCGCTCAATGAAGTGCTTGAAATCGTATTACAAAGTGGATCTGGTGATGAGGGGAGTTGAGTGTTTGTTCTTTCCTGTGACACCTAACACAAGACTGTCAGTTGTTGTAGAGCTACCGTAAAAATAAATTAGAAAGTGGCCAAATCTGTGCGTCAGCAGGGAATGCGCGCTGTGCACGGTGTGCGGCGTGCAGGAATGGCGCTGTTGTGTTGCTGTCGGCTGGATAGAGTTAAGAAAGAAAAAGAAAGAAGAAAAGAAACAAAGAAGGGATGTTGACATGGAGTTACTGGAGGGTCAGTATTGACATGGAGCCTTTGTATAGTTGATGTTGACATGGAAATGTTGGGAGTATCAGCGTTGACATATTGGTGAGGGATAGTTGGTGTAGATATCAAATTGATAGTTGTTGATGTTAGCCTGATGGATAGTTCGTTTTAGTGTCAAGCTGATGGATAGTTGGTTATGACATCAAGCTGACTGAGAGTTGGTGTGGACATAAAGCCAATGGATAGTTGATGTTGATGTCAGACTGGTGGGTAATTGGTGTTAGCATGACTTGGATAACATGGTGTTGACCTGGAGCTGGTGGATAGTTAGGAGTTCACATGAAGCTCGTGGATAGTTAGGAGTTCATGTGGAGCTCAGTCTAGTTGCATTCAAGATGGAGCTGATGGATAGTATGTGTTGACTTGGAGCTCATGGATAGTTGGTGCTCCTATGACGTGCATGGATAGTTAGTGTTGAGATAAAGATGATGGATAGCTGATGTTGACATGGAACTCATTGATAGTTGTTGTTCACGTGGAGCTGAAGGATTGCTTTAATTGATGTGGAGCTGGTGGTGTACTGCTGTTTATATGCGTTGATAGATGGTAAGCATCGACATGGAGTTCATAGACAGTATGTGTTGACATGAAGCTTATGGATAGGTTGTGTTGACATGAAGCTTATGGATAGGTTGTGTTGACATGAAGCTTATGGATAGGTTGTGTTGAATGAGCTTTGATAGTTTTGAATGAGCTATGTAGTTGTGCATAAGGCTTGGAGTTGTGTTGACTGGAGCTCAGGATAGTTGCTCACATGGCGCTCAGGATAGTCGCCGTTGACATAGAGCTAATGGATATGTTGACATGAAGCTGATAGTCGCCGTTGACATGGAGCTAATGGATATGTTGACATGAAGCTGATAGTCATCGTTGACATAGAGCTAATGGATATGTTGACATGAAGCTGATAGTCGCCGTTGACATGGAGCTAATGGATATGTTGACATGAAGCTGATAGTTGCTGTTGACATAGAGCTAATGGATATGTTGACATGAAGCTGATAGTCGCCGTTGACATGGAGCTAATGGATATGTTGACATGAAGCTGATAGTCACCGTTGACATAGAGCTAATGGATATGTTGACATGAAGCTGATAGTCGCCGTTGACATGGAGCTAATGGATATGTTGACATGAAGCTGATAGTGCTGTTGACATAGAGCTAATGGATATGTTGACATGAAGCTGATAGTCGCCGTTGACATGGAGCTATTGGATATGTTGACATGAAGCTGATAGTTGCTGTTGACATAGAGCTAATGGATATGTTGACATGAAGCTGATAGTCGCCGTTGACATGGAGCTAATGGATATGTTGACATGAAGCTGATAGTGCGTTGACATAGAGCTAATGGATATGTTGACATGAAGCTGATAGTCGCCGTTGACATGGAGCTAATGGATATAGTTGACATGAAGCTGATAGTTGCTGTTGACATAGAGCTAATGGATATGTTGACATGAAGCTGATAGTCGCCGTTGACATAGAGCTAATGGATATGTTGAACATGAAGCTGATAGTCGCCGTTGACATAGAGCTAATGGATATGTTGACATGAAGCTGATAGTCGCCGTTGACATGAACTGTAATGGATTGTGTTACATGAGCTATGAGTTGGTTGCTAGGTAATGGATATGTTCACATGAAGCTGATAGTTGACTTACATGGAGCTATGGATAGCTGTTAACTGAGAGCTTAGTGGACTAGTTGATCATGAGCTGATGGATAGTTGACACTTGAAGCTGATAGATGTGATCATTGGAACTTGTGATAGTTGTTCAATTGAGCTTTGGTAGTTGTTCAGTGGAGCTTGTTGGTAGTTGTTACTGAAGCTTGTGGATAGTTGATACTTGGAGCTTGTGGATAGTGATACTTGGAGCTTGTGGATAGTTGATCATTGGAGCGTGTGGATAGTTGATCACTTGGAGCTGTGGATAGTTGATCACTTGGAGCTTGTGGATAGTTGATCATTGGAGCTTGTGGATAGTTGATCCTGGAGCTTGTGGATAGTTGATCACTTGGAGCTTGTGGATAGTTGATCATTGGAGCTTGTGATAGTTGATCATTGGAGCTTGTGGATTGTATTGATCATTGGAGCTTGTGGATAGTTGATCATTGGAGCTTGTGGATAGTTGATCAATGGAGCTTGTGGATAGTTGATCATTGGAGCTTGTGGATAGTTAATCATTGAAGCTTGTGGATAGTGGTCGCTAGGAGCTTGTGAATAGTTGATTCGATGGAGCTTGTGGATAGTTAATCATTGAACTTGTGGATATGTTGCAGAGCTTGTGGATAGTTGATCGTAGGAGCTTGTGGATAGTTGATCATTGAAGCTTGTTGGTAGTAGTTACATGAGCTTGTGGATAGTTGGTCGCTAGGAGCTTGTGGATAGTTGATCATAGGAGCTTGTGGATAGTTAATCATTGAGTTGTGGATAGTGCAAGGCTGTGGATAGTTGATGCTGCATGCTGGAGTTGTGGATGTTTTGCTTTGGTTCAATCTATCTGGAGTTTGGATAGGATCTGGAGTTGTGGTAGTGATATGGACATATTTTCATGGATTTTGAATTCTGGATATCTGAAATGTGGTTAAGGACTAGCTTTCATCTTTATCTGTCTTTGCTGACATCATCATGTTTCTCCATGTAATTTTTATCATATAGCATCAACAGGAAATAGTGTAGAGGTTTTTGTTTTTTCAAACCTAAAATTGCCAGAATTTGTTGGTTTGCCTTTTTCCCTCCAAGGAGGAGCATGGTCAGCTTTGCCCTTCTTTTCTTAACCGTGTGTGTGTGAGTGTGCGTGCATGCGTGTGTGTGTGCATGCATGCGTGCATGTGTGTGTGCGTATGTATGTGTGTGTGTGGTGTGTGTGCACATTTGGTATGCGTATTTCCATTTGTCCATGTATACATGTACATGTTTGTATGTGTACATGTTATCTTTGTACAGTAGTGGCATGTCAGAGCCAGAAGAGAAGGAGAAAAAGTACGAAGAGAAGGGGGTGGCTGACGAGGGTGGACTCCGCAACATCCTCAACTCTGATGAAGAGGAAGAAGAGGAGGAAGAGACCAAGGAAGAGGAGGAGATCGAGGAGGAAGAGAAAAAGGATGATGAGAAACCACCCAAAGAGAAGAGTGAGTCTTTGGTTCTTCGTCAAGAGCTGGTCTGTTGTTCAACATTTTGTGATCAGGATATTAAGTGCACCAATGGGATATTAGTAAAGTTGTTAACTTGAACTCTCACATTGCTAAGTCAGTAGTTCTAAATCTCACCACTCCCTCTTGCCCCTTACGCCCTTTGTGATACGCACAGGGTTCGTACGCTCCTTGAAACTCCTTGATTTCTGAGAGCCAATTTCAAGACCTTCAAACCCCTTGAAAATCAATAAAATGTTATGTTGACCAAACCTCCTTGAAAATCAAACCATCGTCTCCAAAATATTTTTAATGTGGCAAGAAAAAAAACGGCAGTTTGATTTTATTGTTCAGGTGGATGAAAAATTATTTTCAAAATTTTTACATCATCGCGATCCCACGTTGTCGTCTGCTAAAGAATGAACCAAGGGAGATAATTTGTAACTTCCGCAATTTTTAAATTCTACGCATGCGTGAAGAAAAGGTCTTGCGCTTCCGGCTTGTTCAGTTCATTGTGAACGGAGCTTGAAAATACCTGGGGGGAACGTGCTTTAACCGTCTGTGGTTGGATAAACCCGAGTTTTCTGACTGGGCGAGAGAAGACAAAGCCAACAAACATACCTGCTTGTGCACAGTCTGCAAAAAAAGTTTCGATGGGCGAGAGTGCCCCGACTAGCCACAGCAAAGGAAAAAAGCACGGTAACACGTCATTTCAGCGCCATCATTTCAGCCCACCAATTTAGCGCCACCATTTCAGCGCGGCGTCTTATCAACGCCGTACATTCAGCGCGGAACATTTCAACATCGTACATTTTCATGGACACGATGGAGGGACTTGCATTTGCGTTCATGTTTTAGGCCAACTAGGCATGTTTTACAATGGAGAGACACCAAGTGATTTTGGTGATTTTAATGGACACCATGGGTTTTAGATGATTTATCATTAAAGTTCAACTTGTTAAAAAAAAATGTGATTAGCTAGTTTATGTGTTTAGCTAGTTCTCTCTCTCTCTCTCTCTCTCTCTCTCTCTCCCTCTCTCTCTCTCTCCTCTCGTTTGGCCGTTTAGCACTGAAATGTACGGTGCTGAAATGTACGGCGCTGAAAACTCGCCACGCTGAAATGGTGGTGCTGAAATGGTGGCGCTGAAGTGTCATGGAACCAAAAAGCACATAGCTCGGCTCTACTGGTGGCGAGATCTTCAGCAGCGATACCCATCTCATACTTATGACCAAGACGGCAGCAGCAGTGTCGAACGCGAATGTTGTGTTGTCATTATATCCCAATCGTGATGTGTCCGTGCGCGAATCCAGTACCAGCTCTTCAGCCACAGTGGACTCGTTTTGCTCAAAGACAGATGTGCTGAAATCTGAAATTCTGTGGACACTGAAAACTGTAAACGCGCACCAAAGCTTCAGCTCTTGTGAACAGAATTCTCAGATTTTCAAACAATGTTTCCAGATGGTCAAATCACCAAAGGATTTCAGTGTGGTGAGGGAAAATCCAAGTATTTGGCGACATTTGGCATTGCACCTCACTTTCATTCAATATCTCTGGATCCAGACTAGCTATCTTGGTAATTTTTTTTCTGTTGATCAGAAAGGATTTCTGCATACAATATATTTTATTTATAAGTCAAAACAGCACATATCATTTGCTATTTCTATTGGAATAATTCGAAAGCAATGAAACTCGAAGCCTGATGGCCACCATATGGAAAAAGATTATTGAAAAACAAGCAGTTTAGATTTATGAAAATCCTTTTGTAATTGCATTACTATAGCTCAGCAAAACAGTATATAAAAATCCTTTTGTCATTGCATTACTATAGCTCAGCAAAACAAGAAAAGTCATGCTTCAAGTGCCTTATGTCTGCTATGATACAAATACAGTTCTTGTCATGAACCTTTTTTTCAATTTTCATAATTTTGCCACCATTTGTGGTCCCCAAATCACACAAGAGCTTTGAAATCTCCCAAATATGTTTTTTCCATGTTCGTTTTTTTAAAAAACATAAACAATAGAAAAAAAAGAAGTTGTAAAAGAATAATGGTGTAATTTTCGTGCCACCTCTTGCCTTGAAATAAAATAAACGCTCCTTGAAAACTCCTTGAATTTTGTTCTTGGGAGTCTGTAGGAACCCTGTACACATTTGTGGACTTTTTAATGTGACAGGTTTGAAGGGTTCTGTTTTTGATTTATTGAAAAGGACTCAGCTGTAAATTGAATGAAGGAGAGTTATCAGTAAAAGTAATAATTTCTCTTATCTGATTAGATAATCTGGTTATCTGATTAGAATTGTTTTTTCAAAGCATGAGACAAGAAACAGAAAATTTATGTAAATTTGAAAACAAAAAATCACAATGAAAAACAGAACATGAGGGTGCTTATGTTGAGTGAGGGTGTGGACGGTTGGGACAAGATCATAAGAACAAGGCTTATGTTCCACGCTCGCATTTCGGGTGCACGCTCATAGTAGAATTTGTTGACTGTCCACAACTGCACATTTTCTGTTGTATCTACAAAAACTTCCTGTTGTGAAGCAGTGGATGCTATCACATTTCTGTGGATAATCCACAATAGACTGATTCAGTTTATCAGTGAAAATTCAAAATGGATATTTAACTTAGCTTTGCCAGCATCCGGATGTGGCAGTGTATGGGGAGGCTGAAATTTGTGGCATGGGGGCCAATGAAATTTGTGGCATGGCAGCCCATGAAATTTGTGGCATGGGAGTCAGTGAAATTTGTGGCATGGGAGCCCATGAAATTTGTGGCATGGGAGCCCATGAAATTTGTGCATGGGAGTCTGTGAAATTTGTGGCATGGGAGTCAATGAAATTTGTGGCATGGGAGCCCATGAAATTTGTGGCATGGGAGTCGGTGAAATTTGTGGCATGGGAGTCAATGAAATTTGTGGCATGGGAGTCAATGAAATTTGTGGCATGGGAGTCAGTGAAAATGTGGCATGGGAGTCTGTGAAATTTGTGGCATGGGAGTCAGTGAATATGTGGCATGGGGGCCTCAATGAAATTTGTGGTATGGGAGTCAGCGAACATTTTGTGGATGGAGTCAGTTAAATTGTGGAAATGGGAAGTCAGTGAATTTTGTGGCATGGGAATGTCAACCAGACCGATAGAGAAAGGTTATAGGAATTAAAAAAAACAAAAAAACTAAAGAAAACAATAGACAAAAAAATGCTTCAATGACAGAATATGAAGTATTTCTACCTGCGTATACTGCAGCATGATGAAGAAGTGCTGAATTAGCCATGTTTTGACGCAATGTTTAGAACGCCAGTGGAAGACTGGAGTGGTGATTCAGATGAAACTACCGTAAATGCAGGACTTAGGGAGAAGAGCATTGAAACATTATCGATTTAAAATAAGTGACTCACTGGCTCAAATCACTAAGTATGATGAGTGCCATGTAAAATGGCAAGTGCAAAGCTGTCTGAATCAAAGATGTGAAGCAAGCCATATTAAAATTTTTTTATTAGGATGAATAATTTTGAAACATGAGTTTGAAACTGTTGTGCAAATGTAGAGGGGCCATTGGTTATTTTTTTTTTCTTTTTCTTTCTTTTTAAAAATTTTGTTTTAATCTAAAATTGCAGTTTTTGTGTTTGAGAACGATTCTTACAGTGAATGCAAAAGAATCTCTTCGCATAACAACAACTGGAATTGTACATGTATTAGAAGAAAGAAAAAGCACTGCTCAAAAAGGTGTGATACTATGGAAATCCAGATTTTTTTGTTTGGAATTCTAGAAATTATTTAGTAGATGAGCACATCTTCGATCATATAGGCAATGTCTGTGTCGAAATGCGTAGATCTAACCTCATGAAAATATCCTTTTTCCCCCAGTAGTCATGATAACAGACCTGCCAACCATTACGCATTTCGCGTAATTTATTACGCCCAAGTGATAATTCTTACGCCCTTACGCATTTAGCCAAAAAATTACGCATTGAAAGTTTTCAAAAAAAAAGAAAAAAAAAACGGACGAAAAAATCGGCTTATGTACAGACACGCATGGCGCCGTGCGTATAACCAGTAATCTTCAAGAAGCGTTTCCGGTCATGCGCAGTTCGTTTCACCATCTTTACCATTCAGCGAAGTTGGCGTCTTTTTTAAGTTTTAGCTACGAAAATGTCAAAACGTGGAGAAGAAAGTTTTGGACAAGATGCGAACAAGAAAAAACTTGGTCAAAAGTTCCGAAAAGAATACTCGGAAAAGTTCCCCTGCATACGACCTTCGGCTAAAGGTGTAAATTGTGCACGGTGTACCACTTGCGAGTGGGACTTCACAATTTCCAATGGCGGGATGGTGGATGTGAAGTGTCACCTGAGTCACGCGAGCACATCGATTCCTCTAACGCGCCGAATTCTTCCAGCATCACACAGTTTTTTCAGAGTGTAGACACCTCAAAAAAGGATGAAATTAGGAAAAGGGTAATTCGGGCTGAAGCATCGGTGGCCGGATTTTTCGTCGAGCACCACATCGCTCTTAGCGCAGCCGACCATGCATCCAGCTTTTTAAAGAAGCGTTCTCAGATTCGGAGATCGCCGAACAGTTCAAGAGCGGTCGAACAAAGACAGCACACATGTAAGGACCCTTGTCATGGAAGCCTAAACTGCTGCTGCATCTCGACTGCAGAATGGACCGTTTGTGTTGGGGATTGATGGGAGTCAGGAAGGGGGGGGGGGGGGGGGGGGGGGGGGGGGGGGGGGGACAAATTTTTTCCTGGGGTGGTGCGATACTTAAAAAATGACACAATCACCGCTGAGCTGATAGCCAACCCCACATGCACAGAATCAGCAACAGGGGAGAACATTTTTTAGGTTATATATTTTCTTAATTTCATGTTCCCAGTTTCTCCATCTTCGAACTCCCCCCTCCCCTCCCCAAGTCCAAATCTTTGCCAAGTAATTACTATCAAGACAGTTGAGTTGTTGGCTTGCGCTTGTTTTTTTCCCCCACTATTAGATTGTTCGTCTATGTATTTGTCTGACCTTATTCAAGTTTAAAAGGCTGTGCCAGTCTTGAATAAAAGTTACTTTGTGTTAGGTTTCCTTATGGGAGCAAACGTTACCCCACTTGTTTATTGTTTACTGTTCCCTGCCTCATTTCATTTCCAATTTTTTAGGTTGTTTCTGGCACACTATCAAGCCTTGGTGTGCCATGCCATGATGGTTTAGGGGATTTGTGTGTGTTTCCAGTGTATTCTACATTTTCATAATTTGTAGAGATTTCTTGTGACACTTAAAACAAAAGCTTGTTTTTGAAGAAAAGTAAAGTTCACAAAAATTGTGTGAACAATTTCATCGTATCGTGTTTGTTTGAAAAAGGTAAATGTTGCGCTTGATTACTCTTAGCTCTCAGAAATTACACATTTCTGCCTCACTGAGCTTCAATTCTTACTCACTGGTCTCTTAGGGGGTTGGCAGGTCTGTGATAACAGTGTTTCTGGTTGAATTACATAAGGTATTGATAGATTGAAATGATGTGTGTGCATGGCGACAGAGAAATACATGGAGATTGTGTGTGTGTTCAGGAGGCAGTGAGAGCAGCAGCTCCAGCTCCGACAGCGACTCGGACATCGACAAGGATGACAAGTTCACCTCAGCTCTTCTCATGCAGGTCTGGCTTCAGTTTGGTGTGGAGTGGCTTTACTGCTCCCACAGATTTCCTCTGTGAAATGTGTGGTTTGTAGTGTAGTCACCCTCTGCCAGTGAGAGGTCACTGCTGCAGCACAAGTCCTTTTTTCATTATTTTATTCTCTTGTTTTGGTTTTGTTTGCCAGAATGACTGTTGTTGCTTCGATGTGCTTGCATTTATCAGCGGTGTTTTGTTTGTGTTTTGTACATGAATATACAAAGTACAGTTCTTTGTGTGCTGTCAGGCACACAGTTATGATGTCGCAAAGACGGTCATTCAGGTGAATGTTTGGACTATAGCAGCCAGTCTGTACAGCAGGACTTTCTCATCCTGTCCGACCACCCCTTCTTCTCTGGGAAGCCATTACTGTCCATGACCCCGTCACCCTGAACTTTTTTGTTCCGTTTTGCACCTCTGTGAAATCTGATGGTTACAACATGGTTTTCACTTGGGTTCTCATTCCTGTTGGCATTCAAGGTAGTGAGGGGGCTGGTTATATTGCCAAGAATGCCACAAAGAAAGAATACACAGGTCTGCAAACCAAAGTTCATAGCTGCATTGAAGATCTCTGGAAAGAGGAATGAAACGCACTGAACGGATGATGAAAATGTTCAGATGTATCCAAACTTTTAATTTAAGAGTTTCCTACTAACTACTGCTGGTGGCTATAGACAAAAACAGTTTTATGCTGGTTACACATAGGCCACCCATCTAATATATACACGCCTGTTATGTTTTAAAGGAGTGAAGGTTCCACAATGCATACCATGTGATGAGCCGCTCTGTGAAACTTGTTCTTAGACTTTACAGATTGCTAGGATTGGCAGGATGTTTGACATAGCGCCTAAAAGAAGATTCTATGAAGACTCATTTAGAAATGTTCTACCAGAAGTAATTGGAATCTCTAACAGAGGTAAAAACAGTTCTGGTTTTCAACAGTCGTAATCTTGTTTGGAATAATGGAATGGTGTATATGTGTGTGTGCACGTTTGTGCATTTGTGTGTATATGTGTGTTTTGCACACATATATGAAATGCATCTTGACATGTTAATGGCCATGATATATTCCCTGCAATAATGTAGTCCCTAGGCTGTAATATAAAGTGAAAAAAATGGCAGCTTGTAACTTCTGGATGTTTGTATCCTGTGATTCTTCGACTGTTGTGAATGTAACTTCCTGTTTGCATTTACTTGACACCTGAGCACTTTAAATGCACACACACCATGCACACACACACACAGAGGGAAGGTATTGCACTTTGTGATGGAATGGTTTGGTTCTATATTTTACAGAAAGAGAGGATGGAGAAGAAGAAGGCAGCAGAGAAGATCGACGGCAAAGGGGCAGCAGCTGCCACTTCTGCAGATGTCACAGACTCCAAACGTAAGACATTTGTTTTGTTTAGCATGTTGCAAACTGTTCAACTGATGGCTGGTTATGGATTTCTCTCTCTTGTAAAATCAGATTCACCAAATTTTCAATTCCCTTCTGGAAAAAAATGGAGAAAAATCAGGTGTGCAATATTGTGGGCTGCAGTAGTGGTCAGCCAAGCTGTTAACACTCCTCTGAGCAGTAAAGATCAGCAGTGAAATTACGCTGTAGACTTATTTTGCTGGACACTTCATGTGCCTGGCGTTCATTGCTGTATACTGTGGTGGTAGCCATGTGCTTGAAGACAAAGTATAACAGCAGTTTGTTCAACATGAGAAGCTTCAGCACAAGTAACAGCAGATTGTTCTAAGGGGAAAAAAGAACATGAAAAGTTTAAGCAGAACGTAACAACCGTTTGTTCAAAAGAAAAAGGACGTGAAAGTTTCAGCACAATATAAGAGCAGATTGTTTTTAAAAAAAAGATTGAAGTTTCATCGGGAAAGTTTGACACATCTGAAAGTGGGAATGGTTGATCAAGACTTGCCAGTTATGAAAGTCCTGGAGATGTTGTCTGCAAACTGAACTTGAATTTTTGTGCATTCTGCATTTTGTATTCCCTAAAATGAAGTTCAGCTGTTGTTGCTTTCATAGCTGCGAGTGATCACCTGACATGCCGGAAACACAAGCCCAGAACAGAAACTGTGAAAAATAAGCATTGCATGTGTCCATGCAAGAGGAATATGTACTTTGGGATGAAAGTTTGGAGTACAGTACCAGGAAAAGAGCAAGAGAGAGAGCTGTTTATTTTTTTTTCTTTTGGGCCATCTTGTTTATTTACCTTTCCTTTGTAATCATACTCCAATATTATGTGTTTATATGTGGTTAACTTTTGTAATAGTTACACAGTAAAAGGTGCTATTGTTTGGTTTCAAGATTACAGGCATGTCTTTTTATTGACCACTTTTATGGTTTAACCCAGCTGAATGCTTTTTTTCAACTGATTTCCTCCTCTTGTTTTAGCTGCTGGAAATCTTGGGAACACCACCCCCACTCAGTGATTTTTTTTTTTCGCCGATAATACGCAATCTGAAAGAAGACTTATTAAAAATAGTTTGAAAGGGGGGGAAAAAAACCCTGTTACTTTGTTATGTGCAGCAGGTGCCCTGGAGAACTGCCTGTTTTGTTTTTCTGCTGTTTTGGTCCATCTTCCATTGCACCTTCCACTCCTCCCCTCTGTAGCTGTAATTTGTTCCCCACGTTTTTATCTTCAGGAAGTTGACAGGTCTATGCGCTTTAATCAAACAGGCCACAGTTTACATAACATTTGTCTGTGTGTATGTTTCCATTAATTTTCGGTTACAGTTTATAAGATACATGTCTTCACTACTTAGCAACCCATATCACTAACACTACCAGCAAAGTCTCCTTGAGGTGATTGAGCAGTTAGTTTGACCTTCTTCAGGAGATTTCACAGTTTACTGTGTGTTTCAGCTGTGAAGCGTAGAGCTGAGGGGATGGTCCACCTGCCAAGAAGTCCAAGAAAGATCATTCCACGCCATCTGCATCATCTTCAAAGTAAGTGAAGTGCTGCATGCGTAGGTGTTGTGTATATGTACAGTTCTCTCAGACTGACTGTCACAAAGTTGTCACCCCAGACTGCTACATCATAATTTACTCATTCGTTGGCCGTTATTCAGTATCCAATCCCTTCCCTTGTCTGTGAGGTGGAGGAGGGGATTAACAGGTTCCAGTCAGGCTAAATATTTCTGAAAACTTTTCTCCAAAGATTGGAACCAGCTGTTAGGTATATGCAGCTGGAAAAGGCAGTGTACCAGCAACTATCCAGTTAAGGAAGAGGACATGACCAACGTAGATGCAGTATGCATCTCGCGCAAGACACTAGTTGTCAGTTAGCAAAAAGGCGTCATACTCTCATTTTCAAAAAGTTTATGCTGTCAGGAAGCAGTTACTCCCCCTACATTGAGTAAGCTGGCTAACATATCCCAGAGATCGCTATGGATCATCCCTCCTTTTTCTGTGTGCCTAAAAATAATTGATTCTGTATTTAACTGAAAAGTACAGGACAGCAGAAGAAATGAACAGGAAAGGAGGAGAGATAGAAATTTTGTTGATATGTCAAGGATTGCTGTGCAGCAAAAGCTGGGCCATTTAGGGAATCCAGAGCAGATGCTCTGGTGCTTGGACATCTCTCTGAAGAACAGTTTGGTTTCTGCTCTTTATAGCCCGCCTGGCCACGCAGGTCATATCAGGCCTGACTTTCAGAATATTGATTTAAATACGTTTCAGCCTACAACTTGCACAATATTTGCCTTTGCAAAATTCCACCAGAGTGCTAGCCTGGCAGCAAAGCCCTCGATTCTGGAAATTTTTGATGTGAATTTAGTGATTGTGGCTTTTAGGCATAACTATGAATCTGTGTCTGTTCACCGTCACTATTCGACTGATCTTTTAGGGTGGGGGGGGGGGGGGGGGGTATTGGCATTTCTCAGGCTATGCTGCAGTAGAGAAGGGGAGGACCCAACTCTGTCCAAATAAGATGCTTCTCAGGTGAACTCGCTGGACAGTTGATCCATTCCCCATCCATGCGTCAGGGGCTGGAAGAAGACTGCAGATGTGCCTGCAGAGACAGCATCATAGTCAAGAGCCACTGACTCGGTCTGTGTGGATGACGAAGACAGGCTGACAGAAGGAAGAGGGTCATCCATGTGACAGTTTCAGCTCCATTGTGGTGGATGACTACACAGACTGCCTCCAGGGCGATCCTTAGGCCACAGGCTTGGGGTGGAGGGAGTTGTATTACACTCTGCTAATCATGCTTACCATAACACCACATTGATGCTGGATAGCTGGGTATTCTCTGGTTATATTGAGCTTTACTAGCCCACATACAGAGGGGGGCATTAGCAAAAAGAGTTCCCAAGAAGAAATACAAGACCAAAGATATAGTGTATTTTGTAGATCTAACCCGGGCTTCTTAAAAAAAGGAAAGAAAGAAAAACAAAATCAAGTATTTCCCAAAGACATTGTGGCCACAATCCAAACACCTGTAGATGAGGCAGAATGTTATATAGTCAGTAAAAAGGCATTTGAAAGGAACTGGCTAAACACTGTAGGATTATCATCATGTCCTCGCGTCTCTTAAGGAGATCAATGAACAAACTTGAAACAGCAAAATCAAATCAAACAAGCTTGAGGTTAGCAGTTGCCAAATCAACTTTGAATTGTCATAAAGAAATTCAAAAATCGTGAATTCTTATAGGCAAATATAATCTTCACTCGGTTCTGAATGAAGTTTCAGCTTAAACCATGGCCAAGTGGTACGTTGGAAAAGAAACATGAGAGTGAAATTAAGGTGCATGCTTCAACTGGAGAGGAATGAAAATTGAACAGCAGCTGAAAGTTGATAATCATGATGTAGCAGCCAGGGGTGGTAACTCTGTGAGAGGCAATTTGAGAGAGTGGATTATTACCTATTTATTTTGTTGCCAGCCTAGTTTAGAGCGTGTGCATGTCAGGTAAGCTAACGGCATCTTATACAGTCTGGATTTTTTTTCTTGATTTTGAAAAGATGGCTCAAGTGAAAAATTGGCCCTGTTGGTCCATCTTTCGATGGGTTGTGAAATGGCCCACTCCACACTGAGGAAAGGTGTCATCAATTCCGCATCCCAAAACTTTTTTCCATGTGTATGTATATAATTATTATAAGCATGAGCGGGAAACCAAGTGAGAGCAAATGTCTTTTGTGTAGAAAGTTTAGGACATTTAATGGACAAGAATAATATATTATGCAGTTATCAGTTTGTTTTTCTTGTACATTATGCAGTTCTCAGATGTGTTTGTTTTCCTCTTACACATTTTTGATGTAGTTGTCATAAACTTGATATTGAATAAGGTAAATGGAATGTGACTTCCCATGAAAATGTGTTTAAAAATTGTGACATGGGTGCTTTCAGAGATGAATTCTATTTTGTCTTGGAATATCTGAAATACTCGAATGTTAGAGTGAAATATATACCCAAGAAGAACGTCCACTCCAGATCAATGTTTAATCTTTGCAGGTTCTTGTCAGCTGGTAAAAATTATTAGCCGGCTACAATTAGCAAAACTGATCCATTTCATAAAGTCACTTGACAATTGCTGGTCTGCCATTTAATTTCATTTTTTTGATTGCCTTGTTATTTGCAAATATATGATCCTTTTCTTGCTTGATTCACAGGGTGTTGGTGAAGCGTTATTGAACTCTTATCCTCCATCCCTAATTAGGGTCAAAGGATCAGTTAAACTCAAATCTTCTGCATGCATACACACATGCTTTTTAAAAATTATACTTATTTTCTTTTAAGCAAATGAAACCAAGCATGTTAAAAAAATTGTTTGATTATTTATTACCTATAAAATCAAGGTATTAGTACAAAGAGCAAGATGTCCATTACTTTTACTCAGTTTTACAATGCCATAGCGTTTTTTGTTATTGTGGTCATGTGACATCAGCCTTTCTTGCATCTTATTTGCAGTGATGGCATCACCGAAGAAACGATCCGTCGCTACCTGCAGCGGAAGCCCATGACAACCAAAGACTTGCTGCAGAAATTCCGCTCAAAGAAGCTCAACATGACCAATGAGCAGATGAGCAACATGATAGCACACCTCTTAAAGCGGATCAACCCAGAGCGGACAACCATCAACAAGAAACTCTATCTGTCCTTGAAGAAGCCTGAGTGAGCCAAAAGGAGCGACAGTGTGGTGCAGTGAGTGTCATCAAGACGGGAATGAGTGAAGGCAAATGGACAGAATGAGAATGCAATGTGAAAGGACAGCTTTGGCCCCACACCCTGCACACATGAAATCTGTGGAAGGAAAAAAAACTTTTTTTTTTTTGACAGCTAACCGTTAAACCAATCTCAACATGAGAAATGGGGTGAACATTCAGACGGTCTTTACTGGCAGCTAGTGTTGTCCAGCAGGACATAGCTTCATAGGTGTCCGCTCACAAAACGTTTCCTTTCAGAATTCCCTGTGCATGCACGCACATGTTGCTGATGTGACAATCCTGTAATGGGCATCATTGTTGGATGGACAATTGGGCTGGAGACAGGCTCTACCAAGCGTTGTCCACTGAAAAGTGCTGCAAAGACAGCAGCTGCACGGGACTAACAAAGCATGCTGAGGGAAAAGTGGGCAGGCTGAAGGGACAGGTTGTTGGACATGTAGCTGGTGAAAAGACTTGTGCAAGCTAAATTCAGCTGATGGCTTTTTTTTTCTTTCTCTTTTTTTGTTTTTGTGCGTGTCTGGTGTGGAGAGTTTGGTTTTGGTGGGGTCGAGATGAAAGCCGGTGTGCATAAGCAGTTCCAAGTGCAAGTAAAGTTTTTTTTATGTAGGTGCCCGAGGTGATTTTGTATCAAGTGATGCGCTTTACACGGGCAGTATGATGTTGATAATTGAGAACTTCAAGTTGTTAGCTCATGTAGCCGAGTGGACTGCTGGGCAACAGCTTAATGTATGTGTTGTTTTTCTTTAGTTTAACTAGACACTGGAATGCCAGCTGGGTAGTAACTGATGGGAAGAAAATGTGAAAAACCACTGCATGAGAGTATGTATGTAGAGAGAGTACAGTGTTGAACACTGACTGCTCCGTGGAATGTGTATGTTGGGTACATGTGAATGTTGAAATTCAGTCCATGTTTACAGCCCAGCTGACTGCCCAAAGCCATCGGGGCGTCAATAAACCGTAGGTGTGAACCGTCATGTTTCGATATTTGTGTGCAGAATATTTATAGGACATGCTGTTCATGTACAGGTATGTGTTCATATGCTTGCCACTGTTGTGCTGAGCCCACTGGACTTCTGCAGCATGTTGTGGAGAACGGGAATAAATTTGATAACTAAAATGCCAAAACTGTACAGAAGCAAGGTGTGACTGAAGGTTTACAGGTAAAACGGAGTAAAAGTATTGATTTACTGGGGTTATCTCTTGGATAAGTTGTTAGAACATTGGTACAGTTCTCATTTGTTTAGCTACATCGCTGCTGAAGACATTTTACTGCAAGTGGTCATTTTGTCACAAAAAATGTGTTCAATGATGTCTTTGCCGATGACATTTTGAAACGACCTATGAGCTGAGGGCACATTGTAACAAACTCTTAGCTGAGGGCACCTTGACACAACAAAGTCTTTTTGCTGAGGGCACCCTGTGCTGAGGGCACCCCAACTCTTTCATCCCTACAACCTGGTTTGCAGAAATCCTACCCTTCCAGCGCAAAATCCCTCCTTTCCTTCCTGCAGCCCGGAAAATCGGTTCTCGCGGTAAGCACTTTGAACTTCACGCGAGTCGCGTCATCAGTACACATCTTGATCGGGTTGTTTGCGGGGCAGTGTTTATGAATGGAATGGATGCTAGACGGCCCCTACAGCGTGGGAAAGCGGTCGCCACTCTATTCTGGCCGGTTTGCTACCGCATACGTGGCAGTTCTCACTTTACACTTCTGTTTTTCTCTAAATCCAGGAATGAAGGGAATACTCGTATTATAAGAATCTAGGAACAAGAGGAAGTAATGGTTCATAGAAAAGTAGGAATGAAAGAATTAACAAAGTCTCTTTGCTGAGGGCACTTTCAGTCTCTTAGCCGAGGGCACCTTGACACAACAAAGTCTTTTTGCTGAGGGCACCTTGACACAAAGTGTCTTTGCTGAGGGCACCTTGACAGTCTCCTTGCTGAGGGCACCTTGACACAAAGTCTCTTTGCTGAGGGCACCACAACACAAAATCTCTTTGCCTGTGGGCACCACAACATGAAGTCTCTTTGCTGAGGGCACCACAACACGAAGTCTCTTTGCTGAGGGCACCACAACACAAAGTCTCTTTGCCGAAGGCACCACAACACAACACAAATTCTCTTTGCTAAGGGCACCACAACACAACACAAATTCTCTTTGCTAAGGGCACCACAACACAAATTCTCTTTGCTAAGGGCACCACAACACAACTCAAATTCTCTTTGCTAAGGGCACCACAACACAAATTCTCTTTGCTAAGGGCACCACAACACAACTCAAATTCTCTTTGCTAAGGGCACCATAACACAAATTCTCTTTGCCGAAGGCACCACAACAAATTCTCTTTGCTGAGGGCACCACAACACAAATTCTCTTTGCCGAGGGCACCACAACACAAATTCTCTTGCCGAAGGCACCACAACACAAATTCTCTTTGCCGAGGGCACCACAACACAAATTCTCTTTGCCGAAGGCACCACAACACAAATTCTCTTTGCCGAGGGCACCACAACACAAATTCTCTTTGCCGAAGGCACCACAACACAAAGTCTCTTTGCTAAGGACAACACAACACAAATTCTCTTTGCTAAGGGCACCACAAACACAACACAAATTCTCTTTGCTAAGGGCACCACAACACAAATTCTCTTTGCCGAAGGCACCACAACACAAATTCTCTTTGCTGAGGGCACCACAACACAAAGTCTCTTTGCTGAGGGCACCACATCACAAAGTCTCTTTGCTGAGGGCACCTTAACAAAGTCTCTGCTCAGGGCACCTTAACAAAGTCTCTGCTGAGGGCACCTTATCACAAAGTCTCTGCTGAGGGCACCTTATCACAAAGTCTCATTGCTGAGGGAACCTTAACAAAAAAATTTCTTTGCCAGCTGCTGTGGCGAAGCAGACAGCGTCGCAGACTCCTGGTTGGGAGGTCCTGGGTTCGATTCCCATCAGAGCCATGGGGGATTGTTCTGCCCCGACCGGCTCCTTTCCTGAGTTGAGTTGCTACGGGCTCAATTGGGGAGACTGGGCCAAACAGTAGCTGAGAGCGTTGCTCAAATTTCTTGACCAACACTGCAGGTGTCTGTACTTCTCGGGCCCGATTGACACCGGGATATATTATGAAAGTAAGCACAGAGTACAAGCCTGTCATGCAGTGTCAGACCAGAATGGAAATCCCTGGCATCATCTTCATCATCCTCATTCTCATTCTTAACGATCAGCATTTAACCCTCTTGTACTCAGTTTCTCTGACTGCAAACTTCCCCTAGATTTCAGATTCTTTTACAGGTTTCAGCCTAAAAATGGGTATGTGTGATTATTAACTTATGGGGAATGTATGTGAACCGCTAGTAGAAAGAAAATTGGCAGACAGTTTCAGAAGAGCATGCACTTCACTTTGAACTCTATTTTGTCTGTCTTAGAGATATAGGTCGTGTCACTGTCACCAAATTGTCACCAGACACGTGAAATTTTATGATGACAATCAAGTTTACAGCATGCAAGCATGCGCAGTCACCATGCTGATGCAGGCTGTTGGTGTAAGATGAAACCTGAGGCCTACCTGACGTAAACCATCTGCTGCCTGGCAGTACAGGTCCCACTGGTTGTCCCACCAATGTCATACAAAACTTGTCACATGTCACACACAATACTATAAAAGAGGGTCAGGTGCGCCCTTTGCAGCTTGTTTTTGTCTTGTATACCTGTTTCTTTCATCAGTAGCAGTCTTAAAAAACAAAGAGGAACAAACAAAACGAAAAAAACAAGTGGTGTAGCAGTATCAGGTAACGAGTGAGCCCGCCCAGTGGGTTCCTGAAACGGACGCACCCCTGCCGTGCCGTGTGTCGCGGGCCTCCATTTTGTCTGAAGCGCCGCCAGTCGAACATTGTATTCCGGGTCGCTTTGCACTTCACCGTCTTCTTCAACACTACTACCTACTTCTATATCACTTTCATTCTCCATGTTTCTTTCAAATGTCTCCACTTCTACAATAATTTTATCTAACTCCTTGCGAGTGGTCGACCATCTCGTCGTCGTTCGTAGCAGACGCGAAAGCCACCATTGTGAAAGTCGGTCAGTTTCCATTCACAAAGTTACTCGCTGCGTTCTGTGCCTATACACACACGGTTCCATCACCCAAAAACAGTGCCAACACATGATTGGGCCATGCCCGAGTCTTCCTAGTTACTGTCTGCGACTGTGTGTGTCTACACACGTGATCACTGCGTGATGGAAAATTCCCACAGAGAGGTACCGGTACGTCCCGGTACGGGAAGAACAGGCGCCCGACGTTCAGTCCCGGATTCTCCCGTTGCGAGTATAAGAGGGTTAAAACAAAAAGTCTCAAATTCTGTGGCCCTTCATGCCCTGCTCGCATGGTGATCCCCGTATTTATGCCCTCTCCATGTCTATGGCCTTGGTTTGATTCTCTCGGGGTCACTGATATCGGCAATTCGTGGGGGCTGTTGTTGGACAGATGTGGTGGCACCCTCCGGAGGTAGAACTGGCTCACACCATCTCCGCAATTATTGTCGTCAGTTGGGGCCTTCGTAGATGGTGTCCCGCATATGTTTGATCAGAACAAGCATCACTGAACACCACCAAAGTGACTCAGCAGCACTGCAGTGTCTCCTCCAGTGGGTTGCCTCATGACAACTTGACACGGACTGCTCCTCGTTGATTGCTAGTGTTGGAGCTACGGCAGGATGGGCCAGGCTGTGGCTGTGGATGGGGACTCGGAATGAACGGCATCAGTGCAATTGAAGGCTCATTGAGACAACATCTTTGTACTGAAGGCACCTTGGTAAAAAGTCTCTTTGTTCAGGACACCTGACACAAAGTCTCTGCTTACGACAACTTGACCCAAGCTCTCTTTGCTGATAACACCTTGACACAAATTATCTTTGCCGGTGACACCTTGATACAGCCTCTCAGCCGTGACAGCTAGACTCAAACTCTCTTTGATGCTGGCACTTTGACGCAAAATCTTTTTGCCGAGGGCACCTTGACAGTTTCTTTGCTGAGGCACCTTCACCAAGCGTCTCTTCGCTGGGGACCCCTTCACAAAGCATTTCTCTCTTTGCTGATGACATCCTAAAAGAAAGTGTCAGGCCCCGAATCCACCAGGACCTAAATAAGCTTGATCTTTTGTCGAGGAAAACCATGGATGATTTTGCTCCAAAGGCATATGTGCTCAATTTCACTGCACGTTGCAGAACACTAATTGTAGGCTATATACATTCCCCATGGCCTCAGCTCTAAGGAGTACTTCAAGACGTTATTTAAATACTTGCGAGACGACCACGACCAGCATCCTAGGATAGGATGCCGACGATCATACGATCACCATCAAGACTGTAAAAGTTATCAACATGAAGAAAGTTCTGTCTGTCAAAGCTACTTAATGGTGCTATTGATTATCTTTAAGATTGCTTAGTACGGAACCGTGGGGTCTTGAGCTTGGATGTTCGGCTGGCTCTGTCTGCCGTGCCTCTTTAGCCCTGTTGTGACCTCAACGATAGTTGGCTGGACATTTTTTTAATGTTCGTTTGTGTTGGGGTTTTTTTTTTCTTGTGTGTGTGTTGGTTGGTTGTTTTTTTTTGGGGGGGTTGTTGTTGATTGGTTGGTTCTTTCTTATTTCTTTTAAAGAAATGACTCCACAACGGCATAACCGCGTTCTGCAAAGGACTGATTTCTGGCAAGTCTTGAGTAACACCTTTGTATTGAAACAGCAGCTTAGTTCGACCAAGATCTGTATCTGTGTGTGTGTGTGTGTGCGCGCGCGCGCGCCATGCACACATTGAGTTGGAGCCAGACATCACCGTTTGTAGTGCTGGAACAGTTGGTGGAAAATTGCTCTACAGACAACTGCTCGTAACTTTATCCCCATCCCCACGCCTCGCTGATCAATCCCAAGATGGTTATTAATCAATAAGAATTAGTTACATGTATAAGTATGATTAGCACGTAAATGTTTGTGGTCTTCCCTCCTCTCTCTACATTGTCACAGTGCCACTGTTGTCCAAACTGCGTATACATGTAGCCAACTTCTCCATACAGTGGTCGGTACCAGAGAAGATTACCTGTCAGCTGTTTGTAGCTGGAAAATAATCCGTTTTACGCAGTCCTTCCAATTAAAGTTGACGCCTCCAGCTTAACTGTCCTCAAATACGATACGATCGGTGTGAAACCTGTGAGTAGCCTATGCTTGCCCCCAGAAAACAGTACTTATGATTAGGTCCATTAGGATGGATTTCCCAAGCCCCCCCCCCTCCTTCCCCTCCACCCCCTCCCACGTCACTCCCGTCATTCCCATCACCACCCCTACCCCACTCCACCCACCCACCCTCTCTCTCTCTCTCTCTCCGCCCTTCAAACCATCCTCTGCTGTTTTTGTCAACCTGTCTCCATTCCCTGTTGCCCGGGGACGTGAGGATGACGACTTAGGTATATAACCACCTCAGGACAGACTGCCCAGACTTCCGTTCCACCCACCCACCCCACCCATCCCCGAGACATCATGATCGTGCGCGACCGCTTCCTCCCCACCCACACCGTTTCCAATTTCACCAATCAAGACGCCGATAATTGGCTGGACGCAGTTTGGCCACATACCCCCCGTTGTATTGGTGTCGCCCTCCCTGCCCACCGACGGCCCAGCCTTCGCTTTTTGGCCTCCAGCTTCAAACGCCTTCGTCGAGCCGACGAGATTGAGATCTACCGTTTCCAAGAGGCTCGTTAAATTGGAGGCAGTCACGTTTAAAGGGGATGGGCGGCCAGAGCGAGGCCCGGCGTGGTTGCTGCCTTAATTGGCACTCCAGACTGGCGGGGGGGGGGGGGGGGGGGGGGGGGGGGGGCTGCTAGTTTGTCGGCTGACAGCCAAGGTTTCCTCCGTTCCTCCGACAACGCCTGTGGCGGTTGTCTCCCTTGTCGCTGGAAAGTTTGGGGTGGGGAGGTGAGGTGGGAGGGGGTGTCTCGTTAGAGGAACTCGAGAGGAGTTGGGGGAGCATTGTGGGCTTAGGGTGGCAAGCAGTACGACACAAGACTAACGCTTCCACGACAGACAGGGACAGCCCCATGAGGGTCATCTACAGCTCTGTGTAGAACTTTTAATTTACTTACTTTGAGTGGCTGAAAGGTCCTAAAAATACCGGCGATAAACTGTTCGGCGGGTATACAGGCCTGTCATTAGTTGGGTATGACGGAATGAAAAAAAAAGAACGGCATGTTAGTATCCGAATGAGTAGAGGCAGTGCACAAGTTAGAATACAATCACCATGAACACAGATCACTGTGTAAATGAATTTTCCTGTTAAATATTGATGCTAAGGCAAAAGATGTTCGGAAATACTGACACTGGCTTTTACGACCTGTGCTATGACGTAACGAGATCGACAACTAAGGAAGAATCCGCAAATCCGTAGAAGATGGAGGGCCTGGCAGGCAGACACAGAGCTTTGCCAGGCTTGGAAAAGACACTGTCATCAAATATGGCAATTGGAAATCATGCGCTCGAAACGCACGTTGGTCGACCTGCCTAACGACCTCATCAGCACTGATGAACAGTCCTGGAAGGTGCTTGGAATCTTCGCAACGCTCAGTCACCACCTGGAGTTTCATTGGCAAAGAGGGATCCAACAGAAATCCAAGGACCGCGCAAAGAACCCCAAATTCGACACGCACTAAACCTTATGGAAGGACAATAAATCTCCAGAATCAAGATCAAGCTCCAGCATGGTATACCTCCGGTTATATAGCAGAGGGACCACCGGTCCCCGAGCGGGTCTGGAAAGACATTCCGAGCCATGGGAATTATGGAGAATTAAAATCCCTGAACCGGACACACCCATGAACAAGTGTTCCAAACCATCGGGCAGCACACTGGATCATATGATGGTGATGTGCTGCCACCGATAGGAAAAGAGGAGCGTATAGGTAAAGCCTTGGAACAAGATTCACCGGACTTGCTACAACAAAGCTCCAGAGAACTGCTGCGGAAGGGAAACGAAGAGGGAGACGGGAAAGACAATGGTCTGACAACGGTCAGGGATCCATATGCAGCGACCCAGACCTTGCCGCCAACAAAGCTAAGACAGAGCTGAAGGAGCCTGATGAACTGTTCTTCAGGGTGGCGGCCCACCGACTCCTCACAGAGTGAAGGGAGAAGGACTACAGAACAATCCCAGTGATCCCTGCTCATGTCATGCACATACACGTGTATGAGCAACAACCTGCTTCATTAAAGATCAGAAACAACGATTTTGCAATTCATTCTGTGCTCCGTTTTGCTTGTTTTAACGTCCTGTTTTCACACGCACGCACGCGCTCTCAAATACACACACAGAGAGGCAAAACACACACACACACACACACGGAGGCACGCACACACAGTTGTTTTAGACGAATCGTGCAGCCCTGTAACATATTTAGCTTTATAAAAGACTACTACATACAATATATCGAAGGGGAGGGGGTGAGTTGGAGTGGGTGTATCAGAATACCCATTTCCTAAATTTCCCAGAAACGAGCTGTTGAAGACATCGACTACAGTCATGTCCCAATGCAAGTTGAGAACATGTGTTATAGTGAATAGTAAATGATGAGCATCCATTAACTGTCAAATGAGCATCTCGGAACTGTCAAACGAGCATCCTTTAACTGTCAAATGATGAGCATTTCTGAACTGTGAAACGAGTATCCTTTAACTGTCAAATGATGAGCATCTCTGAACTGTAACGAGTATCCTTTAAGTCAAATGATGACTCCTTTAACTGTCAAATGATGAGCATCTCTGAACTGTCAAACGAGTATCCTTTAACTGTCAAATGATGAGCATCCTTTGACTGTCAAATGATGAGCATCAATGAACTGTCAAATGATGAACATCATAACTGTCAAATGATGAGCATCAATTGAACTGTCAAATGATGAAATCTTTGAACTGTCAAATGATGAACATCAATGAACTGTCAAATGATGAGCATCAATGAACTGTCAAATGATGAACATCAATGAACTGTCAAATGATGAGCATCATGAACTGTCAAATGATGAGATCAATGAACTGTCAAATGATGAAATCTTTGAACTGTCAAATGATGACATCTATGAACTGTCAAATGATGAACACTATGAACTGTCAATGTGGCACCTGTGACTGTCAAACATGAACACCTGAACGCTCCCAGTCCGTGTATCTGTCATCTGAGCACCGACGCTGCCTGTCCTCGTGCATCCGTCCTTTCCTGACGACCCCTTCGCGGTGCTGCTCAGTGAACCCGTGTGGTTCTGCTTGTCGATCATTCTGTCTGTCAGGCCGTCGCCTGCTTCTTGTGTCTTTACTGTCCACTGAAGGGTTCATCGCTGTTGACAGGTATGTTGACTAGTCTAATTGTGTCATCGTCAACAGCGGGTAGGGGGGTCGTACAGAAACAACCAAATGAGGAGAAAAAAAAAGCCAACAGAAAAGACAAGACTGAAGAAAAGAAAAATAAAGAAAAAGCGTGTGCGTGCACGCTCGCGCGCGCACGCGCGCGCGCGCGTGCACACACACACAGCAGGCGCGCAGACAGACAGACACGCAGATACACAGCAGCTGCTCGCGCACACACACACACGCGCGCGCACACACACACAGCAGGTGCGCGCACGCACAGAGAGAGAGCGAGAGAGAGAGACGAAAACGAAAAAAAGTAGTGGGAAACAAAAAAAAGGTATGAAAAAAAACACACAAAAAAACCAAGGAAAAGAAAAGACATTCTCTTCAATACTCTCTGTGGTGTAGGTCATGCCGTGATTTATCTGTTGGAAGTCGTGTACTTCGTGAGACTTTCATGCGTCATTGCTCAGACATCCCTCGCCATCTTCATGAGCGCATAGGCCGACTTTTAAAATACGAATCCATGTTAAGAATATCTTGTTGTCCTATATCATTACATTCGTATTTACATTGTGACACCTTTGAAACAAACAGACAAAAAGAATATTTAATTAAAAAAAAAAATGGTCGGGGTGGGGGGAAACAAATGAAAAAGGAAAGAAAACAGAAAAAAAGAAACAAGACAACAAAAAAAAGAATATGAAACGGGGGGGGGGGGGGGGGGGGGGGGGGGGGGGGGGGGGGGGAGAAATTGGAACGAAAGAAAAAAAAAGAGAACGAAAGAGCACAAAGAAAAGAAAACAAAATTTAAAAAAGGAAGAAAAAGAAACAAAAAAGAAAAGAAGCAAAAACAATCGTTCGTGAACTGCCCCACCCTCTGCTCCCCCATACAGTTTTTAAGCTTTCAACTCGTATGCCAACGGTCACTCCTTCCGAATGTCATCAGTTTTCAATCTCCGGTCCTCCAAATCAATTGACTTCTATACACTACTTCGACAAACGCTGTGAAATAGGATGAGAATCAGCCCTCGATTTAAAAAAAAAAAAAAAAAAAAAAAAAAAAAATCCTTCACTGATGAACATACTGACAGACG
>CM031600.1:47451096-47461096 GCA_018398815.1 Conus ventricosus | reverse complement strand
GAAACACGGATTTAAACAGTACTATTAAAGAGTTTATCTTTTGGTTTGGAAAAAAAAAATCCATTATGCATCAATTAAAACGACAAATGCTTCGTGCATAGTGAACCTGGCCGCCTTCCATCACCTATTAACACCAGTATAAACATAAAACACCTTTATAAAAGTAAAACACTGGTATGAAAGTCATGAATTTGTAGACAACCAGATAATACGCGCTTTCAAAGAAAGGGGGGGGGGGGGGGGGGGGGGGGGGGGCGCATCACTAAATGCTTCTCAGAAATGAGAAACGTATCAAGACTTGAGCGTCACATGTCACGCCAGTCTTAGGTGAACACAGATTTGAACAAACATGGTCACCTGACTGTGACAGAGAAAGGGGATTTTAGTGCTGAACTGAGCGAAATGCTGTTTAGTTCTGTCTGTCACTGCTGGAGAAATCCTATCAATATGAAGCTAAAAAGTGAAACACCTATCGGGTTTTCAAACATGTTTTTGTCAGGGAAACCAAAAAAAAAGTCTATCATGTACATGTGGAAAGAAGTACATGTATACCGAAAAGCCTCGGGTGCGTGTGTCCCCAACGAAACATGCACCGTTATCTCTTCAGTGTGACAGAGGAAAATGTTCCATGCTGAAGTCTGCAACACGAAGCCAGTCAGAGAGTCGGGTTTTTTTGTTTTTGTTTTTTGGTCAATACATTCTGATCAAGAACAGAAAAAAAAGTTCCCTCCTTTCAGCCCGTTTCACGACTCGTGTGGAATGCTGTCAGAACTACTTAATGAAGGTTCACCTGATCATCTAATTAACTTGGCCTCGCTTCCACAAAAAGATTATTGCTATTTGAACAAAACGCAAACTCCAACACCCGGTAGATCCAGGGTTGTTTCTGAACCGCTTTCATGATAAGAATCAATGTATGAAATGTTTTCAACTTTTTTTTTTCTTCTTCCCAGTTTGGCGCATAATGTAGACATCCCAGCATGCTTTGCAACACAGGCACATGTAAAGGACATCCCAGCATGCCTTCCAACACAGGCACATGTGAGGACATCAAGCATGCCTTCCAAACACAGGAACATGTGAGGACATCCCAGCATGCCTTCCAACACAGGAACATGTGAGGACATCCCAGCATGCCTTCCAACACAGGCACATGTGAGGACATCCCAGCATGCCTTCCAACACAGGAACATGTGAGGACATCCCAGCATGCCTTCCAACACAGGCACATGTGAGGACATCCCAGCATGCCTTCCAACACAGGAACATGTGTGGACATCCCAGCCCAGCATGCCTTCCAACACAGGCACATGTGAGGACATCCCAGCATGCCTTCCAACACAGGCACATGTGAGGACATCCCAGCATGCCTTCAAACACAGGAACATTGTGTGGACATCCCAGCCCAGCATGCCTTCCAACACAGGCACATGTGAGGACATCCCAGCATGCCTTCCAACACAGGCACATGTGAGGACATCCAGCATGCCTTCCAACACAGGCACATGTGTGGACATCCCAGCATGCCTTCCAACACAGGAACATGTGAGGACATCCCAGCATGCCTTCCAACACAGGAACATGTGAGGACATCCAGCATGCCTTCCAACACAGGCACATGTGAGGACATCCCAGCATGCCTTCCAACACAGGAACATGGAACATGTGAGGACATCCCAGCATGCCTTCCAACACAGGCACATGTGTGGACATCCCAGCATGCCTTCCAACACAGGCACATGTGTGGACATCCCAGCATGCCTTCCAAAACAGGAACATGTGAGGACATCCCAGCATGCCTTCCAACACAGGAACATGGAACATGTGAGGGCATCCCAGCATGCCTTCCAACACAGACACATGTGAGGACAATCCCAGCATGCCTTCCAACACAGGCACATGTGTGGACATCCCAGCATGCCTTCCAACAACAGGAACATGTGAGGGCATCCCAGCATGCCTTCCAACACAGGAACATGTGAGGACATCCAGCATGCCTTCCTGCACAGGCACATGCGAGGACATCCCAGCATGCCTTCCAACACAGGAACATGTGAGGACATCCCAGCATGCCTTCCAACACAGACACATGTGAGGACATCCCAGCATGCCTTCCAAACACAGGCACATGTGTGGACATCCCAGCATGCCTTCCAACACAGGAACATGTGAGGACATCCCAGCATGCCTTCCAACACAGGCACATGTGAGGACATCCCAGCATGCCTTCCAACACAGGAACATGTGAGGACATCCCAGCATGCCTTCCAACACAGGAATATGTGAGGACATCCCAGCATGCCTTCCAACACAGGAACATGCGAGGACATCCCAGCAGGCCTTCCAACACAGGCACATGTGAGGACATCCCAGCATGCCTTCCAACACAGGAACATATGTGGACATCCCAGCATGCCTTCCAACACAGGAACATGTGAGGACATCCTAGCATGCCTTCCAACACAGGCACATGTGAGGACATCCCAGCATGCCTTCCAACACAGGCACATGTGTGGACATCCCAGCATGCCTTCCAACACAGGCACATGTGTGGACATCCCAGCATGCCTTCCAACACAGGCACATGTGTGGTCATCCCAGCATGCCTTCCAACACAGGCACATGTGTGGACATCCAGCATGCCTTCCAACACAGGCACATGTGTTCACACCCCAGCTTGCCTTACAACACAGGCACATGTATGGACATCTCAGCATGCCTTCCAACACAGGCACATGTGTGGACATCCCACCATGCCTTCCAACACAGGAACATGTGAGGACATCCCAGCATGCCTTCCAACACTGGAACATGGAACATGTGAGGACATACCCAGCATGCCTTCCAACACAGGCACATGTGAGGACATCCAGCATGCCTTCCAACACAGGCACATGTGAGGACATCCCAGCATGCCTTCCAACACAGGAATATGTGAGGACATCCCAGCATGCCTTCCAACACAGGCACATGTGAGGACATCCCAGCATGCCTTCCAACACAGGAACATGTGAGGACATCCCAGCATGCCTTCCAACACAGGCACATGTGAGGACATCCCAGCATGCCTTCCAACACAGGAATATGTGAGGACATCCCAGCATGCCTTCCAACACAGGAACATGTGAGGACATCCCAGCATGCCTTCCAACACAGGTACATGTGAGGACATCCCAGCATGCCTTCCAACACAGGAACATGTGAGGACATCCCAGCATGCTTTCTAACACAGGCACATGTGAGGACATCCCAGCATGCCTTCCAACACAGGCACATGTGAGGACATCCCAGCATGCCTTCCAACACAGGCACATGTGAGGACATCCCAGCATGCCTTCCAACACAGGAACATGTGAGGACATCCCAGTATGCCTTCCAACACAGGCACATGTGAGGACATCCCAGCATGCTTCCAACACAGGAACATGCGAGGACATCCCAGCATGCCTTCCAACACAGGAACATGTGAGGACATCCCAGCATGCCTTCTAACACAGGAACATGTGAGGACATCCCAGCATGCCTTCCAACACAGGAACATGTGAGGACATCCCAGCATGCCTTCCAACACAGGCACATGTGAGGACATCCCAGCATGCCTTCCAACACAGGAACATGTGTGGACATCCCAGCATGCCTTCTAACACAGGAACATGTGAGGACATCCCAGCATGCCTTCCAACACAGGCACATGCGAGGACATCCCAGCATGCTTCCAACACAGGCACATGTGAGGACATCCCAGCATGCCTTCCAACACAGGCACATGTGAGACATCCGAGCATGCCTTCCAACACAGGCACATGTGAGGACATCCCAGCATGCCTTCCAACACAGGAACATGTGAGGACATCCCAGCATGCCTTCCTACACAGGCACATGTGAGGACATCCCAGCATGCCTTCCAACACAGGAATATGTGAGGACATCCCAGCATGCCTTCCAACACAGGCACATGTGAGGACATCCCAGCATGCCTTCCAACACAGGCGCCGAGCCGTAAGAAACTGTGTGCCCCAGAAGCTGTATCTGTGAGCTGGTGTGCGCGCGCGTGCGTGCGTGTGTGCGTGCGCGCGCACTTCTGCGTGTTTGTGTGCGTGCGTGTGCGTGCGTGCGTGCGTGCGTGCGTGCGCGAAACAGAAGCGGGAGGAAAATATGCCGTGTTGTATACGTTACTGAAAATGTCATAATAGGGATTGTTAGCCTATGTCAATAACACATTTCAGAATCAAGTTCAGATCTCTCTGTCTGTCTGTCTGTCTCTCTCAAATGCAACGCTTTGCACGACTGAATTGCGTTTGAAATAAATTGCTGTCATAATCTGATTTTTCTTTTCTTGCGTGAACACAGACTCTAAGACGAGGTATGGGTTCTACGACACGTGATTTCTGATAAAATTTTTTTAAAAACTTACACACGGGACAAGGCGGACCATAACAGACAAAGCCATCAACAGCTTTAAAAAAAAAGTAGAGCGAGGATAGTGGTCAAGTCTGTTCCAGACACACAAAGTCAGTAAAACAACAAACAACAACAACAAAACCACCACGGAGCACGCTTTGGCCACTCTCCCTTGAGGATAAACAATGACCACCAGGACACAGGGTCAGACTCCAATGAATGGAACTTGCGTTCGGCTTGGAAAACGGCGTGCAAACGTCATTACCGTTATCAGCAATTCGTCACTTCCGCGACAGAGGTCTACCTACTGTGATGCATGACACTGTGTGCGCTTCCGGTTTGAAGACGGACTCGGCTGCTACATGCGAATGTCTGGCACGCGGTTCGTGACGTATTTACGGTGTTGTTGGCGAAGCTTTTTAAAGCCGAAACTGTACCACACTGTCCGACTTCTGCGACTGTCATTTTTTTTTTAAACGACAGACTGGCTTTTTTATTATTTTATTTTTTTTATAATCTTTAGGTCATTTTTTTTAAATCCACTCTTCGCGGTTTGTTTGTTTGTTCAACCATAGTAATATGTGTACAAGTGCCTTTCGTGTGTGCGTGTGTGCGCCGAACGTGCATTCTGACCTTTTCCATGGCCAGCGCTCTGCACAGCTGCGTACTGGCTCCGGTCCTGCCTGCCTGTCTGCTTGTCTGTCTGCTTGTCTGTCTGTCTGTCCACCTGTCAGTCCACCTGTCTGTCTGCATGATTATCATCATCATTCCCTTCTTTCTTTCTTGGCTGGGGCTCGATGTTCGCCACCAATGAACATTTTGTGTACGTGACTGGTTTTAGTCCCACCATCAAGGTAGCCAGATACCGTCTTCGGGGATAGTTAAAATCACAACAGGGTCAATATCCATGACCCCCCCCCCCCCCCCCCCCCCCCCCCCCCCACTCCTCCCCCGGCCTCCCTCCCTTTCCGTTTAATTTTGCATTAAACGTTTGTTCTTTACGGTCAACATGTTGCCATCACAACATACTCCAGAAAAGACACCATGGCGACACCTATGAATGCCGTTCAGCAAGTTCCGACATGTGGCTTCCAACGGATCCAGATTTGGGGAGAATCGTCTCTCGGCCCTGAAGCGCCTGGTCATCCTCCCAAAACCTGTCAGCGCCCTACCACCTGTCCGCGCCTACAGTTCAGAGCCCTACCACCTGTCCCAGACGCCCTACCACCTGTCCCAGACGCCCTACCACTGTTCCAGCCCTACAACTGTCCGACCTTACCACCTGTCCCAGACGCCCTACGACTGCCAGAGCCTCCACTGTCCAGACGCCTACATTCCAAGACGCTCTACCACTGTTCCAGACGCCTACCACGTCCGGCCCACGCCCCCTACTCCAAAGCTACCACCTGTTCCCAGACGCCCTACACCTGTCCCAGACGCCCTACACCTGTCCAGACGCCCCAAACCTTTCCCCCAAAAGTTAATTTTTTTTTTTTTTTAAGGATTTTAACAAAGGGGGGCCTTACCCGGTTTGTGGGGGGGCCCCCGGTGTTAGCCGGGGCCCGGGAAACCGGTTTTTTTGAAAACCCCCCCCCATTCCCCCTTTTGGTTTTTTTGAACCTTTTTTCCCAAAGGCCCAAAAGGCCCTCTTTTTTTTTTTTTTTTTTTTTCCCCCCCCCCCCCCCCCCCCCCCCCCCCCCCCCCCCCCCCCAACCCCCCCCCCCCCCCCCCAAACCCCCCCCCCCCCCCCCCCCCCGAACCGGGGCCCCGGTTCCCCCTGCCAGCCCCCTTGCCCCGCCCCCCTGTTTCCCCCTGTCCCGCCCCGCCGCCAAAATTTCCCCCCCTTTCCCCCCCCTTCCCCCTTCCATTTTTCCCCAAGGGGCCCCCCGCCTTTTCCAACCCCGCCCTTATTGTGAGGGCTTTTTTTACCCCCTGGCCAGTCGGTTTTCCCGGGATTTCCCCAAAACCGGGGGAAACCTCCCCCAGCCCCCCCACCCCCCCCCCCCCGCCCCCTCCCTTTCCAAGGGCCAAAACCCGTTTTTCCCTTTTGGTTTGTTTCCCTTCCCCAAAAACCCTCCCCTTTTTGCCAGAACCGGCCTTCCCCGGTCCCAGGGAAAACCCCCCCCTTACCCAACCCGGGTTCCAAAACCCGCCAAACCCCTCCCACCCGTCCCAAACGCCCCCCAAAACCTGTCCCGAGGGCCCCCAACCACCCCTGTCCCAGACGCCCTACCACCTGCCCCCGGACCCCTCCCAACCTGTCCCAACGCCCCCCCAACCTTTCCCCAGACGCCCCCCAACCTGTCCCAACCTCTACCACCTGCCCAAGCCCCCTTTACACCGCCCCAGACCCCCTTTTACCCCCTGCCCAAACGCCCTACCACCTGTCCAAGACCCCCCTTCCACCGGGTTCCCAACGCCCAAACCCCCTGTCCCAACGCCCACCCCCTGTCCCAGACGCCCTACCCCTTTCCCCGGACCCCTACCACCGCCCAGAGCCCTCCCACCTGTCCCAACGCCCTACCACCTGCCCCAAGGGACGCCCAAACCCCCTGCCCAAAGACCCCAAACCCCCCCTGCCCCAACCCCCCTACCCCCCCTTCCCAAAAGACGCTCAAACCCTGTCCAAGACGCCCTACCCCCCTTTCCCAACGCCAAAACCACCTGCCCAAAACGCTCAAAACCAACCTGCCCCAAGGGAAGGGGCCCTACCCCAAGACGTCCCATTAACCCCCTTTCCAAACCTTTGCCCCAGACGCCCAACCACCTGCCCAACCCCCTACCACCTGTCCAAGAGCCTACCCCCCCTTTCCCGGGGACGCCCTAAACCTGCCCCAAGACGCCCTACCCCCTGTCCAAGACGCCCTACCCCGGTCCAAGACCCAAACCCCCTGCCCCAAGACGCCCCAACCCCTTTGTCCAAGACGCTCTCCCCATCTTCCAAGACCCCCTTTTCCACCTGCCCCGGGACGCCCTCCCCACCTGTCCAAGACGCTCAAACCCCTGTCCAAACCCCCTTTTACACCGTCCAGGACGCTCTACCCCCTGTCCAAGGACGCCCTCCCAAATGCCCCCAAGACGCCCCCTACCACCTCCCCAGGACCCCCTTAAAAAACCGTCAAAGTAACCACCTGCCAAGGTTTAACCCTTTTTTCCCCGGGCCCAAAAACCGGCTTCGGACGAGGGGGACAAACACCTCCCCCAAAGGGCCCCCCCAGGGTGACCCCAAACCCAGTGAAGAGTTTCTCCTTGCCGGATTTTCCCCAGTAAAGCTTCCGGGGCGTCCAAGCCCCTTACCATTTCCCGGCCCCTTCCCCAAAAGGGCCCGGAGTTTAAACCTCCCCGGCCCCACCAGGGGAGGAATACGTGGGGAGCAGGGGGGGAAAACCCGGGGGGAAAAAGCGCGGGCATTCTCAAAGTTTTGGGAAAATTCTTTCCCCCGGCCCCGGGCTCCTTTTGCCGGGGGTACGGGCCACCAAGCGGGTTTGGGTGGGGGAAGAAATCGCCACTTTTGGGGGGCCCGGGATTCCGATCCCTTCCCTTCGGCAAAAACCGAAAAACCCCCCAGTTCCCCCCCCCCCCCCCAAACCCCCCCCACCCCCCCCCCCCCCCCCCCCCCCCCCCCCCCCCCCCCCCCCCCCCCCCCCCCCCCCCCCCCCCAACCCCCCCCCCCCCCCCCCCCTCCCCCCCCCCCCCCCCCCCAAAAACCCCCCCCCCCCCCCCCCCCCCCCCCCCCCCCCCCCCCCCCCCCCCCCCCCCCCCCCCCCCCCCTATCCACAGCCGATGTTTTTTTGGGTTTTTGGGATCGTTTTGGGAAAGGACCCAAGGCAGGTTTCCCCCCAGACGCCATCTGCAAAACCACCGCTATTTTCCCCTAGCATGTGGACCCCACTGTTCTTTCCCACCCCCCCGACCCCCTCTTGACGTGGCGAAGGACCGGTGGGCTGAAACATTCGCTGGGGGGGCAAGCGGACGGTTCCCAAAAAAAATCCCCGGTTCCTTTTTTTAAAATCCCCGACGGGTTACTATTTTTGGGCAAATCTTACAAATAATTCAAATTTGGGTCCCCCCCCGAAAAAGAAAAAAATTCACAAGCCCCAAAAAAAAAACCACACACAAAAAACGACGCGTTTGCCCCGCTTGGTTCTTGTTCAGTAAAATGAACAATTTTTAATTCCGGCCCTTTTATGTACATTGACTTGGGAACCAGGATCAACCCCAGGGCCCAAGCGCTGGCGCTGAGCTTTTCCAGTGCGGTTGTCGTCTTAAAGATTAAACATCTCCGGGCTGAAACCCTTTTGGCACCACCTAAAACCCAAACCCCCGGGAAAGAAATTTAAAAAAAAAAACCCAAACCCCCCCCAAAAAACAACAACAACAAAAAAACCCCTAAACATACTGGACAGGTTTTCTTCCGGAGGCTCCCCCCGCCCCAAGGGTCGCAAAAATTTTTTGGGCCCCGAAATTTCCACGCCCTGCTCCCCTCAGCATGCGGGATTTGGGGTTCCCCCACTATGTCTATTTTTGGGGTTTCGCATTTAAGAATTTTAAAGGGTTTAAAAGTTTTTTTTTTTTTGTACTGGAAAAAAGCGAAAAAAGTAGGCGAAACAGGCCATTAGCAGGACGTAATTTTTGTTGTTTTTTCATCTAATTTAAACTGAATTTTGGGAGAATTTTTTTTAAAGCCCACGTTTGTAAAAACCCTTCGCACATGAAAACTTTCACGCCGGGGGGCCCGTACGCACCCCTTTTGGCCAGGGGGGAAAAATTTCATAAAAAATAAAACCCCGAAGTGAAAGGGATTTTAAAACAAACTCTTCTCTTTCCCCTCCCCCTCTTTTCCCCCCCTCTCCCCCCTCTTTTCTCTCCCCTCTCCCCTCTCCCCCCTCCCCCTCTTCCCCCCTCTCTCCCCTCCCCCTTTTTTAATTCCCCCTCTCTCTCTCTCTCTCTCCCCTCCTCTCCCCCTCTCCTCCCCTCTCTCAAAGTGTTTGGGTTTCAGAGCACGAAGGGGTGTGCGTTTTTTTCCCCATTTCACTTTCAACGTAGAAAAAAGGGCCAAACCTACCCCCCCAACCCCGGCGTGGTTTGGAAAGTAACAAGGCCCCATCTCAGTAAACCCTTTTTTTTTCTAAACTTTTTTTAAATTCAAAGCGGTATTTTAATTTCTTTCTGTGTGAGGGTTTTCTTCATCCCCCCTTTAAATTAAAAGCCCCTTTTCCCCTTTTCTAAAATTGTCCCCAAGTTCCCCTTGGGGGAAAAAAGGTAAATCAAGTCAAACCCAATTTTTATTTTTTTTTTTTTAATTTCTTTACTTTTTTTGTTTTAAGGGGTAAAAAATAAAAAAGGTCAAAAAAAGTTTTTTTTTCAGTTTTGATTTCTTCAAAACGCAGACAGACACCCCCCAACAGACCAAAACACACACCACAACACCACACACACACACACACACACCCCAACACACACAGTCAGTCACATTTAAGGGGGGTGGACTTTATGTCGTTTTTAAAAATTCCCCCAGACGGGACACAACAAAATAAATAAATAAATAAAAAAGGCAGCAGCAAAAAAAAAAAAAAAAAAAAAAAAAGGTTAGACGACC
>CM031600.1:47440756-47450996 GCA_018398815.1 Conus ventricosus | reverse complement strand
CGAATTTTAGTCTGCACCTAACATTATCTTCTGTCTGTCCCCCCCCCCCCCCCCCCCCTCTCTCTCTGTCCCTCCCTCCTCCCGCTCTCTCTTTCTCTTCTGACCATCTTCCATGCCATCTCAGTGCATTGAACCCACGTTGCCCATTCCGGCTCCACATCCACACTCTGGATCGTCTCGCCGAGATCCGGCACCGCAGTCCACAGGGAGCAGTCAATGCAAGTCGTCAGTAGACACCCTCTAAGGAGACACTGCACCGCTGCCGAGCCACTTGGTGGTGCTCAGTGCTGCCTGTTTGGACCCAGCATACTCCGGACACTGAGTACTGAACTTTGGCTGAGGATGAACAGTTGCTCACTGTGTACTGAACTTTGGCTGAGGATGAACAGTTGCTCACTGTGTACTGAACTTGGCTGAGATGAACAGTTGCTCACTGTGTACTGAACTTTGGCTGAGGATGAACAGTTGCTCACTGTCACGGTCAAAATTCAACACAACCAAAGTGTGGTCCGTCGCCGGCCACTTCAACTGGACATAAGTCCAAACGCAGACATCTTGGCGCCACGAAGACGGCTCCATGCGTCTCATCTGGCCAATTTAAGCACAGCAAGGAGACAGCAGACAGTCTGAGTGGCTGGACCGACAGGTCTTGGTAGGTTTGGTCAGACGTCGTGACGCCTGCCCAGACTCATCTGGCCAATTTAGAGTGACCAGTGTCCACGAGCTAAGCCACACGGCGCCAGTTAAGTAGGAAAGGGGGGAAGGTAGTGCGTGGTGGGGGTGAAATCTAGCTAATCAATTAAATGACCAATTGACCACCACAGAGAGTAAGGCGTGTAGGCATGACTGGCATGATTTGAACATCCAATGGAATTAGAGGGAGATAACTTCGAGTATCAGGGGTAAAAATACTGACCAATGGTACTCGCCCTTTTTGGACAGATCGGAACAGAATAAGAAGGATGTGAGAGTGAGAGAACGGGAGAACGAGGGGGAGAAACGAACAGAGAGACAGAGAGAGAGAGGTCTGAGTGTAATCTCTGAGGAGAGAAAAGCAGAGAGATGAGGGGAGGAGAGAAGAGAACCAAGTTGAGAGATTAGCATGAGATAGTCTGCAGAGGAAGGACTGAGGAGAGATGTGGAGAGAGAGAGCTGCTAACTAATGAGGAGGAAAAGAAAGAAAAGAAAAAAAGAAAAGAAAAGCAACCATGTCCATTTGATAAGAGCAGACTAGAAGAGAGAGAGAGAGAGTGCAATGCGTTAATGCAGGAAGAAAGAAAAGAGAACAGATCGATGTTGATAGTCACTGTTCTATCTGAACCGGGGGGTTCGACCTCATACTTGGCCAGCGCCACTTTCATCGACAGACCAACGCCAGTGCCAACAGTCCAGCCTGACCGATGCCAGCAGTCTAACTTGACCGGTGCCAGCAGTTGTGCCGTGTTGTGAAAGTGACAGTGAAAGGAAAAAAAAAAAGGAAAGAAAAAGAGACAGTGATTCGTGAATAGTTAAGATCACCTGGCCAGGTAAAGTAGAAATCTATTTATACCCGGGTTAGTTAATGATGTTTTAGACAAATGATTTTGTGAAGTTCAGGAAAGAGAGAATGTTTTATTTCATTTGATTCCACATGCATTGATGTTTCGTTCTATGATCATGTGTAGTAAAGTTATAGACTTTACTAGTGGTTTGATGTGACGAATGCATGATATATGAATGAGATCGTAAGCAAGCTGTGAGTGTGTTTGGGCTGTGCGCTAGTCCTTCCTCCATCGACATCACCCGAGGTTGACAATTTATTGGCGAGCCTGCCAGGATATTCTGGCCCATTTATTATAATTGTTCAACTTCTCAGAGAGGAAGCTGGGTGGGATTCAAGTATTGTAATCCTAAGACAAGGGTTGTCTTACTGTATGTTCCCAAGATAGTTCAATACTAGGCTTGGCATTGCTTCCAAGATAGTTAATACTAGGCTTGGCATTTCAGCCCCAGAGTACTTATTTCGCACAGATTGCCTATAATTCGCTCTCATAGTTGGGTCAGGCGCTGGGCGTCTTATAAAAACTAACTACGTTGTCCCAAGCTAATATTATCATTCATAGGATTGTGCTATTACGTCACTCGTGTCGGTAACCACCAGTTTGGCTGTCGTAGTAGTAAGGTCTTGTTCAAAAAAAAAAGAGGAAGATATAATGGCGGAAGAAAAGAACACCCCTATTGAACAACTTGTGAGCGTCGCTCGTGATCTAGGTTACTCGGGAGATGAGTTGCGTGCGTTCGTTGAGAACCAACAAAAGATGGAAAGAGATGAACGCGCGGAAAGACGACGTGTCGCATTGGAAATAGCAGAGCAGGAAAGGACTAAAGCTAGCGCAGAGCAGGAAACAGAAAGATTAAGGATTCAGGTTAATGATAATCAGGCAACGCAGGAGACAGAAAGAATAAGGGAAGCGCAGGAAACAGAAAGAATGAAGCAGGAAACAGAAAGACTAAGGGAAGCGCAGGAAACAGAAAGACTAAGGGAAGCGCAGGAGACAGAAAGAATGAAGCAGGAAACAGAAAGATTAAAGGTTCAATTAGAGTTAGAGAAAGTGAGAATACAAAGGGAGACCACCGAGGATGGTAGCTCACTTTCCAGTGACTCTGTGCGCAGCTATGCTCCCCGACCCAAGTTGCCAAAATTCTCGAAGGGACCGATTCGATTGATGCATACATCAGTCGTTTCGAAACGTTTGCAACCAGTCAGGGTTGGCCTTCAGAAGAGTGGGCAGTCATTTTGTCAGCGTTACTGACGGGTAAGGCATTACAGATTTTTACTGCGTTACCAGCAGAACAACAGTCTGATTTCGGCGCTGTGAAGGAATCGTTGATGAAAGGATTTGACCTCACAGAGGAGGGGTTCAGGAAGAAATTTCGTTCAGCTAAATTACAAGCAGGTGAGACGTACACTCAGTTTGGTGCACGTTTAGATCACTATTTTGAGAAGTGGTTAGAGTTGAGCGGTACGAAGAAGGAGTTCGCTGAGTTGAAAGAGCTAGTTATGAAGGAACAGATTTTGTCAGGTTGCGGCCCTGAGTTAACCATACATTTGAAAGAGAGACAGCCAGAGACAGCAGGAGAGTTGTTGAAGTTCGCAGAGGTGTATAGAGAGGCACGTTTGGGCACTAAGGTGCAGGAGAAACAGGTGCCAGGCACAGGTGAGAAGAGTGCAAGGAGACTAGGAGAGTTTTCTGCAAAGTGTGCAAACCCAGTGGTGGGGCAGAAGGAAGGGCAAAGGGACATTAGGTGTTTCATTTGCCACAAGAAGGGTGGATTGGCCAGCAGAGGTGAAAGTGTTACGAGACACTGGTTGTTCATGCGGGGTAGTACGAACAACGCTGGTCGAGAAAGGGGATTTGACAGGACAAATCCAGACCTGTACTCTAATCGATGGCACTGTGAGGGAGTTTCCAGTTGCTAAGATAGAAGTATGTACCCCTTACTTCTCAGGCGAGTTGTCTGCGCTGGTGATGGAGAAACCCCTTCATGATTTGATCATTGGAAATATTCCAGGGCAAGGGATCCAGGGGATCCTGAGTTGTTGACTGCTACAGGGGCAGCAGTTCAAACACGGAGCAAGAAGGAGGAAAAGGTTGATAAACCGTTAGTCGTTCCGGCAAGGAAGTCAGGCATAGATGTGTCGCCTGATGAGTTTAGAGCAGCGCAGGAACAAGACCCTTCGCTCGTGAAGTCTTGGGAGTTGGCAAGAGGTGGAGAGAAACAGGAGGTTAGAGGAGGTGAGACAGAATTTCTTGTGAAAGGCGGGCTGTTGTACCGAGTGTTCACCAAGGGGAAGACAGGTAAGGTGACCACTCAGTTAGAGGTACCAGCAGGTTATCGTGACACTGTCATGTCAGTGGGTCACGAGTCGCTCATGGCGGGTCATCTCGGCACCAGCAAAACAGCTGACCGAATCTTTGATGACTTTCATTGGCCAGGAGCAATGGCAGACATCAAGCGTTTCTGCATGTCATGTGACGTGTGTCAAAGGTCAGCCACAAGAGGGGTGAAGAGGAAGGCACCTCTTAAACAGCCCCCTTTAATTGACACACCATTCAGGAGGGTGGCTGTTGATCTGATTGGCCCAATCGCGCCCTGTTCCAAAGGTGGGCACAGGTATGTGTTGACACTGGTGGACTACGCGACCAGATACCCAGAAGCGGTTGCATTGAAAGGCGTAGATACGCAACAGGTCGCTGAAGGGCTGGTAGACATCTTTTCTCGCGTGGGTGTGCCAGCACAAATTCTCAGTGACAGGGAGTCACAGTTCACCTCAGGCGTGATGAGGGAGGTCAACAGGCTGCTAGGGATCACACAGCTGCTCACTACCCCATACCACCCGCAATGCAATGGCTTGGTGGAGAGATTCAATGGTGTGCTGAAGGGCATCTTAAAGAAGCTCTGTGAGGAAAGGCCAGCAGATTGGGACCGCTACATTCCAGCGGCACTGTTTGCCTACAGGGAAGCCCCTCAGGAAAGCACAGGCTTTTCGCCATTTGAGCTGCTGTATGGGCGGACAGTTCGGGGACCTGTGTGCATTCTCAAAGAGCTGTGGTCCGGAGAACAGGAGTCCGAAGAGGTCAAAACCACTTATCAGTAGTGGTGGACCTACGCAATAGGCTCGAGGAGACATGTAAGGTCGCAAGGGAGAGTTTGCAGGAGGCTAGGGTCGTCCAGAAGAAGCAGTATGACAGGAAGGTGAGGAAGCAATTCCTCAAGGTGGGAGATCAAGTCCTGTTACTGCTTCCCACGGATCACAACAAGCTGCTGATGCATTGGAAGGGACCATTCACCATCATTGAAAAGGTAGATCAGGACTACCGAATCGATGTGAATGGGAAATCAAAACTTTTCCATGCAAATTTGCTCCGCAAATATATTCAGCGTGAGACTCAGCACATAGGCGCAGCAGCAATCATTGATGGAGGTGAAGGAGACCCAGCAGAAGAAGGGGAGATTTTGTTGCCTGAGTTTCCAGGAGAAGAGTCATACAGGGATGTGTCACGGTATGAAGGCTAGACAGTAGGAGACAGGAGGAAGTTAGGGGGCTCCTAGAACAGTATAGGGCGTCCCTGACTGATAAACCAGGCAGGACAACTCTAGAGACATGTACGGTGGAGTTAACATCACAGAAACCCGTACATGTGAAAGCCTACCCGATCCCATATGCCACCAAGCAAGTGATCGAGGAGGAGGTAGAAAAGATGTTGGACCTTGGGGTGATTGAACCGTCCAAATCATCGTATAGTGCACCCGTCGTCTTAGTGAGGAAAAAGTCAGGCGAGCATCGATTCTGTGTCGACTATAGACGTCTGAACAGTGTCACCAAGGTCGATGCAGAGGTCATACCAAACATGGAAGACCTGTTCGCTCAGATCGCCACAAGCAAGAGCCAGTATTTCACCAGGATAGATCTGAGCAAGGGTTACTGGCAAATAGCCCTGAGTGAGGACTCAAAGGAAGTCACAGCATTCTCCACTCCTATGGGGCTATACCAGTGGCGAGTACTCCCTTTTGGGATGGTCAACGCACCTGCAGTCTTCTCTCGGATGATGAGGAAGTTATTGACGGGATTGGAAGGCGTTGTGAATTTCATGGATGACATTCTGATAGCATCCGAGACATGGGAGGAGCATATGAGGCAGCTAGGAGCAGTTTTAGAGAGGTTGAGACAAGCCAATCTCACAGCCAGACCAACAAAGTGCCAGGTTGGTTTTCCAAGCCTGGAGTTCCTAGGTTTTGTTGTCGGAGGCGACACAAAGCAGCCGGAAAGAGGAAAGGTGGAGAAGATGATGAATTCAGAGAGACCAAAGACCAAAACAGAAGTCAGGAGTCTGCTAGGTTTTATTGGGTTCTATAGGGAGTTCGTTCCAAATTTCGCAGCAATCACGAGTCCTCTCAGTGATATGGTCAAGGCAGGAAACCGGCAGTGGTCGAGTGGTCAGACGCTGCAGAGCAAGCACTGCAGACGGTGCTGGAAAGACTAGGTTCCCGTCCCATCCTGAAGCTACCAGATATGTCCAAACCATTTTTGTTGCGGACAGATGCATCAGGCGGTGGGATAGGTGCAGTATTGTTGCAGGAGCATGAAGGGGTCGAGTTCCCTGTGAGGTATGCTAGCAGGAAGTTGACAAAGTGTGAAGAAGGGTACGCAACGGTGGAGAAGGAGTGTTTAGCTGTTGTGTGGGCCGTGCAGAAATTCCACAAATACTTGTATGGGAAAGAGTTCGTGATAGAGACTGATCATCAACCACTCAAATTCCTGCAGGAGGCGCAGTTGAAAAACAGCAGAGTTCTGCGTTGGGCAATGGCACTGCAGCCCTACAGGTACCGAGTGCAGTACATTCCCGGTCGACAGAATGTCGGAGCTGACTATTAAGCCGTGTAGTCTAGCAAGCTGCAAACTCAGAGGAAGTCAGTCATATCCGGGGTGCTTTGTTGATAATATGTGTTGATTACAGTTATGTTGATTGGATATGGGTTCATTCCCAGTTGGCTATGGTTCATATTTTTGTGTGAGACTTGTTCATATTTTCTTTCTGAGACTTGTTCATGTGGATGTAGTTATGCTTAGAGCATACAGTCGCTTGTGTGGTGATGCATTATTTGCAATAAGTGAGGATGGAGATTCCTCAGTGAAGTGTCATGGATCGTGATCATATTATATTGTGCTTTTCATAAGAATTGTGAAAAGGGGAGATGGCAAATCCGCAGGTAGGGGAATTGCATAAGTGCGCACAGAGGTCGTTATAAAATGAATTGAAATAACGCAAGAGCGCACGTCAATGATAACTCATTGGAGTGGTATCCACTAATGATATATTTTATAATTTATAAACCGTTGGTTGTAAAGTATTTTTCAAACTTTGCACGTGTAGCTGTGGTTCAGCAAATTCGGTTGTTGTCTTTTTGTACCGTTGTTTTGAGACAATGCGGTGCATAGTCTTTTGCAAGGGGGAAATTGTCACGGTCAAAATTCAACACAACCAAAGTGTGGTCCGTCGCCGGCCACTTCAACTGGACATAAGTCCAAACGCAGACATCTTGGCGCCACGAAGACGGCTCCATGCGTCTCATCTGGCCAATTTAAGCACAGCAAGGAGACAGCAGACAGTCTGAGTGGCTGGACCGACAGGTCTCGGTAGGTTTGGTCAGACGTCGTGACGCCTGCCCAGACTCATCTGGCCAATTTAGAGTGACCAGTGTCCACGAGCTAAGCCACACGGCGCCAGTTAAGTAGGAAAGGGGGAAGGTAGTGCGTGGTGGGGGTGAAATCTAGCTAATCAATTAAATGACCAATTGACCACCACAGAGAGTAAGGCGTGTAGGCATGACTGGCATGATTTGAACATCCAATGGAATTAGAGGGAGATAACTTCGAGTATCAGGGGTAAAAATACTGACCAATGGTACTCGCCCTTTTTGGACAGATCGGAACAGAATAAGAAGGATGTGAGAGTGAGAGAACGGGAGAACGAGGGGGAGAACGAACAGAGAGACAGAGAGAGAGAGGTCGAGTGTAATCTCTGAGGAGAGAAAAGCAGAGAGATGAGGGAGGAGAGAAGAGAACCAAGTTGAGAGATTAGCATGAGATAGTCTGCAGAGGAAGGACTGAGGAGAGATGTGGAGAGAGAGAGCTGCTAACTAATGAGGAGGAAAGAAAGAAAAGAAAAAAAGAAAAGAAAAGCAACCATGTCCATTTGATAAGAGCAGACTAGAAGAGAGAGAGAGAGAGAGTGCAATGCGTTAATGCAGGAAGAAAGAAAAGAGAACAGATCGATGTTGATAGTCACTGTTCTATCTGAACCGGGGGTTCGACCTCATACTTGGCCAGCGCCACTTTCATCGACAGACCAACGCCAGTGCCAACAGTCCAGCCTGACCGATGCCAGCAGTCTAACTTGACCGGTGCCAGCAGTTGTGCCGTGTTGTGAAAGTGACAGTGAAAGGAAAAAAAAAAAGGAAAAGAAAAGAGACAGTGATTCGTGAATAGTTAAGATCACCTGGCCAGGTAAAGTAGAAATCTATTTATACCCGGGTTAGTTAATGATGTTTTAGACAAATGATTTTGTGAAGTTCAGGAAAGAGAGAATGTTTTATTTCATTTGATTCCACATGCATTGAGTTTCGTTCTATGATCATGTGTAGTAAAGTTATAGACTTTACTAGTGGTTTGATGTGACGAATGCATGATATATGAATGAGATCGTAAGCAAGCTGTGAGTGTGTTTTGGGCTGTGCGCTAGTCCTTCCTCCATCGACATCACCCGAGGTTGACACTCACTGTGTACTGAACTTTGGCTGAGGATGAACAGTTGCTCACTATGTACTGAACTTTGGCTGAGGATGAACAGTTGCTCACTATGTACTGAACTTTGGCTGAGGATGAACAGTTGCTCACTATGTACTGAACTTTGGCTGAGGATAAACAGTTGCTCAGTGGTGCCTGTTTTGACCCAGCATACTCAGGACACTATGTACTAAACTTTGGCTGAGGATGAACAGTTGCTCACTATGTACTAAACTTTGGCTGAGGATGAACAGTTGCTCAGTCGTGGAGCCAGCGTGAGTGAGGTCTCCCTCCGGAGCGCACCACCACTTCGTCCAACGACAGTCCCCATGAATTTGCCGATACCCGTGACTCCGACAGGAGCTTTGCAAGGGCATAGACCATGGATAGGACATCGACACTGAGATCACCATGAGAGCAGTTCGTTAAGGGACTTTCTTCTGCTGACTGATGAAGACGATGAGGACAAGTATTATGATGATGATGCACGGATTTCCATTCCGGTCTGAGGCTGCATGACAGGGCTGTAATCTGCAATCACTTTCATAACAGATCCCGGCGTCAACCAGGCCCGAAAGATGTAACGTCTGCAGTATTGATCGGGAAATTTGAGCAACACTCTCAGAGACCCGTCCATCATTTAGAGGAGTGACTGTGTGGTCCCAGTCTTTCCATGTGAGCCCATAGCAAACTCAGCTCTGGAGTAGGAGCCAATCGGAGGGGGGGGGGGGGGGGGGGGGCGATTTTCCCGAAATAAATGACTGATGGGAATCGAACCTACGACCTCGCAGTCTGGAGTCTGCGACCCTAACCACCTCGCCACGTAGGTCGGTCATTTGTATATGAATCTAGCTTGCTTGCATCCCTTCATGTGGCCCCCGTGATCGACTGGACACACACACACTCACACACAACAACAACAACAACAACAAAACAACAACAACAACAACAACAACAACATAATTGATTGGGCTTACCTCACGTCCAGAACCGCACTCCTAGAACCTGTGAACCTTCAGATTTAGTACATGTTTAAAGAAAACCCGATCCGCAGGTGTGACGGAATGAACGCCATGCGTCCAAGTGGTAGGGGGGCCTGCGTGCTGCGCCATTCTGTAGTCCGATGTCACGGATCAGGCTAGTGGCCAACGTCGCGCTGTAGTAGTAACAGCGTGTGTATCTTCTGTCGGGTCTGTAGCAGGAGATGTAACCCTCTGTGACAGCAAGGATAGTATAAATGTTATAATTACTGTTGTTAGCGGTGTTATGCAATCATGAATAGCAGGAAAGGTAGCGGCAGTGGCGGTAGGATAGTTGAAACAATATCTTACTATTGTTATTAGCAATATGGCATCATGACTTAACTGATAGGTGTAAGCGGCGGCTTGCGTTTTTCTTTTTTAGGTCTGAAATTAGAGTTCTTAGAACTTGCCATAGTAATAGAAAAGATTCTCCTTTCTCTCCCCTCTCCCTTACCTCCTTTCCAATTTCCTGCTGTCGCTGGTCCCATGCCCCCCCCCCCCCCCCCTCCCCCTTCCCATACACTTGGCCTCTTCCGCTCCCTTTTGATATGAAACCACCTCCACAACAAAAACACTCACATACATGCAAAATAGTCTCTCTCTCTCTCTCTCTCTCTCTCTCTCTCTCTCTCTCTCCGGTGTGTGTGTGTGTGTGGGAGAGAGAGAGAGAGAGAGAGAGAGAGAGAGAGAGAGAGAGGAGGGCTTTTTACTGCAGCAGCTGTGGTAAGCCGTGTCTGATCAATCTTCGCTCCAAGTGACCTGCTGTGAACTAATGAGGCATGCTTCTTTGCCCATTGTGCACCGATTCATGCTAACACGTAAGCCTGTCAACATCTGTGTTCAGAAAGAGGTTGCTTTCTTTCAGTCGCGTGTGCGTGCGCGTATTAAT
>CM031600.1:47418256-47438256 GCA_018398815.1 Conus ventricosus | reverse complement strand
GTGTGTGTTTTAAAGAGTGTGGCGTGCCGCGCGCATTTGATGAATCTTTCCCCGGGGATAATAAAAAGGGGAAAGAGGGGGGGGGAAGACTTTATAAAAATTTTTCCCCAAATTTCTTGGGGGCAAAAACCGAAAAGGGGGGAAGGGGGAAAAGGGGTGTAAACGGAAAGGGCGAAATGGGAAAGTTTTTAAAAGGGAAAAGGCAAAGGGGGGAAAGGGTTTTGAAAGGGAAAAGGGCCCCCCCCGGGAAAAGGGGAAAGGAAAAGGGGCGAAAGGGGAAAGGGTGGGAAAGGGAAAAGGGGCAGAAGGGGAAAATTTAAAGGGGGAAAGGGGCCCGAAAAAAGGGGGAAAGTGGTAAACAAAAAAGGGGGAAAATTTGGGAAAAAAAATGTGAAAGGGGAAAGGGCAAAAAGGGGAAAAAGGGTTTTGAAAGGGGAAAGGGGGAGAAATAGGAAAGTGTGAAAGGAAAAGGGCGACATGGGGGAAAGTTGAAAGGGAAAAAGGGGCGAAAGGGGAAATTTTTAAACCCGGAAAAAAAGGGCGACAGGGGGAAAATTTTGTGAAAGGGAAAAAAGGCAAAAGGGGAAAGTGTAAAGGGAAAAAAAGGGCAAAAGGGGAAAAAGGGCACATAGGGAAAGGGTGAAAGGGAAAAAGGGCAAAAGGGAAAAAGGGGGCGAAATGGAAAAGGGCGAAATAGGAAAGTGTCAAAGGGAAAAGGGGCGAAATGAAAAAGGGGCAAAAAATGGGAAAGTGTAAAAAAGGGGAAAAAGGGGCCAAAGGGAAAAAGTGTGAAAAAGGGAAAAAGGGGCCCGAAAGGGGAAAAGTTTTGAAAGGGAAAAAGGGCGAAAGGGAAAAAAAGGGCGACATGGGAAAAAGGGTGAAAGGGAAAAAAAGGGCCCGAAATGGAAAAGGGGGGAAATGGGAAAGGGGAAAGGGAAAAGGGCAAAGGGGGAAAGTGTGAAAGGGGAAAAGGGCGAAAGGGAAAAAGGGCGAAAAGGGAAAAGGGCAAACATGGGGGAAAGGGTTTTGAAATGGAAAAGGGGCGAAATGGAAAAGGGCGAAAGGGGAAAGTTTTAAAGGAAAAGGGGGCAGAAGGGGAAAGTGTGAAAGGGAAAAAAGGGGCAAAATTTGGGAAAGTGTGAAAAAAAAAACAAAAAAGGGGGGAAATTTGAAACGGGGAAAGGGCGAAATAAGGAAAATGTGAAAGGGGAAAGGGGGGAAAAAATGGGAAAAAAATTTTGAAAGGGGAAAGGGCGAAATGAAAAAGTGTAAAGGGGAAAGGGGAAAAAAAATGGGAAAGTTGACAGGGAAAAAGGGCAATAGGGGAAAGTAAAGAAAGGGGGAAAAGGGGAAAAATTTACAAAAAGTAAAGGGGAAAGGCCGAAATGGGGAAATTTGTAAAAGGGGGGGAAAGGGAAAATTTAGGAAAGTTTTGAAAGGGGGGAAAGGGGGGGTTTGAAAAACGGGAAAGGGCGATAGGGGAAAGGAGTGAAAGGGGAAAAGGGCAAAACGAAAAAGGGGCCCCAAAAGGGGGGAAAGGGCCCCAAAAGGGGAAGGGCAAAACAAAAAAGGGGTGAAAGGGGAAAGGGGGGGTGAAAAGGGGAAAGGGGCGAAAGGGGGGAAAGGGCAAAAGGGGAAAAAGGGCCCCGAAAGGGGAAAAGGCGAAAGGGGAAATTTGGTGAAAGGGAAAAGGGGCAAAAATAGAAAAGTGTAAAACGGAAAAGGCGAAACGGGAAAGTGTGAAACAAAAAAAGGGAAAAAAGGGGGAAAGGGGTTTAAAACGACAAGGGCGAAAGGGGAAATGGCGAAACGGAAAGTGTAAAATTTGGAAAAAAGGGGGCAAACAGGAAATGGGGGGAAAGGGGAAAAGGGTAAAAGGGGGAAAGGGCGATAGAGGAAAGAGTAAAAGGGGAAAAGGGTTTTAAACCCGAAAAAGGGGGCCCAAAATGAAAAAGGGGCCCAAAAGGGGGAAAGGGCGAAAGGGGAAAGGGCGATAGAGGAAAAAATTTTGAAAGGGGAAAGGGGGGGAAACGGGAAAGGTGAAAGGGGAAAGGGAAAAAGGGGAAAGGGCAAAAGGGGGAAAAAAGGCGAAACGAAAAGGTGAAAGGGGAAAAGGGGAAAAATTGGAAAAAGTGTGAAACGGAAAAGGCGCAATGGGGAAGGGGGGGAAAACAAAAAGGGGGCAAAACAGGAAAGGGGCAAAAAGGGGAAAGTGGAAACCCCCCAAAAGGGGAAAATTTGTGAAATGGGGAAAGGGGGGCAAACCCGGGAAAAAAGGCGAAACGGGAAAGGGCCCAAATGGGGGGGGCAAAGGGGGAAAAATGGCGAAACGGGAAAGTGTAAAAAGGGAAGGGGGGGAAAGGGGGGAAAGCATGAAACGAAATGGGCCCGAAAGGGGGGAAAGTGCGAAACGGGGGAAAGGGGGTAAAAGGGGAAAAAGTGGGGGAAATGGGGGGGGAAAGGGCAAATGGGAAAGGGGTGGAAGGGGGAAAAGGGGGGGAAAGGGGGAAAGGGCGAAAGGAAATAAGACCCCATAGCCATGCAGGGTGGGGCCTTTTTTCTTTTCTTTTTTTCTTTTTTTTAAAATTTAAAAAAAAAAATTCTCTACGGGTTCAGAGCTGCCCCCGGGCCCTAAATTTCGTGGGGGCCCCGGCCCGGGGGCGTTTTTATCTTTGGGGACAATTTAAAGGGGGAACGACCGACTTTGGTGGGGGCCGGGGGTCAGGAAAGGGTGGGGCGAGCATTAAAAGGAAGGCCCAAAAGGGGTTTTTGGGGAAAAAGCAAGCCCCACAAACCACCCTTTTGGGATGGGGTTTTGAAGTAAAACGGTTTGGGACCGTGGGGGGGTGGAAAGGGAGGTAGAAGTAAGGGGTCGCGGCAAAGAGAGGGGGGGAGTTTGGGGGAGGGGAATCGGGGGGGGGGGGAAGGGGGGGGGGGGGTTGTTGCTTTATTATAATTTTTTTTTAAATTTTTGGGTTTTTGTATGCGCCTATCCCCCGGGTTTAAAGACCAAGCTCTAAAGCGCTTTAAAATTTAAAACACACCCCTCACCCACCAATATAATGACTTTTAATGTTTGGGGTTGTGTGTTGTGTGTGGGGTGTGTGTGTTTGGGTGTGTGTGGGGTGTGTGTGTTTTGGCGCGCGCGCGCGCGAAACGTGCACAGGGAAAACATTTCAAAAAGGACTTGAAGTATAGGCTTTTTTTTTGAAAAATTTTTAACGTTTCTTTCAGGGAAATGGCAAAGCTTGTTAGGGGGCTTTTTTAGGAAAACTTTCGCACGTTATCACCTGTGGGTTGCGTCATATTTCAACCTAAATTTGTCTTTACCACAAAAAACAAAGTTTTAAACCTTTTTTAAAAAAAAAAAAATTTTCAGCCCATCTTGGGATATGAAACCTTTCGTTTAAATTGAGGGGACAATGAAAACCAAAGGCATGAACAAATTTTTTTTTTTCCCCAATGTCTTGGGCGTTTTTTTCCCCTTGGGGGGAAGTTTTGTTTTAACTGTTTCGTTTTTCCCCCCCCCCAAAACCCCCCCCCCCCCCCCCCCCCCCCCCCCCCCCCCCCCAACCCCCCCCCCCCCCCCCCCCCCCCCCCCCCCCTCTCTCTCTGTCCCTCCCTCCTCCCCGCCCCTCTCTTTCTTTTCCCTGCCCCTTTCTTCCTTCCCATCTCAGTCCCATTAAACCCCAAAAGGTTCCCTTTCCGGCTCCACATCCACACTCGGGGATGTTCGCCGGAGACCCGGCCCCCGGGAAAGTCCACGGGAGCAGCCCTTTCCCAAAGCCCGTCAGTAGACCCCCCCTTTAGAGGAGACCCCTGCACCGCTGCCGAGCCACTTTGGGGGTTTGCTCAGTGCGGGCCTGTTTTGCCCCAGCATACTCGGGACATAAGTACTGAATTTTGGGCTGGGGAGGAACATTTTGCTAAATGTTTCCCGGGAATTTTGGCTGAGGATGAACGGGTTGCCACTTGTACGAATTTTGGCGAGGAAAAACCCATTTGCTCCTGTTACTGCTTTGGCTGGGGGTTGAACAGTTCCTAAACTGCCACGGTAAAAATTTTCAACAAAACCCAAATTTTGGTCCGTCGCCGGCCACTTTCCCAACGGGGCCCCAAAAGCCCAAACGCAGACCTTGGCCACGAAGACGGCTCCATGCGTCTCATCGGGCCCAATTTAAGCACAGAAAGGGAGACAGCAGACAGTCTGAGGGGCGGGAAACCGACAGGTTTGGTAGGTTTGGGTTCAGACGTCGTGACCCCCCCGGGGACCATCGGGCCAAATTTTAAAGATGACCATGTCCCGAGCTAACCCACACCGCCTTTAAAGTAAAAAAGGGGGGGAAGGAAAGTGCTTGGGGGGGTGAAAATCTAGTTTAATAAAAATTAAAATGCCCAAATTTGGACCACCACAGGGGAGTAAGGGGGGTAGGCATGATGGCATGATTTGAACATCCAATGGAATTGGGAGGGAAAATAACTTCGAGTATGGGGGGAAAAAAATATGACCAAGGTTTACTCCCCCTTTTTTTTGGACAGAGGGGAACAGAATAAGAAATTTTGAGAGGGGAGAAAAAGGGGAGAAGGGGGGGAAAACGAAAAAGAACGAGAGAGAGGGGTTTCTGAGGAAACCCTGGGGAGGGGAAAACGAGGGGTTAGGGAGGGAGAAGGAACCTTTTTGGGAGTTAGCATAATTTATTTGCAGGGAAGGCTGGGAGAGTTGGGGGGAGAGACTTAATAATGAGGGGGAAAAAGAAAGGGGGAAAGAAAAAAAGAAAAGAAAAAAAAACCTTTTCCAATTTGAAAAGAGAAACCCTTAGAAAAAGAGAGAAATGCAATGCTTTAAAAATTTGGCCGGGAAGAAAGAAAAGAGAACAAAATCGATTTTGTTAGTCACTTTTCTATCTAAAAACCGGGGGGGTTCGACCTCATATTGGCCAGCGCCACTTTATCGAAAAACCAAACGCCCAGTTCCAACGTCCACCTGACCGATCCCAGCGCCCAAAACTTCCCTTTGCCACGTTGTGCCGTGTTGTGAAATTGACATAAAAGGGAAAAAAAAAAAGGGAAAAAAGAGACAGTTTTCCCGTAAAAATTTTAAGTTTCCCTGGCCAGGAAAAGTAAAAAATCTTTTTTATCCCCCCGGGGTTAGTTAATGTTTTTTTTGCCCAAATGTTTTTTGTAAATTTTTCGGGGAAAGAGAAAAATGTTTTTTTTCATTTGATTCCCATGCATTGATTTTTTCCTTTCTATAAATAATGTGTAGAAAAATTTATAGACTTTACTAGGGGGTTTGATGTACGAATGCATGAAATATGAATGAATCGTAAAAATTTGTGGTGTTTTTGGGGTGTGCCTATCCTTCCTCCATCGCCCTCCCCCCGAGTTTGACAATTTTTTGGGAGCCTGCCAGGATATTCGGCCCTTTTAAAATTATAATTTTTTTCAACTTCTCAGAGGGGAAGGGGGTGGGATTCAAGTTTTGTAATCCTAAGACTGGGGTTGTTTTACTGTATTTTCCCCAAATAGTTTCAATACTGGGCTTGGCATTGCTTCCAAGAAAGTTAATACGGGCGGGCATTTACCCCCAAAGTCCCTTATTTCGCACGATTGCCTTTTAATTCGCTCCCCATATTTTGGGTCAGGCGCCGGGTTCTTATAAAAACTAACTACTTTGGGCCCCAAGTTTAATTTTATAATTTGGGATTGTTTTTTACTCACTTTTGTCGGTAACCCCCATTGGGGCTGCCCGGTAGAAATCTTGTTCAAAAAAAAAAGGGGAAGATAAAATGGGGGAAAGAAAAGAAACCCCTATTAACAACTTTGTGGGGGCGCGCTCTTTGTTTCTAGGTTACTCGGGAGATAAAGTTCCCTGCGTTCGTTGAAAACCAACAAAAGATGGAAAGAGTTAAACGCCCCGGAAAGACGGTTCGCTTTGGGGAAATTAGAAGGCGGGAAAAGGGATTTTAAGCTAGCGCAGACAGGAAACGAAAGATTAAGGATTCGGGTTTAAAAAGAAATCAGAAAAAAGCAGGAGACAAAAAGAAAAAGGGGGAAGCGAGGAAACGAAAGAATGAAGCAGGAAACAGAAAGACAAAGGGGAAAAAGGCGGGAAAACCGAAAATTTAAGGGGGAAGCGCAGGAGCCCAGAAAGAATAAACAGGAAACAAAAAGAAAAAGGTTTTAAATTTAAAGAGTTAGAAAAAGTGAGAATAAAAAGGGGAGACCACCGAGGAGGTAGCTCATTTTCCCAAGGGGACCCCCCCCTTTTCGCCTTTGCTCCCCGCCCCAAAGTTGCCAAAATTCTAAAAAGGGGAAACCGATTCGTTTATGCTTACTTCAGTCTTTTCCCGAAACGTTTGCAACCAGTCGGGGTTGGCCTTCAGAAGAGTGGGCAGTAATTTTTCACTTTTACTGACGGGAAAGGGAAATTACAGTTTTTTTCTGCTTTTCCCAGCAGAAAAAACATTTTGTTTTTTGGGGCGCTTAAAAGGAAATTTCGTTGATAAAAGGGTTTTGCCCTCACAGAGGGGGGGTTTCGGGAAAAAAAATTTCGTTCAGAAAATTAAACCCAGGTGGACGTACACTCATTTTGGGTTGGGGTTTTAGTTCACTTTTTTTGAGAAGTGGTTGGGTTTGAGGGGGTTACGAAAAAAAGGAGTTCGCTGATTAAAAGGGCTAGTTATAAAGGAACAGATTTTGTAAGGTTGGGGGCCCTGTTTTAACCCAACATTTAAAGAGAGACCCCAAAGAGACAGCAGGAGATTTTTGAAGTTCGCAGAGGTTTATAGAGAGGCACGTTTGGGAAACTAAGGGGGCAGGGGGAAACAGGTCCAGGCACAGGTGAGAAATTTGAAAGGGGAGCTAGGAATTTTTCCTGCAAAGTGTCCCAAAAAAGTGGGGGGCGAAAGAAGGGGAAAAGGGACTTTTGGTGTTTCTTTTCCCCCACAAAAGGGGGGTTTGGGCCAGCAGGGGGTAAAAGTTTTTAACAAACCCGGGTTTGGGTTCATGGGGGTTTATTACGAACAACGCGGGTCGAAAAAGGGGGATTTGACGGGAAAATCCAAAACCTGTACTCTTTTCGAGGCACTGTGGGGGATTTTCCCAGTTGCTAAGATAGAAGTTTGTACCCCTTACTTCTCGGGCAAAGTTGTCTGCCTGGGGATGGAGAAACCCTTCATATTTTTTTTTGGGAAAATTTTTCCCAGGGGAAAGGGGGAACCGGGGGATCCGGGTTTTGGTTGACTGCTAAAAGGGGCCAGTTCAAAAAAAGGACAAAAAGGGGGAAAAAAGGTTAAAAACCTTTATCTTTCCGGAAAGGAAGCCCGGGCATAGATGTGTCGCCTGATAGTTTGAGCAGCGCAGGAACAAAGACCCTTCGCTCGTGAAGTCGGGATTTTGGCAAGAGGTGGGGGAAAAACAAGGGTTTGGGGGGTGGACAAAAATTTTTTGTAAAGGGGGGGCCTGGGTACCAGTTTCCCCAAGGGGAAACGGGGAAGGTGACCCCCTCAGTTAGGGTAAAAAGGGGTTATGTGACACGTCATGTCAGGGGTCAGAGTCGCTATGGCGGGTCAATCTCGGCCCCAGCAAAACAGCTGACCGAATCTTTGATGACTTTCATTGGCCAGGGGGAAATGGAAGAAAACAGCGTTTCTGCATGTCGGGTACTTTTAAAAGGGTCACCCAAAAGGGGGGTGAAGGGAAGGAAACCTCTTAAAAAACCCCCCCCTTTAATTGAACACCATTCTTTGGGGGTGGCTGTTGATCGGATTGGCCCAATGGGCCCCCTTTTTTCCCAAAAGGGGGGCACGGGTAAGGTTAAACCCCCTGGGGGGACTACGCCCCAGTTTACCCAGAAGGGGTTGATTAAAAAGGCGTGATACGCAACGGGTCCCCTAAAAGGGCTGGTAGCACTTTTTCGCGGGGGTGTGCCACAAAAAATTCCCCTCAGTGACGGGGAAAGTCAAATTTAAAAATTCGGGCTGTTAGGGGGGGTCCAACTGCTGGGGGATCACACAGCTTCCTCCCCATACCACCCCAATGCAAGGGCCCTTGGGGTTGGGGGGATTAAAGGGTGTCGAAGGGCATTTTTAAAAGAACTCGTGGGGAAAAGGGCCCCCAGCAAATTGGGAAACCGTACTTTTCCAGCGGCACTTTTCCCCAAACCGGGGAAAAGCCCCTCGGGAAAGCACAGGTTTCCCCCATTTAAATGTTTGTTTGGGCGGACAGTTGGGGGACCTGTGTGAAACTCAAAAAAGCTGTGGCCCGGGAGAACAAAAGTCCAAAGAGGTCAAAACCATTATCAGTATGGGGGGAAACCTACGAAATAGGTTTTCGAGGGGGGAACTTTTTAAGGTCGAAAAAGGGGAGAGTTTGCGGGACCTAGGGTCGTCCAAAAAAAGCAGAAATTGGACGGGAAGGTGGGGAAGCAATTCCTAAAGGGGAGATAAAAGCCCCGTTACGTTTCCCCAAAGGGGTCACAAAAAGCCCCTGAGCTTTGGGAAAGGGCCCCCCCCCCCCCCCCCCCCCAACCCCCCCCCCCCCCTTTAAATTTGAAAGGTAGATCAGGACAACCGAATCGATGTAAAGGGGGAAAAATTAAAAAACTTTTCCAGGGAAAAATTTGCCCCGCAAATATATTCCGGGGAAAACCACACATAGGCCCCAGCAGAAACTTTTGAGGGAAAGGTGAAGGAGACCCAGCAGAAGGGGGAGATTTTGGGTTCCCTGAGTTTTTCCAGGAAAAGGGATCAACGGGGAGGGGTGCCCACTTCTAAAGGCTAGACAGTAGGACAGGAGGAAGTTAGGGGGCTCCTAGAACATATGGGGCGCCCTACTGATAAACCGGGCAGGAAAAACTCAAAGGGGAAAATGTACGGTGGAGTTAACTTTACAGAAAACCCCTACATGGAAAGCCCACCCGATCCCCTATGCCACCCAAACAAGTGATCGAGGAGGAGGTAAAAAATGTTGGCCTTTGGGGGTTTGAAAACCCTCCAAATCAAACGTATAGTGCACCCGTCCTTTTTTTAGGGAAAAAATCAGGGGACACATTTTTGTGACTATAGACGTCTGAAAAGTTTTCACCAAGGTCCGATGCAGAGGGCATTTCAAACATGGAAGGACCTTTTCGCCCCAATCGCCACAAAACAAAAGCCGTATTTCACCAGGATAGATCCCGGCAAGGGGAAATGGGAAATAGCCCTGAGTGGGGACTCAAAGGGAAATCAAGCATTTTCCCTCCTATGGGGGAAAACCAGTGGCGAGTACTCCCTTTTGGGTTTGGGGGAAGCACCTGCAGTCTTTCTCGGGTGATGAGGAAAATTAAATTTACCGGGATTGGAAGGGGTTGTGAATTTTTGGAAGACATTCTGTAAAACACCAGACATGGGGGGGAGCATTGAGGGGAGCTAGGAGCATTTTTTTTGAGAGTTGAGACAAGCCAATCTCCGCCGGGCCAACAAAAATGCCAGGTTTGGTTTTTTCCCAAACCCGGAGTTCCTAGGGTTTTGTTGTCGGGGGCGGGCCCCAAAGAGCCCCGGAAAGAGGAAAGGTGGAGAAGTGATGAATTCAGGGAGACCAAAAACCAAAAAAAAAGTCAGGAGGGCCCGCTAGGGTTTTTTTGGGGTTTTATAGGGAGTTCTTCCAAATTTTGCCCGCAAACCGATTTCCTTCAATGATTGGTCCCGGCAGGGAAACCGGAAATGGTCGAGTGGTAAAACCCCTGAGAGCAAAACACTGAAGACGGTGCTGGAAAAGGGCTAGGGTTCCCCTCCCCCTCCTGAAAATACCAGATATGTCCAAAACCTTTTTTTGGGCAGATGAAACAGGCCCCCGGGATAGGTGCAGTATTGTTTCCCCGGAGCATGAAAGGGGGCGAAATTTTTCCCCGTAGGTTTGCCCAGCAGGAAGGTTTACAAAGTGTGAAGAAGGGTTTCGCAAAGGTTTGGGGAAGGGTGTTTTTGCTGTTGTGTGGGCCGTGCAAAATTCCCCCAAATACTTGTATGGGAAAGATTCGTGATAGGACGATCATCAACCCCCTCAAATTCCTGGGAGGAGGCCAGTTTTAAAAAAAAGCAAGGGTTTTGCGTTGGGCAATGGGACTGCAGCCCTACAGGTACCGAGTCAGTACATTCCCGGGCGAAGAAGGTTTGGAGCCCGACCCATTTTAAACCGGGTAGTCTTTGCAAGCCCGCCCCTCAAAAGTCAAATCCCAAACCGGGGTGCTTTGTTGATAATTTTTTGTGATTACGTTATGTTTTTTGGGTATGGGTTCAAATTCCCTTGGCTTGGTTTTAAAATTTTGGGTGGAAATTGTTCATATTTTCTTTTGAACTTGTTTCCCCCTGGGTGGTTTTTGCTTAGAGCATACATCGCTTGTTGGTATGCATTAATTTTCAAAAAGTGAGGTTGAATTTCCCCCAGTTAAGTGGGCATGGATCGTGATCATTTTTTTAAAATTTTGCTTTTTATAAGAATTTTGGAAAAAGGGGGGAGATGGCAAATCCCCAGGTAGGGGGAAATTTTCATAAGTGCGCACAGAGGTCCCCCATAAAATGAAAATTAAATAACGCAAAAGCGCACGTCAATGATAAACCAAAAGGGGTATCCACTAAAAAATATATTTTATTTAAATTTTTTAAACCCTTGGTTGTAAAGTTTTTTTTCAAACTTTTCACGTGTAGCTTGGTTTTAAACAAATTTTGGTTTTTGTCCTTTTTTTTTCCGTTGTTTTTAGACAATGCGGTGCTTTGTCCTTTTTCAAGGGGGAAATTGTCAAGGCAAAATTCAAAAACAACCAAAAATGTGGGCCGTCGCCGGGCCCCCTTCAAAGGGACATAAGTCCCCAAAAGCAGACATTTGGGGGCCACGAAGACGGCTCCATGCGTCTCAAACTGGCCCAAATTTTAAACACAGCAAGGAGGGGGCAGCAGACAGTCTGAAATGGCTGGAAACCCACAGGTCTCGGGGGTTTGGTCAGACGTCGTGACGCCTGCCCAACCATTGGGCCAAATTTGAGTGACCAGTGTCCCCGAGCTAAGACACCCGGCGCCGTTTTAAATAGGAAAGGGGGAAGGTTGTGCGTGGGGGGGGTGAAATTTTAACTAATTTAAATTAAAAGACCAATTGACCCCCACAGAGAGTAAGGGTGTAGGCATGACTGGCCCGATTTTAACCTCCAATGGAATTTAAAGGGGGATAAAAATTTGATATCAGGGGTAAAAAAAATGAAACCCAAGGTACTCGGGCCCTTTTTTGGGCAGATTTGGAACAGAATAAAAAAGGAGTGAGAGTGAGAGAACGGGGAACAGGGGGGGAACGAAAAAAACAAAAGAGAGGGCCGGGGTGTAATCTCGAGGAGAGAAAAGCAAGGGGTTTAGGGGGGGAGGAAGAGAACCAAATTTAAGATTAGCATGAGATAGTCTCAGAGGAAGGGCTTTAGGAGAGAGGGGGAAAAAGAGAGAGCTGCTAACTAAAGGGGGAGGAAAAAAAGAAAAGAAAAAAAGAAAAAAAAAGCAACCTTTTCCCTTTGAAAGAAACAACTAGAAGAGGAAAAGAGAGAGAGGGTTCAATGGTTAAAGCAGGAAAAAAGAAAAAAAAAAGGAAAAAAAAACGATGTTGATAGTATGTTTCTATCTGAACCGGGGGGTTTGACCTCATTTCTTGGGGCCCGCGCCACCCTTTTATCGACAGGGCCAACGCCAGTGCCAACATCCGCCCACCGATGGGCCCGCAGTTAAAATTTAAAGGGGCCAGCAGTTGTGCCGTGTTTTTGAAATGACAGTGAAAGGAAAAAAAAAAAGGAAAAAAAAAAGAGACATGATTGTGAATATTAAGATCACCTGGCCAAAGGTTTAAATAGAAATCTATTTTTTTCCCGGGTTAGTTTTAAAGATGTTTTTTGGGCAAATGATTTTGTGAATTTAGGAAAGAGAGAAAAGTTTTTTTCATTTTATTCCCCACATTGAGTTTTGTTCTAAAGATCAGTGTATAAAATTAAAGACTTTATAGTGGTTTGGTGACGAAAAGCATTTTTTATATGAATGAGAAACGTTAAGCAAGCTTGGGGGGTGTGTTTTGGGGGTGCGCTAGTCCCTTTTTTCCCCCCCGAATCACCCAGGGTTTACACCAAAGGGGTTTTCTGAACTTTGGTGAGGATGGGAAACCCTTGTCACTATGTACTGAACTTTGGCTGAAGGGGGGAACCCGTTTCTCCCTATGTACTTTAACTTTGGGTGAGGATGAACATTGCTCACTATGTACTGAAAATTTTGGGTGAGGGGTAAAAAAGTTGCTCATGGGGCCCGTTTTTACCCAGCATACTCAAAGGACCTTTTTACTAACTTTGGGGGAGGATGAACAGTTGCTCCACTAGTCCCAAAACTTTGGGTGAGGAAAAACAGTTGCTCAGTCGTGGAGCCAGCGTGATGGGGTCTCCCTCCGGGGCGCACCACCACTTCGTCCAAAAGACAGTCCCCATGAATTTGCCGTTCCAACCCCTGACTCCGACAGGACTTTTCAAGGGCCCTAGACCATGGATAAAGGGCATCGACACTTTAGATCACCCTGATCAGTTCGGTAAGGGACCTTTTTTCTGCTGACTGATAAAAAACGATGAGGACAAGTATTATATTTTATGATGCCAAAGGGGTTCCATTCCGGTCTGAGGCGCTGACAGGGGGTGTAATCTCAATTTAAATTTCAAAACAGATCCCCGGCCAAACCCGGGCCCCAAAAATGAAAAGTTGCAGTATTTTTTCCCGGGGGTTTGAGCAAACTCTTCCCGAACCCGTCCATCATTTTTAGGGTTTACTGTGGGTCCCAGTTTTCCCCAAAGTGGCCTTTGCAAAACTCCCGCTCTGGAGTAGGAGCCAATCGGAGGGGGGGGGGGGGGGGGGGGGGGGGGGGGAAATTTTCCCCAAAAAATGACTTATGGGAATTTGAACCTAAGACCTCGCAGCTGGACCCCCCTTTAAACCCAAACCCCCTCCCCCACGTTTTGGGCGGTTCCTTTTTTATAAGAAAATTTTTGATTCCCTTTCCCTGTGGGCCCCCTGTCGACTGGACAAACCCACTTTTAAAAAAAAACAACAACAACAACAACAAAACAACAAACCCAAAAACAACAAAAAACAAAAAAATTGATTGGGGTTACCTCACGTCCAAAAAACCCACTCCTAGAACCCGTGAACCTTCATTTTGTAAAATGTTTAAAAAAAAACCCCTTTCCCCAGGGGGACGGTTTTAACCCAGGGGTCCCAAAATGGTTTGGGGGGCCCGCGTGCTGCCCATTTTGTAGTCCGATTCACGGATCAGGGTATGGGCCAAAGTCGCGCTGTAGTAGTAACACGTGTGTATCTTTTTGTTTGGGTCTGTAGCAGGAAAAATGTAACCCTCTGTGAAGCAAGGGTTTATAAATGTTATAATTACGTTGGGTTGCGGTGTTAGCAATTTATGAATGGGAGGAAAGGTACGGCCCCTTGGGGGTAGGGGTAAATTTTAAAAAATTTTCTTTCTATTTTTATTAGCAATATTTGGGATCAAGACTTAACGAAAGGGGTAAGGGCCCGGGTTGGGGTTTTTTTTTTAGGGCTGAAATTAGATTTGGGGGGGTTTTGCCATAGTAATAGAAAAAGGGGTTTTTCCTTTTTTCCCCCTCTCCCTTCCTCCTTTCCAATTTTCCCGCTGTCCCCTGGGGCCCCTGCCCCCCCCCCCCCCCCCCCCCCCCCCCCCCTTTTCCCCAAAACCCTTGGGCCCCTTCGCTCCCTTTTTTAATGAAACCACCTCCAAAAACAAAAAAAAACCCACATACCCTGCAAAATTTTAGTCTCTCTCTCTCTCTCTCTCTCTCCCCTCCTCTCTCTCCTCTCTCTCCGGTGTGTGTTGGGGTGTGGGGAGAGAGGAGAGAGAGAGAGAAAAGGAGAGGAAAAGGAAAGGGGGGCTTTTTACTGCAGAGCTGTGGGAAGCCGGCTGTCAATCCTTTGCTCCAAGGACCTGCCTTTTTGAAATAATGAGGCAGGGTTTTTTGCCCATTGTGGCCCCCGATTTTCTAAAACGTAAGCCGTCACCCCTTTTGGGTTTAGAAGAGGGTTTCTTTCTTTTAGTCGGGGGGTGTGGCCCTGGGGCGTTTAATTGTTTGGGGTGGTTTTTGTGTGTGTTGGTTTTGGCCCGTATTTCAGTTGCAGAAAAGGCTTTAAAACTTGAACGATGTTTTGCCCGAAAAGAAAGAAAAATCGCCACGGTATAATTTTCGAAGGTAATTAAAACACAGATATGGTTTTAAAACCCCGTCTGCATTTCAGTACAAGCCCGAGGAAGGGGAAATGGGGGTTAGAGAGGTTTGTTACAAACTTTTCAACATGGCAACGTATTTCAAAAACTAAAGGATTCCCCGGAACCCCCTAAAAAGACCAAAAGAGGGGGCAAAAACTCAAGAAAATGTTTTAGGGTAGACAGAAGTCTCGCATAAATAGGGCCAGGTGGGTTTCCCGTTTCAAAACTTTTTAAAAAAGAGTCGGCCGAACCTTCTCCAGTCCCCCCAGGCAAATGCATGATAAATTTTAAAATGAAAAGTACAGAAACTCCGCCCTTAACATGGACAAACCCAAAAGACAAGGGCAAAACACGACCTCTTTCGACCTGTTTTGGCCCTTTTTCAGGCAGGTGAACACATTCAGGAAAAAGGGAAAAAGAAGAACGGCGTTTACTTACTTTCTCAAATTCCCGGGGCAAGATTCAATTTTTTTTTGGGAAAGTTAACCGGGGGAGTTACTTTTTAAATTTCCCTTTTGGGAAATTTTCTTCAATTTCCGCCTGCAGTCACCTCCCCTTTGAAAAATAAATTCATGCTGATATTGTAATCTTGGGGATTGATGGGTGGGTTCCCCAATCAGGGTGTTTTAAATAAAGGATTTAAAATTGGGGGAAAAGCTGGGATAACCGGAGGGGGCTGGGAAGTAGATGTCCCAAAAAAAACATTTTGTCCCAAAAGGAAAGTGCCCCCCCTCCACCCTCTTTTGGGAAAGGGTTTTTCCCGGGGGAACTTAAATTAAAATGGGAAACAAGGAGAGGAGAGGAGAGAGGGACAGGGCACTTGGGGACGTCGGCGTCTCAGTCCAGTGACCCCCAGCCCCGCCCGCGGCTCTCTAGGGCCCTTCACCCCCGTTGAACCGTGAGGTTTAACACCTGCGAGAAGGGTTCGCCCGTTAAATTGGGTTTTCCCCCCTTTTGGCCCCGGTCGAAGTAAGTACTCGTGCATTTTGGTCTTTTTGTGGAAGGCGAACTTTTGAAAACAAAGGGGTTGTGCAGGGGAAAGAACATGGGTTTTGGGCGAGTTTTTCAGTATTTAAACCCCATGGTATCCAACTCTTTGTTGTGCATGTGTAAGGGCACATCTACTTGATTTATTGGCTAACCGAAATAACCCAGAGACTGTTTTATTAAACTTTTTTAGAAATAAAGGTAAGTCATATGGTTTTTGTGTTGTGTGGGTGTGTGTGTGTGACAGAGAGGGGAAAAAGACAGCCGCATTCCCCCGGGTTTCTGAACCGAAAATCCCTTTGGGTTTTTTATCGCTCAAGAATTCCCCGGTTTCAAGGGTTTCTCAAAAAAAGCGTTAAAGGGGGCCACACTTTGGGAGAAGAAAGAACCCCCTCTTTCTGGGGCTCCCGAAAATTTCGGAAGGGCAAGTCAAAACCAGAAGACTTTCCCCATCCAGGAGGTTGTCGTGAACTCCGGGGGCGGACGACGAAAATAGAGTTTCCCGGGGGGGGGGGGGGGGGGGATATTTAGAGAATCGTCCCGTGTTGGGGGGGCGGGGGGCATCAAGACATTCAAACCTGTTTTGGGCCTAGAAAAGGGGGGTCGCAGCCAGGGGGAGGTGCTGGCGGCAACGGAAGGGCCTGTAAAAAGACCGACAGGGGTCCCTTTCAGGGTGGGATGAAATTAGGGGGGGAAATTTGGTAGACTCGATTGAAGATTCGGTGAAAGCCTTTCACTGCCAGTAACCCCCCCCAACCCCCCCCCCCAAGGGGGATTCGGCCCCCTCGGGGAGGACCCCGGGAAAAGTGTGAAGTCTTTGGGGAGGTCCACCGATGTAAGGAAAAAAGGGCGGATGAATAAAACCCAAAAAGTTCGGGGCCCAAAGGGGGGGGAAACTGGCAACTGGGGAAAGTTCCCCTCTTTCGTACAAAATTAAAACGGGGTTCCGGAAAATTGTCTTTTCAAGATAATGGGTTTTCTTTTTGCTGTTTTTTTATTTTGTATCCTACCGATGAATGCTTTATGTACGACGGTGAGAGTTCGGAGTCTTTTTTTAAAAAAAATTCCCTTTAAAAGAAAAAGAAAGGCGTCCCTTTTCCTTTGTGGGCCCCAGGGGGGGGACGGGTGTTTTTAGCCTATCACAGCAAAATTTTTTTGTTTAAAATGTGGAAAGATTTGTCTGTTCTCCCATGCATCCCGCCTGTCGGTTTTGTGTGCTTGTGCGAAGAAAAAACTTTGGTTTTGGGGTCGAATGTGATCGTTCTGGCCATACCCCCTGGGTCCCTGTTTGTTAATCAAAACATTTGAAAAGGGGAAGGGAACATTTGGGGGACCCGCCACAAACACGTAAAAGGGTTCATTCCCTTTTTTAACCAAAATTTGTAAAAGAATTTTCTAGTGCGCCCTTCCAATATGTTTTAAAAATATATGTTTAACAAAACACACACACCCCCCACAAACAAAACCCCCACCACCCAAAAACCCACACATGCCCACACACACACACACACACACACCAAAACACAACACGGCCCCACACCTGGCCAACAACTCGCATCAAACCCAAAAACCCCGACAACCCGGCCCAATTCTCACTTTGGGGCAGAAGGGCGCGCGCACCATACACACCCCACCCAAACACACACAACGTACAAAACACACACACCACACCCCCACACCACACACAATGGCAAAATTTCAGTTGTTTTTTTAATTTCGCTGTCTTCCCAAATTTTTAATGTCTTTTTCATAGCTTTGAACACTTTTGGGGAAAACAAACAAAAAACAAACACACACACAAACACACAACACACACCACCCACACCCACGCACACCCCACACAACCCCAAAAAACACACACCCCAAAACAACACACACAACACCCCACAAAAAACAACCCACAACACCACACAAAAACACACACACAAACACCACACCCCACCAAAACACCAACACACAAACACCCAAAACCCCACACACACACCCACAAGATGGGGGGATACGATCAGCTTTTAAAACGCGCCCGCTGAATTCCTTTGTAAAATTCCCCAAAAAAAGGCCAGGGGGACCAAAAATTTTTGAGCCGAGTGGGAAAGGCTCATCAGGGGATTCGTGTGCGGGCTGGGATTAAAAAAAACCCCCGAAAAGTTTTAATTTGTTTTGGGCCCAAAAACCTCCAACCCCTTTGAATGGACGCGCCCGGGTTTCTACAGAGAAAGGGGACTTCCAAATCCAAGAAAAAAAGCCCCCCCGCCAAAGGAAACCCGGAAAGGGGGGGGGCTACTTCCGTTAAAAACCAACAATAACCGGGCCCACACAAAGATTAATTTTTTCACTTTCTGACCCGGGTTTTGCAGCCTCGAAAAAAACTGTCCCAAAAAAAGCAAAAAACCTTCAAGCTGGGACAAGTAAGTTTTACCAAGGGCAAACGTGGGAACCCAAACGGAAAAAACCGCCCAAAGGTTCCCCCCGCACGAGTGGGCCCGTTCCGGATCGTTTTTACCGGCCGAAAAACAGTCCCAAAACCACCCCCAACCGTGCAAAGTCCGAGTGTGGCCAAAAAAAGGGAAAAGTAATTAAAAAAATTTGGGAAAATTCGGGCCCCAATTTTTTTGGAAAACCCCCCTTTTTAAAAACTTTTTTTTCCCCGTTTAATTTTATTAAAATTTTGGGGTTTTGAAGAAAATACCACCAAACCTTTTTTTCCGCAGGTGTGACGGATGAACGCCATGCTCTAGTGGTAGGGGGCCTGCGTGCTGCGCCATTCGTAGTCCGATGTCACGGATCAGGCTAGTGGCCAACGTCGCGCTGTAGTAGTAACAGCGTGTGTATCTTCTGTCGGGTCTGTAGCAGGAGATGTAACCCTCTGTGACAGCAAGGATAGTATAAATGTTATAATTACTGTTGTTAGCGGTGTTATGCAATCATGAATAGCAGGAAAGGTAGCGGCAGTGGCGGTAGGATAGTTGAAACAATATCTTACTATTGTTATTAGCAATATGGCATCATGACTTAACTGATAGGTGTAAGCGGCGGCTTGCGTTTTTCTTTTTTAGGTCTGAAATTAGAGTTCTTAGAACTTGCCATAGTAATAGAAAAGATTCTCCTTTCTCCCCCTCTCCCTTACCTCCTTTCCAATTTCCTGCTGTCGCTGGTCCCATGCCCCCCCCCCCCCCCCCCCCCCCTTCCCATACACTTGGCCTCTTCCGCTCCCTTTTGATATGAAACCACCTCCACAACAAAAACACTCACATACATGCAAAATATAGTCTCTCTCTCTCTCTCTCTCTCTCTCTCTCTCTCTCTCTCTCTCCGGTGTGTGTGTGTGTGTGGGAGAGAGAGAGAGAGAGAGAGAGAGAGAGAGAGAGAGAGGAGGGCTTTTTACTGCAGCAGCTGTGGTAAGCCGTGTCTGATCAATCTTCGCTCCAAGTGACCTGCTGTGAACTAATGAGGCATGCTTCTTTGCCCATTGTGCACCGATTCATGCTAACACGTAAGCCTGTCAACATCTGTGTTCAGAAAGAGGTTGCTTTCTTTCAGTCGCGTGTGCGTGCGCGTATTAATTGTGGTGTGTGTGTGTGTGTGGTGTGTGCTGTATTTCAGTGTGCAGAAAAGGCTTTAGACTAGACATCAGATGTTCGCCTGAAAAGAAAGACAATCGCTCACGGTATATTTGCGAAGGTAGATTAGACACAGATATGTTGTAGAACCAGTCTGCATTTCAGTCACAAGCCCTGAGAGAGAGGGAGAATGGGATTAGAGAGGTTTGTTACAGCTTCTCAACATGAGCATACGTATTGTCAAAGCTAAAGGCATTCCACGAACCCCGTATAAAAGACACAAAAGAGGGGACACACTCAAGAAATGTTCAGGGTAGACAGACGTACTCGCATATAATAGGCCAGGTGTGTTCAGTTTCAAAACTTAACAGAGTCGGCCGAACCTTCTCCAGTCCCTCAGGCAAATGCATGATAAATTTTAAAATGAAATGTACAGAAACTCCGCCAGTTAACATGGACAAACAAATGACAAGACAAAACACGACCTCTTTCGACCTGTTAGGCCTTCTTCAGGCAAGGTGAACAGCATTCAGGACAAGGAAAACGAAGAACGAGCGAATCACTTACTTTCTCAAATTCGGCGCAAGATGTCATTTGTTTGGCAATGTTAACCGGCGGAGTTACTTTTAATTCCTTGTGAAATTTGCTTCAATTTCCGCCTGCAGTCACCTCACTTTGAAACTAAATTCATGCTGATATTGCTAATCTTGGGGATTGATGGTGGGTTCCCGAGTCAGATGTTTAAGTACGAGGATAAATTGGGGAACAGCTGGCATAACCAGGAGGGCACTGGCAAGTAGATGTCAAACAAGCATTCGTCGAAGAGGAATGTGCCCCACCTCCACCGTCTGTTTGTACGGTTCTCCGGTGGAACTTACTTAAAGTGGGAACAAGAGAGAGAGAGAGAGAGAGAGAGACAGGGCACTTGTGGACGTCGGCGTCTCAGTCCAGTGACCACCAGCCTGCACGCGGCTCTCTAGGACCGTTCACCCTGTTGAACCGTGAGATGAACACCTGCGAGAAGGCTTCAGCCTGTTAAATGGTTTGCACCTTATAGGCCGCGGGTCGAAGTAAGTACTCGTGCATTAGGTCTTGGTTTGTGGAGAGGCTTGAACTATTGACACAATGGATTGTGCAGGGGAATCGAACATGGGTTAGGACGAGTTGTTCAGTATTAAC
>CM031600.1:47410850-47413650 GCA_018398815.1 Conus ventricosus | reverse complement strand
ATGGAGGGTGACCTTCACCCCCGCTCACCTTTCTCTGTCTGATTGTCTGTCTGTCTCTCCTTCCCTCCCTCCCCCTCCCTCCCTCCCCCCCCCCCTCTCTCCTCTCTCTCTCTCCTCTCTCTCTCCCCTCTCTCTCCTTCCTCTCTCTCTCTCTCCTCTCTCTCTCTCTCTCTCAGACGATTATTACAGATTACAAAGAAAGAATACAACATATATAACCTGGCTGCTTGGGTTTAAAGAAAATGGTAACGAGATTTAGAATAATTTATATGAACTAGGTTTAGGGTATTTCTGGTTAAATCAGAGTATGAGATATATGGACATTTATCCCAATGATTTGCGCTAGACTGGTTAACAGCAGATGGCAAGGTAGAATTTCCACATGATTGACAAAGGTTTGATCCACATAACAGTTCTAGTCCTTGTATTCCAGCGTAGGTTGCTTGTCCATGAAAATGGACGGACATCTAATATGTAAAGTAACAAGATTTCGATTAGGGATGCTTTGATAGTTCCTCTCCTCTTTTTCATTATGAGCATCATTTTGACGACCATTCGTGTCCAAAACGTAAAAAAAAACCCTTATGACAACGAAGTTACTCTGTATTTTAGTGTACTGCCTTAAGCAGTCTTAGACTTGGGTTATACCTCATGTGTATTGTTATCAGTCTTACGTTTACTTATGGTTTCTGTTCGAGAGGATATTCTTAAGAAGTTTGTCTGGAACCTATGAAAAACCGTCAAAGCGCAGACTGTTGTTCGTTATTTACAGTTTTCTTTATCAGTGCCCCAAAGGCTGCTGTGTTTAACAGTCACGATAACCCTGATAATGCATATACAAGGAGTTGAAATGTGCTGGAATGGAAAATAATGCCTGAAAGTTACTTGGTCAAATGGAGAGGTACACATCTGGTACTCATCATCGAACATCGCAGCTCGGCCAAGCGAGGGCACATGAGAGAGTAGAAGATTGTCAAAGTTGAGAAATTATTGATAAGGCTCCGCCGAAAAAGAACCGTGGACAAACGAATCAAAGGCTCCGCCGAAAAAAACCGTGGACAAACGAATCACAAGACAGAACACGATGCGTTTCGACCTCTTGGGTCTTCTTAAGGCAAGATACACAACACTCAGGACAACGAAAATGAACGACCAATCACTTACCTTCACCCAGTTTGTGCCGAATTTGGCGTTCGTCTACGTTTTTCGGCGGAGCCTTATCAATAATTTTTCAAATTTGTTTAGATTTTCGCCTGCAGTCGCCTCACTATGCAACTAGATTGTCAGATGCCAAGTTGTACCATCCCTTAAAACCGGAACGGGATATTTCTGCTTCGTCATTTATAGTGCATCATGCGCGCTTCCAACAACTATAAAACGATCGATTACATGATGAAGTTGCAGAAGCACGTTGATGGGTTGACCTAGCAATGAGCAACAGCGATAACATGACAGATTATATGATGAAATGGTATTAGCATGATGTGGGGTGGATCTGGCAATGAGCAACAGCGATAACATGACAGATTATATGATGAAATGGCATTAGCATGATGTGGGGTGGATCTGGCAATGAGCAACAGCGATAACATGACAGATTATATGATGAAATGGCATAAGCATGATGTGGGGGGATCTGGCAATGTGCAACAGCGATAACATGACAGATTATGTGATGAAATGGCATAAGCAACAGCGATAACATGACAGATTATATGATGAAATGGCAATGAGCAACAGCGATAACATGACAGATTCTATGATGAAATGGCATGAGCATGATGTGGGGTTTGGATCTGGCAATGTGAGCGACGTTCGACACCTATGTCAACAGATGACTGAAAGCAGCACAGCACGTCCTTCCAGCAGGAAGGAAAAGTAAGACTTGTCAGCTGGACCCCATACAAGCCGCTTTGGGAATGGCTTTATAGCCCTACAACATGTCCTCTTCCGGACACTTAGCCTCCTTCATCCTTGTTTCTGAAGGTGCGGTGGTAAGGTTACACCTACTACCAGCGCTGTTAATAGCCTCTCTGTCTCAGTCTGTCTGTCTGTCTGTCTGTCCTCTCTCTCTCTCTCTCTCTCTCTCTCTCTCTCTCTCACACCTTTTAGTATTTACTGATCACGATTGACTAAGGGTATTTGTTCTCCCTCACGTTTGTCAGTTGTGTTGATAAGTTTGTTACCTCCGCCAAGACGATTATGCTCTCACCCATACTTGTCCGTTTGTTAGTTTCTCTGTCAGCAAGACTGTGTAGAAACTGCACAGACGATTGTCATTGACCTTTGTGGAAGGATAGGATGTGACTCACGGACGAACGCATTCAAATGTGGTGCAGGGTCAGAACGAACAGCGGATTCATGATCCGTAGAGTGAGATCACTACAAACGTTCCACTGAATATCACCGCTGCAGTTTAGGGACGATTTGAGAACTGTGTGTGATCCACTGTGTTTTCGTGGAACATTCAGACTTTCAAGTTGGATAAAGGCTGATTCACACACACACACACACACACACACACACACACACACACAAACGCGCGCGCGCACACACCCACACATACACACAAGCAGTCACGCACGCACGCACGCACACACACACACACACACACACACACACACACACACACACACACACACACCACACACGCACGCACGCACGCACGCACGCGCACGCACGCACGCACGCACGCACGCACGCACGCACGCACGCACGTACACACACACACACACACACACACCACACACACACACACACACACACACACACACACCATCCTTTTTTTTTTTTTGAGTAT
>CM031600.1:47378350-47408350 GCA_018398815.1 Conus ventricosus | reverse complement strand
TAACACCAATAACGAAGGAATATCACAATGATCGCACCTTCCTGACGCTGACCTACCACCCTCACAACCTGGAAGTGAAGAAAATTCTCTTCAAGAACTTTCCCACCCTGCAGACTGACCCCAGAGTTGGAAAGACCTTCCAGAACCCCCCCCCCCCCCCCCCCCCCCCGATGGCCTTCAAACGAGACCAAAACCGTGGCGACCTTCTAGTTAGTTCATCCTTCAAACCTACAGCCTCTCAGGACTGTCACTCTCTGGGCAACAGCTGCTGTGATAGACCGAAGTGCAAGTGTTGCCCCTTTCTCAATACGAAGACACTCACCTTCAAGGGGCCCTCAGGACGACAGTTCGCCATGAAGAGCAGCTTCACATGCCAGACCAGTGACTTGGTCTACATAGTCCACTGTAGCCTATGCGGCCGTCTCTATGTAGGTGAGACCTACCGCACACTGGAAGAGCGCTGCAAGGAACACAGAGACAGCATCCTCCAGAGGAAACAAACCCCTGTGGCAGCCCACTTCAACACCGACCTCCACAGCATCAGCCACTTCTCTATTGCAGTGGTTTGGCGCAACAGCATGGGAGACTTCTTGAAGAGAAAGAACACGGAGAAAAAGATCATCCACCATCTGGGTACTACAGCGCCAAATGGCCTCAACATTAAAGACTAGATCAAATCACAGCTATCCCTAACCTCCCCCACCCCTTCATTTTTCCTATTTGCTCCCCCCTCCCCCTCATCTTCCCCAATCCCTCTTCCCCTCACTGTCTGGATTCTTTCTCACCTCTTTTTCCAACTACCACCACCACCCTTTTTTTTCCCTGCACTGACAGTGATTTGTGTTTTAAAAAATCAGTGAGTGAACACAATTCAACAACCACAGAAGCTGCACCCACTCTTCAGTTGCTTTGAAGGTTCTACGAACCGAAGTACTCAACTTTTCTCCTCCCAAGTGGGTTCAAGTGTTTTCTCTACCTTTTTTTTATATCCTTTGTGAAAGAAACCCAGGCAGTCAAAACATTTTATATCCAAATATATGAATAGATGAAGTTCAATTCATGTTGTTTATAGCCCGTCCTACCATTGGGCACCGTATCAAGGCTATCGTCTCTTCAAGGTTAATTCCATGCACAGATGTAAAACTACTAACTCTTTAAAACAGATTGTGTAAAACACATAAAAATTACTTTCAGATCTTTCTCCCAGAAAATGTTTGATTAAATAATTTTTAAAAAGAGGAGGTTTTTCATGGATTCTGCTATAAAGCGTTTATGCTTTTGTCTTGAGTCGTACATCTCGTGGGGTGTTCCTAGGTATATATAGATACATACGTGGATATTCAAACGCTTTCTGAACTCGTGATCTGTTCATAGCACACAATCCCCAACGTGCCTGTAAGGATGTCAACAGGTTTCCTGCTATGTCATCACTAAAATGTCTTATATCATTTGTTGAGTTTTTCTGTAGTGTTGAAAGCCCAGGTGTTTTCTGTGCGGACTCCCGATCCACCTTCCTCTGTCTCTCTCGCTCGCTCTCTCTCTGTCTCCTCAAGTGTTGCTATGTTGTTATCTAATCATAATGAACGTATTGTAAAGGATCTGGCTTATATATATATATATATATAATGCTGAACAATTAAGTAGTGAGGGAAAACAAGTGCAGGCTGACAATTTTTCAGTCGTTACAATAATGACTTGGCAAAGATTTGAACTTTTAAAAAAAAAAAAAATGATGAAGAAAATGCGTGGAATATATTATATGAGAATCCCTTCACTAGCTGCCAGAGGGAACCATCGTAATCCCTCTCAAAGGCACATTTATTGGTATTGCCTGCTCCTAAGCCTTTCGTCGGCTGGATCGGACTCATCAGGGAGACACGGCTGATTGTGTCTGTGCTCTTGGTGTCAAATAGAGACACACCACAGTCCATAATTCTGTGGTATTCTCACCACCAAGGGTTCAAAAAAGAATCCAACAGCACCCTCAAAGCAGCCAGCGAAGGGTAGTAAATGGAACAAAACAAAAGTGTGGAGAGGAAAAAAGTTGCTGAAAAACTAAAAGCATTATTCAAACAGTATAAAATGTAGGGGACAATCTTTGAGCCTACGCTTGAGGATCTATACATACATACATACCTGTATGTGATAATAAGATCATCGCACGTTGTACCGATTAACTTCGGGATGTGTGTGTGTGTGTGTGTGTGTGTGTGTGTGTGTGTGTGATGGGAATTGGGTGGGAAGGGGAGGGGAGGGGCGAAGGGAAGAGGTGAAAGGGAAGGGGGAGGAAGAGTGAAGGGGACAGGGTGGGAGAGAAAGAACGGCGGAGACGTGTGTTTGAGGAAGCGTGAGTTCATGTGGAATTTCAGCTTTTGGTATCGGCGAATACGATTGTTACCTCCCTTTACTACAGGGCTCAAGTGCTGAATGGACAACAACAAATGTCAGTGTCTGTCTCTGTCTGTCTGTCTCTCTCTCTGTCTCTGTCCTTCCACCTGTCTGTCTCTGTCTGTCTGTCTCTCTCTCTGTCTCTGTCCTTCCACCTGTCTGTCTCTGTCTGTCTGTCTGACTGTCCGTCTGTGCGTGCGCGCTTGCGTGCGTGCGTGCGTGCGTGCGTGTGTGTGTTTGTGTGTGTGTGTGTGGTGCGTGTGCGTGCATGCGTGCGTGCGTGAGTGTGTGTGCGTGCGTGCGTGTGTGTGTCTCAAGACCTACGTTCATCCACACACGCTTTTTTCATCACCATTATGCGGAATATTTTTTTTTAAGTCTCCATCCAACTTTCAATGTGCACCGAACACAACGGCTTGTAACTGCTTGATTGCAGCGGCACAAAGACAGCTGCGGTTACTTCCCTTCATACAGTCGCGGCACGGTCTGTTTCGCGTCAGTATTTTACTGTAGATTAAATTTAGGGGTACCCGAGGATTCAGAAAAGCACTCCCGACGACGAGAGAGCGCCTCTTGAATGCTACTCTTTGCGTCTCCTTCTGTCTGTCTCCTACCATCTGTTTCTCACAGTCTCTGTCTTTCAGTTTCTTATTCTCAGTCTCCATCCCTCTGTGTCTTAGTGTCTCCAGATGTCTGTTTCTCCCTCTCTCGCACGAAGTTAAAAACATGCATGCAAAATCTGTTTGGTAGGCCTATGTTCTTTGTGTAACGATTCAAAGGAAGATGAAGACCACTTTGTTTTGAAATGTCCTTCTGAACAACCTTTGTGTAAAAATTTACTCCCAGACTATATATCATTTACAGCAGTATTCCACCGTATTTGCTGATGCTGTCAGATAATGAAACGACTATTCATAGTTTCGCATTTTGTTTGTACGAAGCATGAAATATGTGCTTCTTGCTGCCAGTGTAACTGTAATTATGGTCATAAACTGCTACTGTTGCTTCTTTTCATAGGGGGCCATGACCTTGGATCAACAGATTATCTGGAAGTTTCAAAACGAAGTGACTGAGGGCGGAAAATGAAGCAAAATGTAGAAAGAGAGGGGTTAGTTACCGCCAAGGACATAGACAAACAAAGTACAGGACAAGACACAATGCATTTCAATCTCTTGGGTCTTCTTCAGGCAAAAACAAATAACATTTTAGGACAGTGAAAACGAAGAACGAGAAACCAGTTATCTGCATATATTCGGCGCAAGGTCAAAATGGCCGCCAATTTTCTATCTTTCATACCTTGACCTTTTTTGCAAGTCGAGACTTTCTTGTTCACTCTTCCAGCAGACCTTAAATGCCCTCGAAATAGTGTGTGTTTGTTGGGCAGTCATTGCTTATGAAAGCCACTTTACATGGTCTTGTTCGCTTGTAGGTTTAGACTATGATCTCTGATGTCGTTTTGCAGCTTCTGGTGGTGTATTAAAGCGAGGTGACTGCAAGCGGAAATTGAAACAAATTTTAAAGAATAATTCTTAGTGAGTCCTCTGAATACAAGGACAAACACAAAGACAAAACACTACGCGTTTCGACCTCTTAGGTCTTATTCTGGAGTATCCTTTTATTTCCACGTCATCAGCCATACCATCGCTTCTTGGTGAACACGTAACGCTCTGTAGAATTGTGTGTTCATGTTAGGCATGACAGAGACATTTATATACATTCCATGTGTGTTAAATTCCTTCCCGTCCGCTGCAACAGAACAGAAACAGGAACGACACTTGGCTTGTTAGAACTGGCGTTCTTATGCTGTCATATGCATGTAATGGAATATTTGGTTTCATATCTTGTCCGTGAATTACTCTATTGAAAGCTAATACGTTCATTGCGTTGTCTGGGTATGTGTTCGGTTAATTGAAATTTTCCTATTTTGCTGGAAAACAATCCCAAGCTATTTCTTCCTGTCTGTTTCCCTGTCTTTTTAGCTATCTATCTATCTATCACTCTATCTATCTATCGATCTATCTATCTATCTGTCTCCCTGTCTGCCTCCCTATCTATCTATCTATCTGTCTGTCTCTGTCTGTCTATCTATGTTTATATGTATCTATTTATCTATCTTACACATATGTATCTACACATATGTATCTATTATCTATCTTACACATATGTATCTACACATATGTATCTACACATATGTATCTTACACATATGTATCTATTTATCTATCTTACACTCGTGCGCACGTGCGTGCGAGCGCACGCACGCACGTGTGTGCAGAGAGAGAGAGAGAGAGAGAGAGAGAGAGAGAGAGAGAGAGAGAGAGAGAGAGAGAGAGAGAGAGAGGCGAGTCTTTCAGCCTTAGAAATAGTTGCAGACGACTAATCTGTTCAGTGGGTACAACTGACTGATGAGTGGAGTTTCACTTATCATCTTCGTCGTCTTCTGTCCGCACACCTTCCCTCTCAATCACACACACACACATGCACGCACGCGCGCGCGCACACACACACACACGCGCGCGCGCGCACACACACACACACACACACACACACACACACACACACACACACAACGCGCCACGCACGCACGCAGCGCGCGCGCGCGCGCGCGCGCGCGCGCGTTGCCCGCCATCACTGCTGTTTGACATGCGTGCATACCAGCCCATCCTGTGTCCAGGGAAGCAACCCAAAGGGGAAGAACCAAGAACCAATGACGCACCCGTGTCACGGCTAGTGTCCCTTACATTTGTCTTGGCTTCAACCTAGTTACACACGGGCTTCGAGAGTTTCCTTCGTAACCAGTTTTGGCATGGACGTCACCACCATCTTCAGCGTCGTCATTAATGGCAGCTGCAGCACGATAAGAGAACGATAACGAAAAAGAAGGATGATGAAGTCAATAGGGAAGAGGACATTGCTGCGGAAGAGGAAACTTTGAAAAACACAGAGCGAGAGAGAGAGAGAGAGAGAGAGAGAGAGAGAGAGAGAGAGAGAGAGAGAATTCTTTATTTACGAGGATGATATAAATAAGAAGATAGAGAGAGAGAGAGAGAGAGAGAGAGAGAGAGAGAGAGAGAGAGAGAGAGAAGAGAGAGAAAATTCTTTATTTACGAGGAGGATAATAAATTGGCACTGACGCGCTTTTTTACATCCAGTCCTCGCCCTGAGTAGGGACTACAAAATACAGTGATATAAAATAATGTATTAAAGCAAACAAACAAACAAGAAACGGTCATGCAATCATAATGGAACATCAAATGAAAAGAAAAGAGAAATGAAAGAAAACCAATGAAGGGGAAGAAGAGAGGTGGGGTGGGGTGGGGTGGGGTGGGGTGGGTGAGATGTTCTATAATGGACAATTAGGAGAGAGAGAGAGAGAGAGAGAGAGAGAGAGAGAGAGAGAGAGAGGACATGGGCTTCTCAGCTCAGTGCTCGTGAGAGAAAACTGTCGGTACTATTTTGAACTGTTCATAAAGAGTAGTGATTCAATAAATATTTCATTAACTTTTGTCACTTCTACCTTCAAAAAAGGAAGTTAGCGTATCCTGTAAAGATATTCAACCAAAGTGGCTTGAGTGTACTCCTTGGGGATCGTTTTGGTCTATAATTATCCATAAACTCTATTGCTGGACATCTAGAAATAAGTTTTTCTTTTCCATTTCGAAGTTTGAGGTCCAGTTTTCCAGTCCAGGATATTTACAATACTTGCAAATACAGTTCAACATTTGGAATACCTACCCCACCCATGTGAATACTATGGACAGAGCATTAAAAATCAATCTTGTTTTTCTTCACGCATCTAAAACACTTTATTTTGTATGTGTTTAATTTGGCTAGCCGAGTTATTTGTAAATGGATCCACAAATGAATAAGTTCAGATGAAAAGCTATTTTAATTTTCGTGCTCTACTTATTTATGTTTGTGTTCTTTACAACTGTGTCTTGAGTGATGTGTTTGTCAGGAAAAAAAAATCATTTTTTTCTGTCATATATAATAAATCATTCAGAAACCAGCCACTAGCATTTATTTTATTTTCTTTCGTGTGGTAAGTATTTTACAGCTGAACATTTCTTATTTCATAACCAAGCAGTGATTTGTTTTCGTGATTTAGTTCGAACCCTGAAATACATGAGAACTCGTTAAATTTTCCAAACACATTTTCATAAGATGTTCTGTCACCTTCTCGAGCAAAGCAGGTATCATCAGCGAACTGACCGGAGGGAAAGTCCTGTCGACAGCAGGATAGACTGTAACCCCGGGATCCTCTTCAGAGGGCACGCAAAACCTCACGGTGAAAGCTTGGCCGTCTCTGGAATTGTGCCGTCTTCACCTGTCAGCGAAACACAACGATCGGGGTTGTGGGATGCACACAGCAGTTGCTTGACGGTGACGCTTTTCCGCTCCCGTGGAGGTTGTTTGGTGTTACATCCATTGGTCATTACAAAATGGCATCTGCCAAGGAGCAGTTATGTCCCTTGACGTCTTAATGGAATGCCATGTGCATGCTGCAGCCTACGTGAACACAGCGCAGGTTTCCAAGGGTGGGGGCAGGATTGCTCCCAGCTAGTTGGTTCGGCAGTTGAGGACAGTACTTCATTGAGCCCCACCCGGCCGTACCTTGGGGTGTTTCATTTTCTTGTCTGGCTTTTGGCCGACTGTGGGGAAAAGCCCTTTGATAGTGAGGAAAGACCCACTGACCACAGGTAAAGTCCTGCAGACAGCAGGAACGACTCTAAACCGGGATTCTCTTCAGAAGGCACGTAAGGCATGGCGACAGCCTTGTCGGGAATTGTGCTGTTTTTCACCAGTCAGCGAAATAGCAACGAGTGGGGGCTGTGGGATGCATACATGCATGTATGTCTACGTATAAAACAAACAGTTAAGGATGCATAGGATCTTTCTGGCAGCAACCTCTTAGTAGAACAAAACTCTGAGATTTTGCTCATTTAATGATAACAAATGACTTAATATCTTTGTAGACGGCGGAAACCCATTTAAAGATTTCTTTTCCAAACCCAGAGGCTTTCAGGACAGTGTTCACGTAGTTGCAACAAAGCGAATCAAAAGCCTTTTTAAAATCAATGCGTACGAGCAAACCAGGAACATTTTTCTTCCCTGAATAGTCCATTGTATTACAGAGAGTTCTACGGTTATCATCGGTACAAAACCTGATTGGTTCTCATTGACTAATTTGTGTAGCACGGTTTGCATTCTGTCTGCGATGCAAGTTATGGCAACTGTGTGTTAATTCACAAAAGATAATGGTCTCCTGTTTTTAGATACCGTGTAGGCATGTCTCCTTTAGATATACAAATTACAAATACTTCCTTTTGCGTTACTGATTGTTCATCTTTGATAATCTTTCACCGAGAGGCCTAAATCCTTCCTTGAGAGATCTCATGTGAAATAAATGCTTTCGGAAAGGAAAGGGAAAAGTTAACAGTCTGTACCTAGGCTGAACCTAATTTATATGATCATTGTAAATCAGGTAATGATTTACTAGAAAACATGATGCTGTTTGACAGACTCTCTCCTCTCACCACCCCCCCACACACACACACACACACACACACACACACACACACACACACACACACACACACATGAAGAGTAATTTATACTAGAGTTTATCATATTGACAAAATGAAGATAAAATACGACTGTTTTGAAAAGAGCATAGATAAACAGAAATCCATGTTTCTTACCATACATTCTCCAGAAGATCACAGACTGGTTTGAAAAGAGCAAAGATAAACAGAAATAATAATGTAAAAGGATATTTATAGAGCGCTTTACCTCGCAAGAGCCCAAAGCGCATATTACAGAAACATGATAAAATACTAATTCTAACTCAAAGCAAGCACACACACACACACACACACACACACACACACACACACACACACACACACACACACACAACACACACACACACGAAAAACATACACACGCAGACAGACACACGAGCGCGTCAGCACCAGCAAACACGCGCACAGATATAAGTGGATGTCGTTAATCAGTCCGAGGGAAAAGATGTGTCTTTAGGGAGGTTTTAAAAGTCTCTAAAGAGTCCATGTTACGCACAGAAGACGGCAGACTATTCCACAGAGCAGGTGCCTGGTAAGAGAAAGATCGTTGACATGAAGTTTTCAGGTGAACGGAGGGAAGCCGAAGCAGACGAGAATCGGTGGATGAGCGTAAGTTGCGAGACGGAACATAGAGATGAAGGGGGTCAGAGAGGTAGGAGGGAGCCAGATTACTCAGTGAGAACTTTAAAGTCAATGCGAGACTGAATAGGGAGCCAGTGTAAGGATGACAGAATTGGTGATATGTGATCAGATCTAGAGGAGCAGAAGATCAGACGGAGATCAGAAATTAATGTTTCTTATCGTTCATTCTTCGGAGGATCGCAGTTGTCTCTGACATTGTACGTTGTGTAAAAAAAAATCTTTGTGACTTTTATAGCGGTATAAGAGTTCTGATCCTAATCTCTCTCTCTCTCTCTCTCTCTTCTCTCTCTCTCTCTCTCTCTCTCTCTCTCTCACACACACACACACACACACACACACACACACACACACACACACAACACACACACACACACACACACACACACACACATGCATACAGGCGCATGCACGCACACACGCGCGCACACACGAACGCACATATGCATGCAAACTCTCACATTCTGCTTCTCCTGTTTCTTGCCCTCCTATTTTTCTTTTGTTTGTCTTCTTCTTCTTCCTCTGACTCTTTTTCGTGTTGTTGTTTTTTTTCTGTACTTGTTGTTGCTGCTGCTGCCGCTTCCGTTGTTGTTGTTGTTGTTGTTGTTGTTGTTGTTGTTGTTGTTGTTGTTGTTGTTGTTGTGCTGCTTCTTCTTCTTCTTCTTCTTCTTTCTTCTTCTTCTTCTTCTTCTTCTTCTTCTTCTTCTTCGTCGTCGTCGTCGTCGTCGTCGTCGTCGTCGTTGTCTTCTTCTTCGTCGTCGTCGTCGTGTGTCGTCGTCATCGTCGTCGTCGTCGTTGTCTTCTTCTTCTCCTCCTCCTCCGTTCACGCCCTCTACTTTCCTTCTCTTACGCTTCATCGACTTCCGTTTTCTTCTCTTTCTTCTATTTTTCCTTGCTTTTCTTCTTCTCCTCTTCCTTTTTTCACTTCTTCTTCTTCGTGTTCTAGTTCTTGTTCTCGTTCTTGTTCTTCTTCCAGCAAAAGGACACAGTTACACCGAATCGCTTATCACCCTCAGAACTCTCCACACTGTCCTCTCTGGTAAGACCTCGTCACTCGACGAAGGCAATAATAGACCCCAGACATCACCACATACCCCGTAGGATCCAAGCAGGGGATCAATAGTAGCATGTCCGCCTGAAGGGGTACCCCTTGCTATTTCAAGACGCCTCCTACCCTGTGACCAAACAGACGGTGTGGGGAGTGGGAGGTTAATCATGAACTATAGCGTCGTGCCCAGGGGGCTGAGGTCGCCTCATGAACCACTGAGAGGTGCCGGCTGGTAGACTTCATTGCGCAGTGTAGCCATTGGTCATTGTTAGCAAGAGTCTAGACTTTCTGAGGACCTTTGGCATTTCAGAAGGTTGCAAAGGTCTTCTTCTCCTTCTTCTTGTTATCTGTCAACTGTGCATGTTTGGCGGGTGGTGGGGGGGGGGGGGGGGGGGGGGGGGGGCGCTGAGGTTATGGAAGTGATGGGGTTCTTAGCTTCTAGCTGAGGTGTTTCAATAGGATCTTTGATTAATATCTCTGTCGGACTCGATTCCATTGTATGGAAGCATATATAAATCCTGCTGTCCTATACTGTAATGTGCACATCACACCTCCTCTGTTCTCTTGTGTATTGTTTGTTTGTTTGGTTGTGTGTGTGTGTGTGTGTGTGTGTGTGTGTGTGTGTGTGTGTGTGTGTGTGTGTGACAAAATTCTGTGATTTTGTGTTGTATCATTTCGTGCTGCATGGCGTGCACTGCACTGGTTAAAACAACTGCACCATGAAGGACTTGGGCCATGTGACACACGTTGTGTCCTGTGATTCTGCATAACTATCACATCACATTCAATAAGTCTGGTTGTGATGTTTATACCATATTCATTCTGTTTTTGATGACACATATATGAAAACATTTCGTGCAACCAAACTAGTTTGGAAGTGCTTGTGGTTAAGGATGCAGAACGACCTATCTTTTTTCTTTTCTTTTTTTAAATGAGGAAGCACGTAATCGCTTTTCCCTTCAATCAACCGACCCTGAATAAAGCGAAATATAAACAAATGACAAAATACACATACACATATACACACAGGCAGGCAGACGGACAGACAGACACACGCGCGCGGCCGCACACACAACACACACACACACGCACGCACGCACGCACGCACGCACGCACGCAGGCGCGCGCGCGTGCGCTCGCGCGCGCGTGCACATAATGCCACAGAAATAACAAACAAAGCATAAAGTAAATCATCGCTATAAGAAAACAGGACGTCCGCAAAAGAACTTCCAAATAAATTTAACGTCGTGATGATATTGTTAGTACATATAAACTCAAGAGAGAGAGAGAGAGAGAGAGAGAGAGAGAGGAAGAGAGAGAGAGAGAGAGAGAGAGGAGAGGAGAGGAGAGAGAGAGAGAGAGAAGAGAGAGAGAGAAAAGGGGAGAGAGAGAGAGAGAGAGAGAGGGGCGTATCAGTGAAGAAGGGACGTGGGTGTAAATAGCACAGACATTGCATAGAAAACGAAGCAGGAAAAAAAAATCACCTCGATGTTGTAATCCTGGTTCCTAAGAATACCTGGCTGGTTGTAATCCTTGCTCTGAAATACCCTGCCTCAGCAGTGGCCAGTCGGTCTGAGCTGTGTCCCTCACAAACCTCATCACCCCCCCCCCCCCCCCCCCCCCCTTCTCCCAGGCTGTCCGTTTAGCCGTGGTCAGTTATATCACCATGCCAACGTGGTCGGAGCTCATTTCAGATATAGAAAGTTGACACAGGTTGTGAGAAATTATGCGTCAGGTCTATTCTAATTCAGATTCGGAATAGCTCAGTTGGTAGAGCGCCTGACTCGTAATCTTGGTGATCTTGGGGTTGCGGGTTCGAACCTCCGCCGGGGCGTTTCGGTACAGGGGATTTTTCCCTCGGAGTTAACATTGGTTCTGACTCCATTTCCCATACAGTCCTTCGAATGAGACTATAAACCGAGGTTCCGTGTGTGAACGCACGCATAACATCTTGCACACACGTAAAATCCCATCACCAACTTTCGGAAGAGTAGGCCAGTTTGGCCGTTGGTATGGATGACACGTTACACATAGCATGCACCCTGCGTGAGAAATGGAAAGAATGAAGGAAGTAAGGAAATGAGTGATCGGTATTGAACGATACTGACTGGATGACACGGGAAACGACTGAATGAAGCGCCAGCTGGCAGCTCTTCAGTCGGCACTACCCAGGTAGGCAGCCCGTTGTGTAAACGAGTGTTGATTGTAAAGCGCTTAGAGCTTGGCCTCTAGCCGAGAATAGGGGCTCTTCCTCTGACACTCGCATTATGCAGATCCCTCGTTTTCGGGCCAGAACACTTGGTGAACGTTCACTTTCGCTCCTCTGTGGAACAATCTCCCTTCTGCACTCCGAAACTCAAACAGTCTTTCTTCTTTCAAGTCCTCCCTCAAAACAAACTCTCTTTCAAAACATAATTTTTCTGCTCTTCGCTTCGCTGGTGTGTGGTTGGGTGTGTGCGTGTGGTGTGTGTGTTTGTGTGTGGTGTGTGGTGTGTGTGTGTGTGTGTGTGTGTGTGTGTGTGTGTGTTAGGGCTTATTGCTGTAAGCGCTTAGGGCTTTTGTTTAAGATTAAGCGCATTAAATGTTCCTTATTTTATTATTATTATTATTATTCATTATTATTATTATTATTATTTCAAACGGGTATATTTCTGGTCCTTAGGTAATCTGTCAGGAAGAGTGCAGGGTGTGACGACAGGATTGGTTTCCATTCTGGTCACTGACTGATTGACCTGACAACACAGCGAAGACTGTCTCTCTCACTATGGTAGTTTGGTGGCTGGCGAGGACTTGAAACCAACAGTCAAACTGAAAAATGCTTCAACAGAAAAAAAGGCGCACTGTCCCTTTTCCTCCCATCCCTTCTTGCCTCTTTGTCTCCGTCTCTCTGTCTCTGTATCTTCTCTCTGTCACTGTCTCTCTGTTTCCCTCTGTCTCTCTGTCTCTGTGTCTGTCTGTCTGTCTGTCTCTCTTTCTGTCTCTCTGTCTCTGATTCTGTCTTTGTCTGTCTGTCTGTCTGTCTCTCTGTCTCTTTCTCTGTCTCTTTCTCTCTCTCTCTCTCTCTCTCTCTCTCTCTCTCTCTCTCTCTCTCTCTCTCTCTCTCTCTCTCACACACATACGTTTGCCACCTATAAATAATTACTGAAATTCTTCTCTCTCTCTCTCTCTCTTCTCTCTCTTCTCTCTTCTCTCTCTCTCTCTCTCTCTCTCCTCTCTCACACCACACACACACACCACACACACACACACAACACACACACACACACACACAACACAACACACACACAATACACCAATCCATCAGTCACGGCATTCATTATTCAAGGGTTTATCCCCCACCGTCACGTTCTAATAGGACACAGGTTTTCTCGATTGTAGATTGACCTTCGCTGAGCCAGCAACAATTGCGACGCAGCCTAGTCCATCCTGTGAACAGCAGCTGGGTGGAGATGATGGTCTGTGTAGGTGGTTATTCATGGTGCGCTCTGGCTGACAGGTCAAGGCTGGACGTGGGAAGCGGACGTGAAGGTTGTTCCGGGATGTGGCCTGGGGACGTTGTGGAAGCTGGGGTACCGGATAAAGTGGCATCGGGATTGTTCTGGACGATGGCATCAAGGCTGATCAGGAAAGGGGGTTGCCACCGTCTTGCGGAAGAGTCTGTGTGTGTGTGTGTGTGTGTGTGTGTGTGTGTGTGTGTGTGTGGTGTGTGTGTGTGTGTGTGTGTGTGTGTGTGTGTGTGTGTTTAGCAATTCTTCAGAATTAATCTTTAACGATCTGGGTGATTACAATGTTTGCAACGGTGAGAAAGAGGCTTTTTTTCCCCTTTGCTTTGATTTTTGGCCTGGTGGGGAAAGAGGGGAAATATAAGGATGATGTTGGAAGACAGAACTCATCATTTCTTTTCGGTCCTTCTTGACCGAAGGCGGCCCTGTCCCAAGAAGTCATTTTGGTGTTTTCACTTGCTGATCGTTGAAATGTGAAATGTTAACGCTTTGTCGCTGCCTACTGCATTGGGGCAACATCTGTATTTGAGTGCGGTCATGATGTGGATCTCTGTGGTCAGGGAATGGCGTGTCTTGACTGACGCATCCTGCGGGACGCAAGTCATTGGTGCAGTGTATGCCCGGCGCTGATGCCTGGTTTATACATCGTGCATAGGTTACGTATTCCCCGCAGATGATTATTGTCGCGTGTGTGGGAGATTCGTCTGCCTTTTGCTGTCCCAGCCAGTGCAGGGAAGGCTTAAGGTTGCTGGCTAAACCTGGATGTATGTTTGGAAGTGGGGTGTGTTAGGTTCTGATAGAGGCTAGGCGCGGGGCTCCAGTTTCGGTGTAAAAATGTTATAGTGATCGATGCGAAGCGAGGCATGTTCTTGACACAGTGACCGATGGTGACTGGATGAAGGAATTATTGGTTTATTTCCGCTGTGTCTACCGCTGAGCTGTATGATAGTGCTGGAGGCAAACTGATGCGTGTGGGCAAAACCTGGTGGCAGTGTACTGACAGCTGACCATTCCTCTGTAGTGACCTGACCTGATGGGCAGTTGTTCACACCGACATCAATCAGACGGCTCTAACACTGGGCGGCTGAGAAAGGGTCTGGAAACCAGCAGCACGGGACGGTTGCTGTCATTATCAGGGATGCACTCCTTACAGCCTCCGTCACTGTGAGGGACAAACGATTACAGTAGATATGTTTTAGGACCGAGTCGCTAACGAACAGTAATGTTCTGTCCTCCGGAATTTTCTTCTTCTTTTTTTTTTTTTTTTAGATATACGGGTAAGAATTTCTTGTGACGAAGATCTGAGGTTTTTTGTTTGGTTGGCTGGATTTTAGTTTGGTTTGTTTATTGTTGTCAGGGATTCACTTTCAGTGTGATTATTTGGGACTGAGTTGTTTTCGTTTTACATTTGTATGTGTGCATTTTTGCTCATCCTGGACACCATCACCTAAAATATCACATCGATTTCTGTTGACTGGAACGCTGTAGGGTACAGCAGTTGATTCAGTGTATTGTTTGTCTGCAGAAGACAGATTGTTCTACACTGCATACTGTAGTAGCTTCATTTTGAGTACCTAACAGCTACGTGTCCGCGATTGGGCGAGTCTCCGAGTTGGAGGACATCGGCTGTGGTCAAACCTGAAGAGAGATGGGCTTCGCCAGGTGTCAACTGCCCAAGGTACGCCCCATGAAGATAGGAAAATGGTATGGTCACGTATCAAGATCAAAGGGATTGCCAAAACCGTTCTACAAGGAACAGTGCGAAGAGGCAGAAGGAGAGGAAGACAGAGAAAGAGATGGAAGGACAACATCAGTGCATGGACTGGCCTCACACTCAGCAACTGCCCAAGAGCGTCTGAGAACCGGGAGGAGTGGAGGAAGCTGGTTGCGAAGTCTTCTGTGGCGCCCCAGCGGTCTTCAAGACTCCGGGATAGGTGACAGGACGGATTACTCTTAATGATGTGACTTTCATTGTCTTTCATTGCCTCAGTGAGACTGACATTTTTGGCTATAGTTAGATTTTTTTTTTTTTTTTTTTTTGACTGGGAGACCAAGAGTCAGTGTCATCAGCCAGAACAGGGCCTGCAAGATGGCTGTCAGTGGTGCGCAAGGGGCTGTGGGAAGGCAAGGAATTATCACACTCTTGTATGCGTGCGTATGTGTGATTGTGTGTATGCGTGCGCGCGCGCACACGCACGCTCATGTAGTGTGATCGTGAGAGTTGACACATGCGCGCACCATCGTATGTTTGTTGGTTGTATCTCGGCCCTTGGACGCCCGTGGCTTCTTCATGAAGGGGACTGGAACTAATCAACCCTTCGGCCTTAGGGCCAAAAACCATGAGGATGGCATGGCACCAGTGAGAAAACTGGCTGGTAAAGTCGCTGAGTGTGTGTGTGTGTGTGTGTGTGTGTGTGTGTGTGTGTGTGGTGTGTGTGTGTGTGTGTGTGTGTGTGTGTGTGTGTGTGAGTCTGTGTGTGTGTGTATGTGTGTGTGTTGTGTGTGTGTGTGTGAGTCTGTGGTGTGTGTGTGTGGTGTGTGTGTGTGTGTGTGTGTGTGTTGTGTGTGTGTGAGGTGTGTGTGGTGTGTGTGTGTGTGTGTGTGTGTGGTGTGTGGTCTTGAGGGTGTGTGTGTTGTGTGTGAGTCGGAGTGGTGTGTGTGTGTGTGTGTGTGTGTGTGTGTGTGTGTGTGTGTGTGTGTGTGTATGTGTGTGTGTGTGTGTGACGGTACGGAGAGAGGGGTTACAAGAAGACGCTGGGGAAGGAATGGGGGCGAGGGTGGACACTGAAGGGGGATGAGGACGGTGGGGAGGCGAGAAGAAACCCAGACAGCAGGAGACCCTTGGAGGACCAATTAGTGGAGGAGACAAACTCCATGTCTGCCGGCCGACCGTCTTGGGTCCTCCTCGTGCTGCCTGCAACACAGGCAGGTCGGTGCTTCACGTCGTCCGAATCACGGCTCCCAGAAACACGGCTGTTCGAAACACGGCTGTCAGAATGGGAGGTCTTTGTGTGTGTTTGTGTCACGTCCCGCAGAAGGGTTTCATGATCCCCTGTCTCTCTGTCACTGTCTCTGTCTGTCTCTCTCTCTCTCTTTCTGTCTGTCTGTGTCTGTCTGTCTCTGTCTGTCTGTCTGTCTCTTGCTCCTTTGATAACCAATAGGAGGGTCGCTTTCTATGTGTCTGTCTGTGCGCGCGCGCGCGGTGTGTGTGTGTGTGTGTGTGTGTGTGTGTGTGTGTGTGTGTGTGTATGTGTGTGTGTGTGTGTGTGTGTGTGTGTGTGTGTGTGTGTTGTGTGTGTGTTTTCCTTTCTCATTTTTTCGTTATCAATTCATTTATTCTCGATTGTTGTTTTAATGTCTTTTTTTCTTGAAGTTCATGTATACGTCAATGTTGATGCAGAAACAACTCATCCATGTTGTTTATGGGTGTTTTTATTTTCAAGATGAGTATGATTGTTCGTATGGTTTAGTAGCCAGATATGCTTAGTCTTATTCGCTCAGCTGGGCAAGGGCCGCATGTAAAAAAAAACAACCATACATTTGCTTATCTGTTGCCCATGGAAATAAAGATTATTATCATCATCATCTCTGTATCTGTCTCTCTGTCTGTCTCTCTCCATGAACAAGGATATCAAAGTAAAAGCTCGACTGTCTTAAAACGTTTAAAACCCAAGTAGTCTAAAACCCTGACAGCTTAAACCTGACAAAAAGCGCAGGATTGTTTCGTGAAAATGCGCGGTCTCAAACGAAGCCTGCTGAAGTTGTTGCAAGCGACAATCTTGGCAGGCGGTAGTGTTTTGCCCCAAAATAAAGAATTTTTTGCTTATGATATCTCTTAATAGTTTGGGGGGATATTGTCATATTTGATTTTTAAAAAATTTAAAAAAAAACACCTTTTTCATGCATTTTGATGATATGAAAATTGGTTGTCAGTGGCAACGGCAGTCATATTGAAAATAAACAACATATCTTGTGTGTAGGCTCATTCTCCACAGGATAGAGGTATTGACACTAAACAAGTTTTAAACTGTTCTTTTACTTCTCTGGAACAACTTCACAAAAGGATTTCGTGATATGTTTACTTATAAAAAAGTTACAATTTTTGTTTTAATATTGACTTTTTTAACAAACGAAATTGTACATTTTGTTGATTTTGATTAGATATAATTTGGCAAGATGACAAGGTACATAATAATCCTTTTGTGATGTTGTAAACAAGCATTTCTTCTGAATGAATGCTGAATTTTAAGCAGCTGTGATGATTATGAGAGGAGTAAGAATGCGCAGTGTTTCTGAATAAAGCAGAATGAGAAAATTGCGATTGAAGAAGGATCATATGTGTGTGTGAAAGAATGTATGAGAATACAGACTTAGCAAATGTCTTATACTGGAACAACTCACTCTAGAAGCCTCCTGGGACATAAGCTGGGCCATGTTGTGCATGGAGATGTCTCCTCCTTTCCTTTCCCCTTGCCTGCCCTATCTTCTCACGGCGACGCTTCTGTTCTTGGCTACGACGACTGTTGGCCATCCTTGACTTGTCCCGCTGTTGTCCAAGTCTCTTGGAGTTTTTTTTTCCAGCAAGGAGACCTTGAGCAGTCATAAAATTATGGCTTGCTGTTGCCTCCATGTTGAATTGGATTTAAATCTACAAGTTCATTGTATGTTTTGCAATCGCCATCTGACAATATTGTCGTGTACCGAAACATATGCTTGTCTACAGACCGGCTCCATATTTCTTTTGCACCAGTGACCCCCATCATGCCAGAGGAACCTTCAAAATTCTTTTTACAGTCCTCTCTGTGGTCTTCCCACCAGACCTGGTATGCATTTTCACCACATTCTTGAATTCTTTTCCCAGTAGTTTCACATTTCTGGCAAAACTTATTCATAACGTGGTAACCAATGCAAATACCTGTGAGCAGATCAGTAAACACACCCAATGCCAACCTTTGAATTGTGACCTCTGGTGTGCCAGGCCCCATCATAACTGACAACAATGTCAAGAACACCATCCTTTGACTCACAATCTGGATTCAAGTCCTTGTACGCCTCCCTAACAGCTTGGGCAGCCAGTTCCAAGTGTTGGTCTTTCGGTCATGGAGTTAGCTGATATATTTTATCACAGTGAGTTTTGAAAGTCTCAGAGCTACGTCCTGGGAGATCTTAGTACTCACAATATTTGTTAAGCTTTCTAGCACCAAAGCCACAGAGGACACTGGCAGTCACAGCTCTCCTAGTGATTTCAAATGAACCAGACTCACTTGGCAATGTTGATGAAGTGTTGTTTGCCCAAGAACAGTGTGGCAGTTTCTACATACAACCTCTAAAAACACTGCTAACCCCTTTTTCTTTTCTTCTTTCGATGTCAACTCTGTGGCAGACTGCCCGCATTCTGGGCATGACAAAGCAGCAAACAGATTCGCGACTTCATTCAAATCAGAGATCGTTGTTGGAAGGCGAGATGACGTAGAATTTAATGTACTTGCACTTTGAAGTTGAACAAATCTTTTTTGTTCCCCTGAATCAATAAGTTTGAACTTCTTACACCAGAAACATTAAATCGAGGTGCATGCGATGAAGGGGAGGGTAGGCCTAAAGGATCGTTTTGCTCACCCCCCCCCCCCCCCCCCCCCCCCACCTCAAACAGTTTCTTGAGAGACAGGGCAATCTCCACCATCTGCTATTTTTTTCTTGGTTTTTGCAAGACCGGGCAAAACCAACGATTTTTTTTCGAGCAGTCGACTTAAAAACGCCAAATTTTTTGAAGCTGCTTGCTTTTTTTTTCCCATTTTACTTTCAAAAATACCACAAAACCCACGCAAAACTTCTCAAACGATCGCCCCTATCTCCTCCCCTCCCTCCCCCCCCCCCCCCCCCCCCCACGCCCGCCCCGCCCCGCCCCCCTCACCCCAAAAACACCCCACACACACACACACACACACACCCCACACACCACACACACAAAACACACAGCAAAACCCCGTGATGCGAGGGGGAAGACTGAACGCACACCCAAACCAATCACAGCTTGCTTACAATCTCATTCAAACACACTCACAGCTTCTTACAATCTCTGCATTCGTCACATCAAACCCTAGAAAGTCTATAACTTTAACTACACATGATCATAGACGAAAACATCAATCATAGGAATCAACAAAAAAAAACATTCTCTCTTTTTCCCAACTTCACAAAATCATTTATCTAAAACACATAACTAACCCGGGTAAAAGATTTCTACTTTTCCTGGCCAGGTGATCTTAATATCACGAATCACTTTCCCTTTCTTTCCTTTTTTTTTCTTTTCACTGTCACTTTCACAACACGACACACTGCTGGCAAATGGTGTTGGCTGCTGGACTGGGGTTTGTCCCGGGTTCTTTCTTGACGAAGTGACGCTGCCAGTATAGCCGAACCCAGTTTAAAATAGGAAAATGACTATTTACATCGATCTGTTCCTTTCTTCTTCCGCAATTAAAAGCATTGCACTCTCTCTCTCCTTCTATCTCGCCTATCAAATGGACATGGTGCTTTTCTTTCTTTTCTTTTCTTCTTTCCTCTTCATTGTTAGCAACTCTCTCTCTCCACACTCTCTTTTTGCCTTCCCCGCAACTATCTCCTCTAATCTCTAACTTGTTCTCTTTTCCCCCTCCCCCATCTCTCCCTCCCCTCTCTCCTGCGAGCTTCACTCAAACCTCTCTCTCTCTCTCTCTGTTTTTCTCCCCCTCTTTTCTCCCGTTCTCCACTCTCACATCCTCTTTTCCCTTCCGACTGTAAAAAGGGGGGTACCATTGTCGTATTTTTTCCCCTAACCCGAAGTTTCTCCCTCTAATTCCCTTGGATATTCAAATCATACAGTCCGCCTACACGCCTTACCTCTGGGGTGCAATTTTTATTTAATTTTTACTAGATTTCCCCCCCCCCACCACACCCCCCCCTTTTTCCCACTTAACTGGGGCCCTTGGCTTAAAAGTGTGGGCACGGGCGTGTAAAATTTGGGAATGATCCCAGGCAAAGGATTCCGCCGGGCAGACATCGAGGGGCCGTCAAAAGGTTAGTCTGTCTGGGGGACCGTACCGTCTCCGTAAGCCTCTCCGCTAAGCAAAATTTGGGTGGACCCGACATAGGGGCCCGTCTACCGGGGGCCTAAAATTTTGGGGGGAACCCTTAGTCCAACAAATTGCTGCGACAACCCCGATTTTTGGTTGTTTTATTTTTTTCCGTGACAATTTCCCCCCGCAAAAAACCACTCCGTTGTCTCCAAAACAACGGTGAAAAAGGACAACAACCGAAATTTGCTGACACACAGCCAAAGTCAAAATTTGAAAAATACTTTACAACAACCGGGTTTTCAAATTAAAAAATAATCATTTTGAATACCACCCAATATTACATTTACTGCCTCTTGCTTATTTCCCCCTTTTTTAAAAGACCTCTGTGCCACTTTTGCAATCCCCCCACCTGCGGATTTCCACTCCCCTTTTCACAATTTTTATGAAAAGCACAATAAAATATCAGATCATACACTTTCCCGAGAATCTCCTCCCACTTATTCAAATAATGCATCACCACACAAGCGGTTATGCTCTAACATAACTACTTTACATGAACAAATCTCACACAAAAAAAGGGAAACCCTAGCCCAAATGGGAAGAACCCCTATCCAATCAACATAAATGTAATCAACACATATTTTTTTAACAAAGCACCCCGATATGCTGACTCCTCTATTGCAGCTTGCTAACTACACCTTAAATACACTCCGCTTCTTCCACCGGGAATGTACTCCCGGGACCTTAGAGGGGCATGCCATTGCCCAACGCAAACCCTGCTGTTTTTCAGCTGTGCCCCTGCAAATTTGATGGTTGATGATCTGTTTCTTTACAAATCTTTCCCTACAGTATTTTGAACTTCGCACGGGCCCCCACGACAGCTAAACACTCCTTTTCTACTGTTGCTACCCCTTCTTCACACTTTGTCAACTTTCCGCTACAACCTCCGGGGAACTCGACCCCTTCTGCTCCTCAACAATACCGCACCTATCCCCCCACCTGATGCTCTGTACCAACAAAAATGGGTTGGACATACCGAGCTTTAAGTGGGGGGGGGAACCCATCTTTCCACACCTCTGCTGCTTGCTCTGCAGCGTCTGACCACCCCACTGCCGGGTTTTCCCGCCTTGACCAAATCACTGAAGGGCTCTGATTGCGCAAATTTGGAACAAAATCCCTATAGAACCCCAAAAAAACCCCAGCAGAAATCCTACTTCTGTTTTTCTTTGGGCTCTCGAATTTATCACTTCCCACCTTTCCCCTTTCTGGCTGCTTGTTCGCCTCCACAACAAAACCTAGAAATCCACTTTGGAAAAACCCAAACCCGGGGACTTTTTTGGGCTCTGTGAGATTGGCTTTCTCCCGCCTCTCCAAAACTCTCCTAGCTGCTTCATATCTCTTCCCGTCTCGGATGCTACAGAAGTCATCCATGAAATTCAAAAGCCTTCCAATCCCGTCAATAACTCCTCACACCGGAAAACTGCAGGGGCGTTACCATACCCAAAAGGAAGTACTCGCCACTGGGAAGCCCCCTAGATGGGGGAATGCTGGACTTCCTTTGGGGCCTCACTCAAGGCTATCTGCCATAACCCTTGCTCAATCTATCCGGGGGAAATACTGGGGCCCTTCTTTTGCGATCTAGGGAACAGGCTTCCCTGTTCGGGAGACCTCTGCTCGACCTTGTGACACTGTTCGACCTATACAACACAGAACGTGCTCACCACTTTTTTCCCCACTAAACGAGGGGCACTAACGAATTTTACGGGGCAAACACCCCAAGGGCCCCAAAATCTTTTTTTACCCCCTCCTCGATCACTTCTTTGGGGGCAAAATGGGTCGGGGAGCTTTTACATGTACTTTCTTATTAACTCCCCGTACAGTTCTAATTGTCCTTCCTTTTTTCAGTAGGGGCGGGCCCCATCGTTCTAGGAGCCCCCTAAAATTCCCCCCTTTTCCTACGGCTACCCTTTATACAGGGACACATCCCTGTTGCTCTTTTCCTGGAAACTCACAACAAATCTCCCCTTCTTTTGCTGGTCTCCTTTACCTCCATCAATGATTGCTGCTGCGCCTATTGCTGATCTCCCTGAATAATTTGCGGGGGCAATTTGCATGGAAAAAATTTTTTATTTCCCCCTTTACACGATTTGTATTCCGATCTACCTTTTCAATGATGGGGGAATGTCCCTTCCAAGCATCCAGCTTTTTATCCGTGGGGAAACATAACAGGGCTTATCTCCCACCTTGAGGAATTGCTTTCCCACCTCCTTTATATTTTCTTTTTTCTGGACGACCCCAGCCTCCTGCAAACTCTCCCTCACCTACATGTCTCATACCTTTTCCCACTTTGGGAAAAGGGCAGATTGGGCCACCAGATCATACACTCTCCTGAATGTGTGTCAATTTAAAGGGGAGTTTAAGAGGGGCCCCCTTCCTCTTCACCCCTCTTTTGGGGACCTTTGACACACATCACATGACTACGAAACGCTTGATTCTGCCCTTGCCCTGGCCAATGAAAACAAACAAATTCGGGCAGGTTTTTGCTGGTGCCAGATGACCCCCTAGCACTCGACCCACTACATGACAGGTCACGATAACCCTGGGACCCTAACTATGGTCACCTTAACCTGTCTTCCCCCTTTGGGGAAAACCCCGTACAACAGCCCCCTTTCACAAAAATTCTGTCCCCACCTCCTCTAACCCCTGTTTTTCCCACTCTTGCCAATCCCCAAACTACAGCGAAGGGGCTTGTTTTTTTTCCGCCGCCCTAAACTCACAGGGGACACATTATCCCACTTCCTTTCGGAAAGATTAAAAAGGTTATCACCCTTTTTCCTCCTTCTTGCTCCCCTTTTTGAAAACCCGCCCCTGTAGCAGTCCAAAATCAGATCCCCTGGGGTCCCCTTCCCCTGGGAAAATTTCCAATATCAAAACTGAAGGGGTTTTTCTCCATCACCCAACCAGACAACTCCCCGAGAAAAAAGGGGGGACGTACCTACTTAGCACTGGAAAACCCCCACATGCCACGATTTAATCAGGTTGGGGCCCTTCAAATCCCCTTTCTCGACCACGTTTTCGTACTACACCGCATAAAAACCTGTCTCGTAACACTTTCACCCTCTCTGGCCAACCCCCCTTTCCACTGGTAACGAACCACTCACCTAGGGCCCCCCACCCTACACTACTCGCCAGTCTAGCCATAGGGTCACTCCACCCTCTTCAACTGAATCCCTTTTGGTTCCCCGGTCTTTTCCCCTTACGACCCTTACCACCTCTTGCAAGGCTCTGCCTTCTGAACCTCTCACAATCCCTCCCACATTCCCTTCTTTTGACAAAAGAAACACCTAATTCCCTTTGCCCCCTTTCCTCGCCCCACCACGGTTTTCAACTTTTTGGGAAAAATCCCCTTCCCCCTTGACTCTTCCACCTGTGCCTGGGACCGTTTCTCCGCACCTTAGGCCCAAAAATGCCTCTCATACACCCTGGAACTTCAACAACTCCCCTGCTGTCTCGCTGCTTCTTTCAAGTATGGGTTAACTCACGCAACTGACAAAAACTTTTTTTCATAAAAGCCTTTTAATTCACGAACCCTTTTTCGTACCACTCAACTCAAAAACCTTTCTCAAAAATGATCTAGACTGCACCAAACGAGTGACTTTCCCCCGCTTGCAACAGCGAAGAAATTTTTTTTCTAATCCTTCCTCTGTGAGTCAAATCCTTTTATCAAAATTCCCTTCACACCCGAAATCAGACTGTTGTTCTGCTGGAACGCAGAAAATTTTTTTTGCCTTCCCCAGAAACGCCCAAAAAATTCCCCCTCTTCGGAGGGCCAACCCCCACTGGGCGCAAACGGTTTTTGAAAAACTGATTATCTCAATCGAACGGCCCTCCGAATTTTTAATTGGTCGGGCATAGCTCGCATAAGCACGGAAACTGAACTCCCATCCCCGGTGGCTCCCTTTTTTTCCACTTTTTCTAACTCTAATTGAACCCTTAACTTTCGTCTCCGCGTTTCCCACCGGGTTATCAAGCCGAATTTTAAATTTTCTTTTCTTGCTCTTCTTTTAGCCTTTCCCCCTCTGCAAATTTCTCCCCGCGACACGCGTCTTTTTGCGCGTTTATTTCCTTTCCACTTTGCTGTTTTTAACAAATGCACCAACCATCTCCTGAGTTTAACCTAAATCACGAGCGAAAAAGCTCACAAGTTTTTAGGGTTTCTTTTCTTCCCCCATTATATCTCTTTCTTTTTTCTTTTTTTTTGAAAAAGATTTATACTACACCGCCAAACTGGGTTTCCACACGAGGACGTAATAGCACAATCCTTAATGACAATTTTTAGTTGGGGCAACGTATTAGTTTTTTAAAAGACCCACGTGAAAACCCCAAATAGGAGAGCGAATTAAGGGAAGTGGGAAATGTATTGGGGCTGAAATGCCCAACCCAGTATTAAAACTTGGAACAATGCCAAGCCATATTTAACTATCTTGGGGAAATACTAAGACAAACCCCCTTTTCCTTTGGATTTCAATACTTTAATCCCACCCACTTCCCCCTGAAATTAAAAATTTTAATAAATCCAGAATCCCGGCAGGGTCGCCCAAAAAGTCAAACCTCGGGTGATGCATGGAGGGAAGGACCCACAGCCCAACACACTCACACTTTTTTACAATTCCCCTTAAATTCATGCATTCGTCACATCAAACCACATAAAATCTATAACTTTTCTACACAGATCTGAACAAACCAATCATATGGAATCAAACAAAATAAAACATTCCTCTTTTCCGAAATTCACAAAATCATTTTTCAAAAAACATTTAAATACCCGGGAAAAAATTTTTTACTTTACCCCCAGTGATCTAACTATTCACGAATCACGTCCCCCCTTTTTTTTTCCTTTTTTTTTTTTTTTTTCACTGTCACTTTCACAACACACCAACTGCTGGACTGGGTTTCTGCTGGCACTGGGGTTGTCTGGGTTCTGCTTACGAAATGACCTGCCAGGGAGGGGCCGAAACCCCGGTTTAAAATAAACATACTTCGACATCGACGTTCTCCTTTCTTCCTTCCTCATTAACGCATTGCCTCTCTCCCTCTTCTTCGCCCTATCAAATGGACATGGGTTCTTTTCTTTTTTTTTCTTTTCTTTCTTTCCCTTCATTTTTAGAACTCTCTCTTCCACATCTCTCTTTAGTCCTTCCCCTGCAGACATCCCTGCTAATCCTCAAATTGGTTCTTTCTCTCCCCCCCTCTCTCCCTGCCCCTCTCTCCTCGACTTTCCACTAAAACCCCCTCTTCTCTCTCCTTTCGTTCTCCCCCCCCCTTTTTCCCGTTCCTCACCTCCCACATCCTTCATTTTCCCTTTTCCCATCTGTCAAAAAGGGCATACCATTTGATTTTTTCCCCATACCCAATTACTCCCTCAATTCCATTGGGGTATTTAAACAAGCATCACGCCTACACGCCTTACCTCGTGGGGCAAATTGTCATTAATTTATTTGCTAGATTTTACCCCCACCACCACTACCTTCCCCCCTTTCCTACTTAACTGGGGGGCCCCTGTGGGGTTTAACGTGTTTGGGACTGGGCAGTGAAATTGGCAGATGATCTGGCCCAGGGACTGAATTTTCCGGGAGACATCGAGGGGTCGGTCAAACGGTTAGTCCTGGGTGACCGTAAAACCCTCCCGGAAACCTCTCCGCTAAGCTTTAAATTGGGTGGGCCCACATATGGGGCCCCCTACCTGCGCTGAAGTTTTGGGTTTAAGCTTAGTCCGACAAATTGGGTGACGACTAAACCCCAGTTTTGGGTTTTTTCTTTTTGTCCGGACACACACACACACACACACACACACATTGTTTGGCTGCCCCTCGCGGAACAAAAGCTGGCCAACAAAATTTAGTTTAAGCACCGGAAGTGGTAAATTTTCTGTATTTAGTAACCGAATGACACAGTTATCCTTATTTGGAATTTTTCCCGGGCCCTTAGTGGGGTTGAATTTAACTTTCTGGCAGAAACGAATTTACCCGAACGTGAATCGGAATATTGTGGGATAGATAGGGGAGATTTCAACGGTGTACAACATGCTGTCGTTCACGGCAAGAAAACAATCGTATCTAAGGTGCCCAAATGACCAAATTTTCGATCGATTTCTTTTTCTTTCTTTTTTCAGCAAAGAAGCACACAAGGTAGGTGTGAAAAAGATTTGTTATTGCAATGAATAGCATGTTTTGGGAGAAAATGGCTTACATATCTGACACAATACACATTCAAGGTAACAAAAATGAAAAAAAAAAAATCATGAAAAATCATGAAAAATCGTGACTTTAGGGGCAAAAGATCACCTTAAGCATGCAAAATACGTTTTCAACCTGCCTTCGTTGTTTAAAAAAAAAAGTTTCCCCAGTTATTAACTTCGAACAGTAAGCAAGGAATTACCTTTGAACGGACTTCAACATATGAAAGCTTGGCTAACTTCCAAAGAAAAGAAAGGGCGTATATCGAGGTTAGAACACTGGGTTTTATCAACAGGAGACATCAGGTCAGCCTGGCGTCTAGACAGTGAGACTGCACACATTGTCAAGACGGAGCACCAACTGTTTATATCTGCAGTGTCTGTTAGCCTGTACGGCTTTTTCACGTATTCTTAACACGCGTGTGTAATAGAGTGAGACTATGTAGTCATCCCCTTACGAGCGCGCGCGCGCGTGTGTATGGGTGTGTGTTGTGTGGTGTCGTGTGTGTGTGTGTGTGTGTGTGCGCGCGCGCGCGCGTATATGTGTGCGCGCGTGCTCGCTCGCGCGGGCGTGTATGTATGTACGTATAAAATGTTAATGTTGGCTTTTTCTTGGCACCTAAAGGCGCTGGCAAATTCAAAAAACAGGCATAGTAATGATATTCGCAAGACGTTTATAGCCATCCCAGCATGAAGATGTCACCGAAAGGTCATGGCAGAGGTCGTACATCTGCTGCTGTCGTTTTCAGCAATATTTCAAGATTACGAAATCGACATTTCTTAGAAATTAATCTTTTACAATTCTTGAGTCACAGCTTAATTGATAAAAGGCGCACCAAAGTATTGCCAGGAATGTTAGCGAATACCGAGTTTATCGAGATGATCCCATTCAACACAATTTCGACCAAAACAGCAGAGCAGATGTAACTAGACATATTCCTAAACCGAGGCCAAAGACAGGCACACATTAACATAGGTTGTCTAGTATAACACAGTGACCGTGTCTCATCAAATTAACGAAGCCACGTGAAGCAGCAGATCAAACGGCATTAATTGTTTCCACAATACCAGTTATCTCATCAACACCAACGCGTCACAAATGCGCCTTTGCAACAGGATCAAACCCAGTTTAATTGTCAGATAAAACGTCGACTAAAATAAACGTAATCCTCTGTGACGGTGATGAAATTAACACCCCTACGTCATAAATGGGCCTTTGTGGCAGGGTCAAAGCGCATTTGATGAGCTCTGATAAAACGTCAAGTGAATTAAAGCTAATCCTTTGTGACGTGAGGAGAACCACGACCATTGGAAGAAGGTTGTGACTTTGAACGTTCACTGTACGTCTGACTGACTGATCATCATCGGGGAGTCGGCCTCGCTTTGAACTGTTAACTGGCGCCTCGGTTTACACGCCCTGTTTGATGTAGGAGTGAAGCCAAATGTCGGTTTTCGGCCCCTTTCTCTCACCCTCACCCCCCCTCCCCCTGTCCCGCCTCAGCCCCTCCCCCTCCCTCACACACACACACACACACACACACACACCTTTTCCTTTGTCTTTTCTTCTCCTCTTGCCCCCACTCCCACTTCACCCAGATGTCCACCTCTTTGAATGCGCGCATGTTATGTCCTTATTGTATCCGCTGCCTACATGGAAAGAATGAAATGGTAATGAGTGAACTACATCAATGAGCCATTAAATGGTAATGAGTTAACTACATCAATGAACCAAAGACACTTGGCTTGTTGACACCGTCATCCGTTCGGTACGAGACGGTACTGATACGACTTTGGTACACGCGGCACGTCAGTCGAACAAGTAGTCACCTCACTTTGCATCTAACAGGTATCACGAGTTCGACTGCCACTTCCACCGCACATAAGATTGTGTCTTTTAGCTGCGCTCGTTTGTGGTGCTGTCCAGGTAGTGTTAGACTTACTACGTGTCTGGTCTACCTCGTCTGCCATGCTAAACCTGAATTCACAGTGCTGAAAGATGAAACAGACTGCAACGTCACTGGAACATACAACAAACAAACAAGCACACAGCAAGTGTAAAGTGACGTTGTTTGATTTACAAATGCTGAGGCCAAGTATCTGATCAGACTCACCGAGGAGACGACAGTCGACACAAGCCAAGCGCAGCAAATAAACATGTACACATGGCAGAGTTGAATTGACCCGTTTTGTATTTACATTTCAAAGCCGTCCTCTGTACACACATACACATACACACGCCCGCGCGTGCGCACACACACGCATAGGGACAAACCACACACACACACACACACACACACACACACACACACACACACACACACACACACACACACACCACACGCTCTCTCTCTCTCTCTCTCTCTCTCTCTCTCTCTCCCTCCCCCCTCTCTCTCTCTCTCTCTCTCTCTCACGCACTCTCTCTCTCTGTTACACACACACTGTCTCTCTCTCTCTCTCTCTCTCTCTCTCTCTCTCTCTCTCTCTCTCTCTCTCTCTCTCTTTTACACACACACACACGCGCACACACACGCACACGCACCTTCCTCTACCTTTCACCCACCATCATTTCTCTCCTGTGAATAAATCTTCGCTTTGCCAAAATACAACAACAACAACCAACCCCTCCCCCCCCCCCCCCCCCCCCACACACACACAAGAACAAGGTGCAGCCAAATAACATTGCTATAATACACTATCCAAAACAGACAGACCTGTAATTTTTCCAGACATATTATGTCTTTTTTTTCCAGACATTATGTCTTTTTCAGACGTTATGTTACAAGCAACAGAATCACAAGTGCACGATACGAAATAATACACACACACCCCCCTCCCGATCACAGTGAGCATGAAATTGACAATCAATATTTCGGCTTATTTTCTTTAAACGATGGGGTCTGCATCAGTCTCGAATTTTTATTGTCATTTCATAGTTTCGAAAGCTATTGCCGCGCGCACGCACACGCACACACACACACACACACACACACACACACACACACACACACACACACACACACACACAACACGCACGCACGCACACACACACACGCACGAACACACACACACACACGCACGAACACACGCACGCACGCCCCCCCCCCCCCCACACACACACAACACCACACACACACCACACGCAGCACACACACCACACACACACACACACACACAACACACACACACACACACCACACACACACCACAACACATACACACGCACACACACACACACACACACACACACACACACACACACACCACACACACACACGCACTCACACACGCACACACATAACCCCCCCCCCAAACACACACACACACGACGCCCGCACGTACACACACAACACACACACACACACACACACACACACCAACACACACACACTACACGCACAGACTAACACACGCACGCGCGCACACACACGCACACACTATCACACACACACACACACACACACACACACACACACACACACACACACACACACACACACACCTTCACTCACTCACTATTACACACACACACACACCACACACACACACAC
>CM031600.1:47368350-47373350 GCA_018398815.1 Conus ventricosus | reverse complement strand
AGTGCAATGGTTCCCAGATGCTGCCAGTGAGGAGTTTTAGTATTTATATTATATTTTCCTGCCTTATGTTCTCATTTTCTTCTCCACCCCCCCCCCCCCCCCCCCCCTTTTTTTAAAAATTCATTTATTTTATTTATTCAAATCTTTGCGTAGTCGTTTATATAATGACGGAAGAATTGTTAGCCTGCACGTGTTTTCCCCCACTACTAAATTGTTCAGCTTGTGTTGTGTGTGTGTGTGTGTGTGTGTGTGTGTGTGTGTGTGTGTGTGTGTGTGTGTTTTGTGTGTGTGTGTGTGTGTGTGTGTGTGTATGTGTGTGTGTGGTGTCAGAGAGAGAGAGAGAGAGAGAGAGAGAGAGAGAGAGAGAGAGAGAGAGAGAGAGAGAGAGAGAGAGAGAGTCAATACTCAAAAGTTTTGATTCGTAAAACTTGATAGCCCCTAAGAAAGTGATTGTGATTTCATTCGCACATTCTGATGTTGGTCTTCATTATGTTACACAGTTACTTCGGCTTTTGCACGCGTTACATGTAACAGAGTGCGGTTTTAAAGTATTATTGTCGATGATGACGTTAGCAAGATTCTTTGGACAGACAAGGGTTTTTCATTTAAGAAAAAGAGAGAGAGCGCGCGCGCGCACGAGAGAGAGAGAGGAGGAGAGAGAGAGAGAGAGAGGAGAGAGACAGAGAGAGAGACTGATTGACTGAGTGATTGATAATCTTTATTTAAAGGGTAACAGATAAGCAAATATATGCCTTTTTATCTGGCCCTTGCCCCGCTAGGGGAGTAAGCGGGGATTAGCAAACTAAGCATAACGGTCGATATAAGAGAGAGAGAGAGAGAGAGAGGGGAGAGAGAGAGAGAGATTTTTTAATTACACGACCCGGGGGAAAAGCGTGGGAATTATTGGAAAGTTGTCACCCCTGTCCACCGGATCGTTCTCGACGTCTTCATTTCGCCCCCCCCCCCCCCCCCCACTCCCTCTGGCCCCTCTGGCCTCTCTTCTGTCACCTTTCCCAGCCACCCCACACTTCAGGACTCTTTCTCGGGGGTGGGGGTGGGGGGGGGGGGGGGCGTTGTTTTGGGTTTGTTTTTCAAAACAAAGCATTCAATGGACTTTCACACTTGGAGGTCAAAGCACCCACCCACCCGGCTCCGTCCAATCTCTACACCCTTTTTTTTGTTCTTTTCCCCAGTCAGTAAAACAGCAGCGCCCGACCCCTCTCTCCCTGGCCAGAACCCGGTCCCCTCCACTGAAAGCGAGGAAAGGAGAAGAGGTCTCAATCACCGTTTGGCCCCGTTATGGATGCGTGTCACAGTGGGGAGGAGTCGGGGTGACCTGGCTTGGGTCTCGGCTCTTTTATTGCCCGGATGTATTCGCTCGTGTGGCACGGAGGGTCAAGTTCTCGATAATGAGAGAGGTGCTGCTGAATACTCTGATACTGGGGAAGAAGGGGGGGGGGGGGGGGGGGGGGGTGCATTTTTTTTCTTTGCCGATGTCCAGAACACGACCTTGTTTTTGTTCGTGTACCATTTTCATTTTCCAGACTGGTGATTTAGTGGCTTTGACCAGACCAATATCATATCAGTGTAACTGGGGGGACCTCCGGGTTCAGTGACTGCGTCCGAGGGTTTGTTCCCACGCTCATTCACCTTTCTAAAAACAACATGCAGGCCTGCTGGGTGAGTAATAAAAAAAAAGGTCTCCCTTTCCCCGAGTAGGAAAAGGTTTGGGGGGGTCTGTGAATGACAGGCACCCCGTGAATAGAGAACAATCGTCGTCTGGCAACAACAACAGATGTCTATAAAAGTTTACAACACCTTCCTACGCGTAATGTCTCTCTCTGTCTCTCTGTCTCTTGTCTCTTTTGTCTGTCTGTCTGTCTGTCTGTCTGTCTGTCTGTCTGTCTGGCTGTCTCTCTCTCTCCCCTCTCTCTCTCTCCTCTCTCTCTCTCTCTCTCTCTCTCTCTCCCTTGAGTGTCCAACGGGGGTCCAGTGCTAAAATTGTGAAAGGGAGTGTGCTCCATTAACATTAATAAAGATGTTCCCATGAACTCATAAACCAGCCACACAAGATTATTCCCAGTCCCCAGTGTTGGCCTGTTGATAGATTACTAAGCTGATCAGGCTGCATAAGTGGAAAATGTCTACCTACATACTTGATAAGATAACGTCATTGTAAAGACACTTTCAAACCCAATGCTTGACTGAACGTGTGAAGTGTCCTTTACCAATAGTCAACTTTAAAACAAACGAACAAGACCACCCTAGCCATGCCCATTTTACATGCCAAATCTATACAACACATTTACACTTCATTTTTGCATTAGGGTGTGTCTGTACGTCTGCCTGTTCATTTCAGTTCTGTTGTCCCTTTGTAAGTCCCCTTTCTCCTTACTGCTTTCCCCCTCAGCACTTCTCTCTGTCTGTCTGTCTGTCTGTCTTGTTTGTCTCTTTGTCTGTGTCTGTCAGTCTGTCAGCCTTTGTCTCTCTCTCTCTCCTCTCTCCTCTCTCTCTCTCTCTCCCTCTCTCTCTCTCTCTCTCTCTCTCTCTCTCTCTTCTCTCAGTGCTATATGAAGATATATATTCCCAGTATTTTCAACTGCCTCTTAAATGACCATAGATCGAGCCTGTCTGCATTTTTGTTATGATGCTGCGTTGCTCATGTTAATATTTCATTGCATAGGCCTACAAAGTGCCCAGATTTCACTCTGTTCTCTCTCTCCCTCCCCTCCTCCTCTCTCTGTCTTTCACACACACGCACGACGCACGCACGCACGCACGCACGCACGCACGCCACGCACGCACGCACGCACGCACACGCACCACCACACACACACCACACACACACACACACACACACAAACACACACACACAATATTTGCTTATTGCTTACTCGTAAGCTTACTTATGATATTCATGATTAATGTTATCTTTAGAATGCTTTTTTATTAGCATGTGTGTGAGTCTGTATAATTAATATGCGCGCGCGCGCGTGTGTGTGGTGTGCGTATGTGTGTGTGTGTGTGTGTGTGTGTGTGTGTGTGTGTGTGTGTGTGTGTGTGTGTGTGAACTTGTCTGTCCGTGGTAAACTTTGGTGTTGGGGTTTTTACGGCAATGACAAACGTCAGCACGATCAAACTGGGCATAGCGATAAAGATTAATTTGCCCGTTTAAGCGTCAAATGACTTCCTCAGTTATAACAATGCGAAATGACTACGAATGTTTGGAAACGCTCAAGGCATGAAGACGTCAACAAATCGTACAGGCTGTAAATCTGCCATTAACCTTTGCTTGCCTGTTTCTTTCTTGTGTGTGTGTGTGTGCGTGCGTGCGTGCGTGCGTGCGTGCGTGCGTGCGTGCAGGCGGGCGCGCGCGCGCGCGCGCGCGCGCGGTGTGTGTGTGTGTGTGTGTGTGTGTGTGTGTGTGTGTGTGTGTGTGTGTGTGTGCGCGCGCACGTGTTCTTAGAAATCGGGATGTTTCACGGTTGCGACCTCACACAGCAGTCAGAATCATACGGGGAGGGGGGGGGGGGGGGGGTGAGTCACATTCTTTATAGGTCAGAAAGACAAAAAAATAAAAGAAAATGATAGAAAAGAAAAGAAGAAAAAACGTTGCATTATGAAAAATATCCGAACAACCAAAACAGTTATGATGTAGTCACTGAAGTATTGGCATCTTAGGGCACGTAAAGCTAGGCTGTGCTGAGAGCAGCAGCATCCTCCTTGAGTTATCACTCCCAGGTTTAAAAATATAGGGAATTAACGTGTGTGTGTGTGTGTGTGTGTGTGTGTGTGTGTGTGTGTGTGTGAATTGAATATATATATATTATATATATATATATATGGGCAAGTAGATACCGTGGAATGGACAGTTGGTGTCCACAATGTATGTATGATTGTTCCCACTACAGAAAACCGGCATGTGTAAATTGCTGTAATTTAAAACAAAAGAAAAAAAGAAAAAAAGAAGAAAAAAAAAGATGTATGCGCAGTGTTCCCAGAACGAAAACAGAATTGTTCACAAAAGACAAAAACACAGCGGATGACAGTAAAGAAAGACACAAATTAAAATCAGTGTACAATTGTGTTATGCATCTATGCAAGAGATCTCGTATGATATGTCATGGGAACAGTGCAACAAATTATAACATTTTGTGAAGATCAGACCATTCCATGCAAATTTCTACCACGCAGACTACCAGATACGAACAGTTCTTTCCAACTATAGAACACAGATCGACCACTTGGAACTATGTCTTACGCATTATAGCAAAGTAAACACTCACCATTTTGTGATCAATTGAGCCAATGAAGCAACAGGAAAGCAGCAAATGAAACAACGTATTTTAACCATGCATCATTAGTTTGCCGTTCTGGCTGGAATCAAACACAAGTAGTAGGGTTAGGGACTTCTCACCCCTCAAAAGGGGTTGTGGTAAGGGGTTGTGGTTGTGGCGGAAGTCACAAAGGTCGAAACGCCGAAGGGAGCGAATCATATGACAGAGGATGGTCGGTGTGACAATCGGGAGATCGATGTGAGGTCCCTACGAAGAGACCCTACGGGCGATGACGAGGATTGCATCGTAATGGTGCAATCAGATTTAAAAACGTAACGAAAAAATGACACTGATTATAAAAAAAATTATTTAATTTTTTTTTTTTGTGTTAAGCCCTATCCCAAGGATGACAAAAAACAAATAAACAAAAAAAAAGGCAGTCAGCTCCTAATAAAACGCCTTGGGGGCGAATCATATGACACCAGGATGCTCGGTGAACGCATCGTGAGATCGATATGTGCTCACTATTAAAGACCTAAAGGCGATGAAAACGCAGGCACGGAAATCGATGTTCCAAAATATGGATTAATACGTCTGTCTGTCAACTTATAAAAAAAAAAAATTTGAATTTTTTTTTAAAACCATCGAACTGTGTAATCGAACCTGGAAGGCTATATCAACGTATTTTCGCGTCAAAAAACAAGAAAATTGTTAGCATTTCGA
>CM031600.1:47364886-47368250 GCA_018398815.1 Conus ventricosus | reverse complement strand
CAAGACCGATTTATGTAGCCCAGCTTTTGACTGCCCTTTTTTTTGTTTATTTGTTTTTGTCATCCTGGATAGGGCTTAACCAAAAAAAAAAAAAATTAAAATTTTTTTATAATCAGTGTCATTATTTCTTTACGTTTTTAAATCTGATTGCACCATACGATGCAATCCTCGTCATCGCCCGTAGGTCTCTTCGTAGGACCTCACATCGATCTCCCGATTGTCACACCGACCATCCTCTGTCATATGATTCGCTCCCTTCGGCGTTTCGACCTTTGTGACTTCCGCCACAACCACAACCCCTTACCACAACCCCTTTTGAGGGTGAGAAGTCCCAACCCTACACTAACACAGTTTAATAGTGTAGATGACAGTAGGCAAATTGAAGAAGAAGAAAAAAACAAACAAGCCCTGCCCTCAATTATAACGGTGGCGAAATGCTAACGAACCTTTAGAAATATTCAAGGCCAAGCCGCGTACTGTACCGGACAGTGAGCAAATTAAAAAAAAATGTCATCAATAATAACAGTACAAAATGACAACGATTCTTTGGAAATATTCAAGGCCAAACCGCGCGCTGTACCGGACAGTGAGCAAATAATAATAATTAAAAAAAAAATCTCATCAATTATGACAGTACAAAATGACAACGATTCTTTGGAAATATTCAAGGCCAAACCGCGCACTGTACGTGGTTAATTTAAGGTGAAGGTAGGTGATTAGGGTCGATAAAGCTAGTCGAGGAAAGGCGGCTTTTCTTTTAAACTATGGCCAACAGTGCGTGCCCTGTGAAACGAAAGTAAACCGGATACATCATGTTTGCCATAATCACGGTTCCCATAATTCATTTTGTTGAGAGGATCCGTTTTCGTTTAAACGATTTACCGTGAGAAAGGATTCACGTTTGCCATAACGGCATGCTCTCTCTCTCTCCTCTCCCTCTCTCTCTCCCCTCTCTCTCTCTCTCTCTCTCTCTCTCTCTCTCACTCACTCACTCACTCTCTCACCTCCTCTCGTTCGCTCGCTCTCCCACTTCTTTCTTCTTCTATTTTTTATTTATTTTTTTAATTTTTTTTTTAGCGCGGGGTAAAAAAAATAGGAAAAAAAGATGAAAAAAGAAAAGAAAAAAAATCTGACACCAGCAGATGCCTGCGCCTTCATAACCCTGTTTTTAAATCTCTATCAGAGTTAGGTGCATCTTTCTTTATGTTTTTTTTATTATATTTATTTATTTTTTAATGATGTAGTACTATTGGAAACACAGGAATCGTATTTCTGTTTTCCTTTTAGGAAACGTGTTTGTGTAAACTGGAACTGAACCACTTTTATCAGAACGGACATTCTGGAAAATGTCAATTATGGAAATCATGATTATGTGAACCGTTAAGATGGAAAACGGGATGCACCGAAAGGAGACCTCCTTCACTTTACAGGTCTCTCCCCCCCGCCCCCCCCCCCCCCCCCCCCGCCCCTCCACTAACCTCCCCGCCCCATTCCCTCTCCCTCACTCCACTGTCATCACACGCCGAACGTGAGTCAAAATAGCCAGTTGCCTTTGTTGTTTTACCTTTTCGACAACCCTTCCATGTATTATTCTCCCCCCTTCTCTCTCCTCTCTTCTCCTCACTCTCTCTCCCCTCCTCTCCTCTCTCTCTCACCCTCTCTCTCCTTTTCTCTCTCTTTCTCAGTCTCTGTCTGTCTGTCTGTCTGCCTGTCTTATTCTCCAGTTCTTTCTGTTACTGTATCTCCGTAGCTTTCACTTGCTCTTTCGCATGGCATTACATGATGCATGCATGTTTTTACTGCGTTTGCTATCGATTAAAGTGATTTTTATTTGCCTTTATTCGCCCACCCACAAACCCCATGTCTCTCTCTCCTTTGTCCTCCACCCTCCCTGAGTCCGAGCCTCTCTGTCTGTCTGTCTGCCCTGTCTCTGTCTTTTTCTCTCTTTCTCCCTTCCTCCCTCCCTCTCTCATTCCTACTACTAGTGAGATGAATGTCGGTTTGATGGAGGTGGTAGAATGGAGATAATTGATGAAATGGAATAAACACGTTTGCCTGGAACTCGTTACACACAGACATGCATATTATTAAAAAGAGATCTAACAACCAGTAGAACTGGCGACAGATGCGTGCGTGTGTGGCATTTGTGCGTATGATGATGATATATCGTTTCTATGTAACTTTCCATAATAGATTTGGGTGGTTAATCAGTGCGTTATTTTATATATTTATTTTCTTAAATAGTCATTGTTAAGTTATTTGTTTGTTTTTCTTGCTCTCATTTATTTCAATGGTTTTGACTGCTGACATTTATCTTTTCTTTTCTTTTTTAACTTAATCTACGATGGTTTACTTTATTTTGTATTAGTGAATATTGATAGTAATCTTCGGCGGTGCAGTAGTGGTAAACCTCCTGCTATGAAGAATGTGTGTAAGCTATTGTCAACAAAACGTCTGAACCATCTCTTCCCCCGTCGTTCTCCACTTTTTGAGTGCGCCGCTTGAACCAAATCGAATTTAGTTTCAAAGCGAGTGGACTGCAGGCAGAAATCCAAACACGTTTTTTAAAAAAATTATTATCGTCCCCCCAACAAAAGGACAAACGAATTACAAGAGAAACCAACGCGTTTCGACTTCTTTGGTCTTCTTATGGCGTTATAAACGACATTGAGAAATGAAAACGAAGAACGAGCCATCGACTTCTTTGGTCTTCTTTTGGCGTATATAACGACATTCAGGGGAATGAAAACGAAGAACAGCCATCACTTATCTGCTCAACTTGGGCGCGAAATGGACGCACATCCGTCCGTGCGCGCGCGCGCGTGTGTGTCCGTAGAGTAGACATGCATAGACACTCTGTGTGTGTGTGTGTGTGTGTGTGTGTGTGTGTGTGTGTGTGTGTGTGTGTGTGTGTGTGTGTGTGCGCGCGCGCGCGCGCGCGTGCTCGTGTGCATGCCTAAATGTATGTGTGGATACATGTGTGTGCGTGCGTGCGTGCGCGCGCCTTTGACCTGATATGTATGTGCACGTACACCAAAACTGAAGACAGGATGAAAAGATTTCATTTCATTTCAGAAAATAATGTAGGGGTGCCTATAGGGTGTTGAGGGCCTACCTGTTCACATCCTGCATAACTGAACTGCATGCAGTAAAACAGTGCGAGATACTCGGGGAAATATATTTTGTGGCGATAAAAGGGTCGATGTGTCGTGAATTTCATTCATTATTTCATTTAAAACTTTCCTTCGTTTTCAGTGATGACAGAATCCAGTGCTTGGTTATTTTTCTCTGTGTGTCTGTCTCTGCCTGTGTCTTTATCTCGGTTTGTTTGTGTCTGTCTGTCTCTGTCCCCCGTTCTCTCTCT
>CM031600.1:47317386-47359886 GCA_018398815.1 Conus ventricosus | reverse complement strand
CTGATAAGAAATCGAGGAAACGTAAGGACAGTCTTAGGCCATTGCAGTGCCGAGTGGATGCTGAGCAAGGTTCGAAAATGTCAGATGGTAAGGACGCTGCCACAGGAGAGCAAGATGATAAGACGTTATTTCAAACCTGTAATGATATGGGTAAAGGGATAGGTTTAGATGGTCAAGCCCTCGTTCAATTCATAATGGAGTCAGTCAAAATGATTCGAGAACAGGCTAGAAAGAATTAGTGGGGCTCGTATGTGACACGAGAGAGCCGAATTGTGCACTTCATGTAACAAGTCTCATATTTTGGGATTTAATTTCTTTGATGTTTTAAAGGAAATCTGATACAGGGCCACTTGGAAATAAGTGTAAATTTGGAGAAATTAAAGCTTAAAACGAGCTCGAAGAGCAGACGATAGATCACGGGCCAGCTCGACATGTATCGGACAGCAGTGAATGTGTTCGATTTTGTAAATCAAAATTTAAAATAAATAAAGTTTAATTTGGAATTGAATCGCTTTAGACATGATATTAATAAAATATTAACAACTCATATAACAACTAATTTGTATTTTTGATACTCGATTTCATGAAAGGATCACTCGCCGTAACAAAATGACAACATGGCTGCCTTCGTCCAGCATGTCAACAAGTTTCCTTGAAAGTTTCCTGATCTTCATTTTTACGATCAACCCCCTCCCTGTCTATGTTGGCCTGACTGTGCATGCTCAAACTCGCAAAAAGGAACTGGTCGACAGCATGTTCACACTCGGCTTAAGTGTGTCATATTCCAGGGTCCTGGAAATATCCACTGAGCTGGCTAGCAAGGCATGCAGTCAGTTTCAGAGAGATAGTGTTGTGTGCCCTATAAAACTGAGGTCTGGGTTGTTCACAACTGCAGCTGTTGACAATTTAGACCACAACCCATCATCTACCACAGCGACAGATGCATTCCATGGGACTGCCATTTCCTTTTTCAGCACCCCACTGATACTACTGCTGGAGATGAAAGAACATGTGCAAATGTAGAGTCTCAGCCAAGCAAGAAGCTGTCGGTCCCTGACCTGCCAGAATTCTACCGCAGTGTTCCTCCTTTCACCTTAAAACTCCCTGTCGAGCCTCCTGATCAAAATGTGCATGCCACAAAAGACACAGGCCACTATGTGAAAAGCCGTCGAGACTGAAAATCAGTGGTTGCAGGTTGTTGAAACAGTGGTCAGTGGAGTAGAAGTGCCAGCACCAAAGTATGTTTCTTGGGGTGCATATCATGCAAGTGAAGAGAAGACAGAAAGGGATCGGACACCTGGGATCAGCAACCTTCTGCCACTGTTCCATGAGTCATCAAAGTCACCAGCTATGATGAAGCATGCTATGGAGATCATTACAAAGGCTATCAAGTTTTTGAATCCTGCACAGAATCCTGTCATTGCCTGCGACCAGCCTCTCTTTGCACTTGCCAAACAAATTCAGTGGAGGCATCCTGATTTGTATGGAGAAAACAGAATGACCATCATGTTGGGAGGACTCCACAGCGAGATGGCTTTTTGAAGGCCTTGGAACTCTCCTTCGTGACAGTGGCTGGACAGATGTACTTGTACAGGCTGGCGTGACTTCAGTTGGCATCGCAGATTCCTTCTTATCAGCTTCTCACGTCACCAGGACTCGGCATGCCCATCAACTAACTGTGTGTGCCCTCTACCAGCTGATGAATGCAGCCTATGAGCAATATCGTCTCTCATGCCAGGTTCTTGGAGAGGAGATCATGTCTGTGGATGAGTGGAAAGTCGTCATGCTGGAGAACAGTCCAACATTTCACTTCTGGGCATTGATCATGCAATTAGAAGTTCTTCTGTTTGTTTTCATGTCTTCCCTGAGAAGTGGTGACTTCACTTTGTATCAGCAGACGATCACGAAAATGGTGCCAGTGTTCTTTGCATTAGACCAGCAGAACTATGCAAGGTGGATGTCTGTGCATGTGAATGACATGAGAAATATCAGTGCCACAGAGTCTATTTGCCATGAATTCCACCAAGGCCACTTTGTGCTTCAAAAGACTGGAAGACCATTTTCAAGGCTGGCGCTGGACCATGCGCATGAACAAAACAACGCGATAGTAAAAGGTGATGGTGGGGCCGTTGGCTTGACAGAAAACCAAGCTGCTTTGAGACGATGGATGGTGAGTGGTCCTGAAGTCGCACGCTTGATCCAAGACTTTGAACGGAGCCTTACTCCTGATGAGAAAGAGCCTTTAGAGTAGCCCACCATGAAAAGTTTGGCCTTCCAGGTGGATTTTGCAGAGAATGTCACCAAGATCATTCATGTGATAAAGGAAGCAGGAAACCCATTTGCTGAAAGGAGCAGTGACTTCCTCACTCTACAGAGCACAGAAGTCATCAGCGCATCAACACATGAAGCTATGAAAGGCATGTTTGGCAACAGGATTGCAGCAGTACCAATCATTCGTGGAAGAGAGGCTCAAGGCAAAGACCAAGAAATTCTCCAACCCTATCAAGCGCAACAACTTGGTTCTTATTGCTGGCACGAAGAGGAAGAGGAAAGGTGTGAGAACTTACCAAGTCTCAATCCTTAAAAGGAACAGCAGCCTCTTTTCCAGACTCTATATTGCATGCCAGACCCGCCCAGGAGGACTCGACGACTTCTTCAAGCATGAAAACCAGAGCACCCCTCCATCACTTTCCTCTGAAGGACAACTGAGGCTAGGATTGAAATCAAGCCTGCTGGAATGCCTGGAGCAATTGCCTCCACCTGAGGCAGTGTATCCTGAAGCAGACGTTCTCATTTTGGACGGCGCTGCAATCGTTCACATGATTCGGCCCGGGGCAGCAAAGACATTTCAGGCATATGCAGAGGATGTATTTTTGCCCCACATCACCCACATGCTGCAAACTGTTTCCCGCTTGGATGTCGTGTGGGATGTCTACAGAACGATAGTCTGAAGAGCAATGCAAGAGAGGAGAGGGGGAAAGGAAAGAGAAGACGTGTAACACCGACAAGCTCCATGCCATCCAACTGGCACACATTCCTCAGAGTTGATGACAACAAAACTGAACTTTTCAAATGCCTTGCCCAATGTCTCATCAAACTGACAACAGACAAGACCATCATCACAACCCAGGGTACTACTGCTGTCTCAAATGCCCCTGTTGAGCTTGATGGACTGTCACCTTGTACCCATGAGGAAGCCGACAGCAGGATGATGGTACATCTTTCTGATGCTGCAAAGGAAAACAAACATATCCTGCTCCGGACCACTGACACTGATGTTGTCGTCCTTGCTGTTGCTTCTGCATCGCGCCATCCTGAACATGAAGTGTGGGTGGCCATAGGTGTTGGCAAAGACTTCCGGCACATTCCTGCTCACCTTATTGCCAGGGACCTTGGTCCCACCAGATCATCCTGCCTTCCTCTTTTCCACAGTTTTACTGGTTGCGACACTGTGTCGTTTTTCAATGGCATCAGCAAGAAGAAGGCTTGGGAGGTGTGGAATGTGTTTGATGATGTGACTGAAACTTTCCTTCGACTGTCAACGCCTCCATGCAGCTTGACGCCTGATGACAGAGCTGTGCTGGAGAGGTTTGTTGTTCTCTTCTACGACAAAGCCAGTAACTGCCTGGATGTCAACAGCGCCAGAAGATATCTGTTCACCAAGAAAGCACGTCAAATCGAAAACATCCCACCAACAAGCCAAGCTCTGCTGCAGCAAATCAAAAGGGCCATCTATCAAGGGAGTTACATTTGGGGCCAGGCAGAAAATCCTACACCATCACTCCCTAATCCATCGGAGTGGGGATGGAGAAACAGTGACGGAAAGTGGGAACCTCTTTGGAACATCAGCCCTGAAGCATCCAGAGCATGCCGAGAGCTTCTCAGTGTGCCTGCAAGAAGACATGCAAAACACAACGCTGCAAATGCTGCAAAGCAGGACTACAATGCACTGCCCTCTGCAACTGTGTGTGTGCATCTGCCAATAACCCACAAAACTATGTAAGTAAATTTACATTGCTTCAACCTTCTCGCTTTCCTTCAGCTACGTTCAAGCATGTGCTCTGGCTTGTATTTATGTCGTGGTCATAATGAAATAATACTAAAACAACTACTACAAAACAACAATACAGGCTAATATATTAGATGGGTTTGTATAAGAATTTAAAACTATAAAAGTTCACAAAACTATGTATCTCTGCCAATTTTGAGGGTTGTTGGATCACGTGAACACAAATCAACAGTTTGGTACAGATTTATGTGGCGGCCATTTGAAATTGTATAAAAAATAACCTTTAAAACTCTTTTTTTTAGGTGGCCCTGTATCAGACTTTGATAAGTACATAAAACTGTGCATCTCTGCCAGTTTTGGTGCCTGTAGCACCAACTGAACATATGTCAGTAATTTTGCACAATTTCATGTGGCGGCCATTTTGAAATTTTATTATAAAACCCCATAAAACTAAATTTTCGTGTTGGCCCTGTATCAGAATTTGATAAGTACATAAAACTGCCTGTCTCTGCCAATTTTGGTGTTTGTTACATGAAGTGCACAATTCGACTACATATTAGCCCCACTAAATAGACTAGAGGAAGATGAAGCTAAGCTTCGAAGAGAAAGGGAGGAAGAAGAAGCAACGTTTCGAAGAGAGAGAGAAGAAAGGGTAAGGAAAAAGGAAGAATTAGAACTGAGGATATTGAAGGAAAGAGAAGAAAGGAATAAAGAGGGGGAAGCACGAAATCAAGCAAGGCTGGACCAGGAGCTTCTGATCAAACGGGGAGGGCTATCAACATTCGGAAGATGCGGGAGAGGAGTTGCGGCTGAAGCAGTCAGAGGCAGAACGCAAGGCTAAGGAGGCTGAAAGGCAACATATTTCTCTTGATCCGCTGCGGGATGACGAGGATGTTGATGCGTACATTGCCCATTTTGAGCAAGTGGCTGAGTTATGCCGATGGGAAAAGGAGTCATGGTCCTGCCGGCTGATTGCATTGTTGCGAAGCAAAGCAAGGGAAGCAGTGCTTAGGCTCTCGTCCCAGAGTTTAACTAACTACACGGAGGTGAAGATGACGCTACTCAGGCACTTCCGGCTGGACGCTGACGCATACAAGCGTAAGTTCAGGAATATGCGTAAGGACGTGACAGAGACGTTTACCCAGCTTCTCGCGAGGATGAGATCATGTTTCTCACTGTGGTGCGCAGCTGCTGACAAGGATGAGCGGAAGGTCGATGATGTGTTAGACCTCATCCTCCAGGAGCAGTTGTATCAAGGACTATCACCAGACCTGCTCGTTGAGGTCAAGAAAGCACAGCCAGTGACAGCCGAGGAAGTAGCAGCAGAGGCCACGAAGGTGGCTGAGGCCAGGAGAGTAGGGCGCGAGGCTAGAAGTGAGAGAAAGATTCAGGGAACTGATAATGGTCAGAGAGATGGGAGGACAGGACCCCAGAGGGGAACAAGACCAGGGGTCAAGAGAAGGAGAACGCTGGGGATAGTCCATCGACACGAGGATCCTTTGACAACCGAGAGTGCTACAAGTGTGGGAAAAAGGGGCATATTGCCAGATTCTGCCCTAAACCAGTGTACAGAGTGGCGGTTGAGGGCATACAAGCAGATGAATCCAACAAGACCCCGGCATTATGCATTTCCTGCGCTCAGAAGGACTTCACGCCGAGATGCAAGGTGGCCGTGAATGGGATAGTTGTGAAGGGACTGAGGGACACTGGGGCAGTCTACACTGTTGTGGCAGAGTATCTGGTGTCGCAGACGATTACACCGGCGAGACTGTACCGGTAGTGCTGGCAGAGTCCAGATGCCGTCATCGTTTTCCAGTAGCGAGGGTTGATATCGAATCACCGTTCGTAGTAGGGAAGATAATGGTTCTGGTAATGAAGGATCCGGTAGAAGACGTGTTGATTGGGAATCTTGCAAAGAGTCACACGGATGGTGCTTACCAAAAGATACCAGTTTACGCTAACCCTACTCACATGGCTGCAGTGCAGACAAGGGCCCAGGTGAGAAAGGAGAAGAAATCCCAGTCATCTTTACCAATGAGAGACCAGGTCCTGTCGATGCCGACGGATCGCATGAAGGATCTGCAGAAAAATGACCCAACGTTAAAGGCAGCAAGAGAAGCGGCTAATTAAACACGTCGAACGGTCAGAAGACGAACCGCAGATTCGCAAAGCACAGTAAACCATAGCAGAAGAACCGCAGATTCACAAAACACAGCAATCCATAGAAAAAAGAAAAAAAAAAAACAACCGCAGATTCATAAAGCCCAGTAATCCACATAGAACCACAAAAGGATACAACCGAGCTGAATTCCTGCTGATACGGCAGGAACGACGCAACACTGACAAAATCACCCGATGAAAACTGCAACGAATGAATAACTAACAAACCCAAAACAAATACCATGCCGGGCTGGACACAAGGCCCGTCCGCTTCCTCCTTTTCTCTCCTCACCCGTTTTTTTTTTTTTCATTTACGTAATGTCCCACCTAATTTTTTTACTTTGACGTCATAATAAATATTGGTTTACGTTGACGTCACAATATTCTTCATCCAGAATAAAATACTCGATTCTTCTTACAAACAGCAGGATACACAACTCAGAAATCATCCATCAAAACAGTACCAGAAACTACAGTTCACACAAGAAAACCTCGCTTGCTACCAACCCACCACAGACAGCATCAAACACTGATGCCAGACGATGACATAGGGACGAACACTGCTCCACATGTCAGGAACAATACAGCCATACACTAGGCACCTCACCATCACTTCCAGATGGAGGCTGAAACAGCCTAGCCTAGACAAGGATACACGGACTCCTAATATCTAAAGGCATGAAACCCGAACATAGATATTACTGCTTGCCAAAAGGCCATAAGTCAAACCCGAAGATACATCTTATCTACGGGGAATTGACACACCCAACTGACCAATACATGTGAAATATACATCGACTTGCACTCAGCACAACCCACCATGCATTAGTAAATAATGTTTTCTCAGTCAATCCTTTCCTGACATCATCATCATCATTATCATCGTCATCATCGTTGTTGTAGTCATTATTTTATATTATCATTATTGTTGTTGTTGTTTGCATCATTATTATAATGATTACTAGTAACAGTAATGGTAGTAGTAGCAGTGGTAGTAGTAGTAGTAGTAGTAGCAGTAGATATAGTAGTAGTAGTTGTAGTAGTAGTAGTAGTAGTAGTGTGTGTGTAGTTGCATTTCTTGTAAAACATTTGGTCTTTTTCTGTCTTCACATGCATAGAGGAGATGTCTGAAGTGAATGCAGTATTACTATTGACTTGTGCCACCATGTACGAAGTAAACAAACAAACAAATGAACACAAACTCCACTGAAGTACTGGTCGACACGCAAGACAAGGCAGCAAAACCAAGCTTTTATATATGAGATTAATTAATTGATTAACTGATCGATTGATTGATTAATTGATTGATCCATCCATCCATTCATCCATTCATCCATCCATCCAACCATCAGTTGTTGTTCTTGTTGCTGTACATGCTCTATTTGTTCGGTCCGCTCCCCCCCCCCCCCCTTTTTTTTTTCCGTTTTTTTTCTCCCAAAGAAAATCTCATGATCGAAACGCATTTTTTCCGTTTGGTAAATTGTGGGTTCCATTCGTTATCGGCGCTTCTCTGTCCGTCTGTCTGTCTGTCTGTCTGTCTGTCTGTCTCTCTCTCTCTCTCTCTCTCTCTCTCTCTGTCTGTCTGTCTGTCTGTCTCTCTCTCTCTCTCTCTCTCTCTCTCTCTCTCTCTCTTTTCTGTCTCTCTCTCTCTCTCTCTCTCTCTCTCTCTCTCTCTCTCTCTCTCTCTCTCTCTCTCTCTCTCTCTCTCTCTGCCCCGCAGTCACTTCACTGTTGATCAAGCCTGAATGCCATCGTCCCGTCCACAACACAACCCCCCAAATCTGAACACCGCCCACACGTAGTTCATAAACGGGAACCTGGACCATTGCAAGAAGAAGGAGGAGAAGAAGAAAAGAAGAAGAAAAATAGCGGAGTGGAAATCGTGAAAAGTACAAAGGGGAGGGGAGGGGTTTGGGAAGGAGTAAAAGTTAAAAAAAAAAAAAAAAAAAAAGAAACAGTGGTGGAGGGGAAGGTGGGAGGGGGGAGGGGAGAGTGAGTGGAAGGGCAAATGACCCGGGCGAACTGCAACGGTCCAAGTTGTGTTTGCATCCATTGTATGGCAGGCCCGAACAATGACCACAGGGTCTGGCGATAACGCCTTAAGGTCAGAGGCACAAAGATGGGGGAGCGGAGGAGGAAGCTGCGTGTGACTCGACTCGAGGTGGAGGGAATGGGGGGGGGGGGGGGGGGGGGGGAGGGGAAGTTGAGGAGGAGGTCAGAAGAGAGGCTTAAATGAAGATACGCCGGCTCTACTCTTCCTTCCTCCTCCTCTTCTCTCTCTCTCTCTCTCTCTCTCTCTCTCTCTCTCTCTCTCTCTCTTAAGTGAGAGACAACACAAAATTTACTGTCGTTAAAAAAAAAAAACGAAAAAAAAGAAGAAAAAAAAGAAAGAAGCGAGTGAAACAGGTGGATGGGAAATCATGATATATAGGTATGATGATGAAGATAATTATGATTATGCTAATAACTGTGGGTAGTGAAAAAATAAACCCTGAAGAACCTTCAAGAGAGAGGATGTGTGTGTGTGTTGTGTGTGTGTGTGTGTGTGTGTGTGTGTGTGTGTGTGTGTGAGTGGGCGGGGGGGGGGGGGGGGGGGACAGAAGTGTTTAACACTAAGCGTCATTGAAAATTTTACCACGATTGTGTTTTGTCAGTTCTCTCGAAAACTTGAATGAACTACCGAACTGAATTAAAAATTTAAAAAAAAATCTGTGCTGACACAGTAGTAAATTCAACAGACGCTGGAAAGACGAATGCTGAAATCACCCATTTGGTCCGCCGAAACCGAGGCTCGGACGTTCAGCTTGTTGGCAGTCGTGAGAAAGGGCGACAACTGCCCACCGAACCTTTATCGGGGTCACCTACGGTCATCAAAGAAAAGAAGTGCAAAAAGAAGGGGGAAGGGGGGGGGGGGGGGGGACGCCAAGAGAAGAATAACTCTAAAAACATAATGAAATGGGGAGGCTGCAAATAACAATGGCGACCACTTGATCGCTTCCTCATGACCTTTCAGCAGCAAAGGAGATCCGGTCTTTTGACTGGATCGACACCTAAAAAAGTCGGAAGGAGGAGGGGAAGAAGTGTGAAGCTGAAGAAGGGGGTCAGAAAGGGTTGGGTTTTTTTTTTTTCGTCTTTTGTTCATGCTTCCCCCCCCCCCCCCCCCACCCCTTCCTACGGTGTAGAGCTTTCGTGCTTTAGATTTAACATCTTCATCCCAACAGGTGAGAATATGAGTGTGGGGAAAAATTGATCGGAAGAGGGCCAGAGGAAATTAATTAAGGGGAAGAAAGCAGAACGAGCATTGACATCTGAGGTGACAGACGAAAAAGGACATTTCAGTTTGACAGCCAGATTATTAGTACTGCAATCATTGCTTCCGGTGGGGGGCGGGGGGGGGGGGGGACTTGTGGGGGGGGGGGGATAATCTAAAGGCCATTTCGTTGGGGTACTTTTTTATTTCAGATCTTGGAACTTATGGTATTTTTTTCCCTGCATATAGAACTTCATAAGATAGATGTGTATATCAGCTGGCATCCAAAAAATTGTATGGTGTAACCCCTCCACCTTCCACCCCCATCACAGAGAGAGAGCCAAACAGACAGACATACAGACATATATGCATGCATACACACACACACACACACACACACACACACACACACACACACACCACACACTAATATATATATATATATTATATTTATATTATATATATATATTATATATATATATATATTATATATTATATCTCCACCCACTCGAGCACATGCTGTTAGTTAGGCAGAATTATCTACCACTGCAGATATGAACGCTTATCTCCCCTATTTCTTCAATCTAAGACATAAGAGCAAGCTTTGTTATTATATATATATATATATATATATATATATTATATTATATATTATATATATATATATATTATATATATATATTTATATTATGTGTGTGTGTGTGTGTGTGTGTGTGTGTGTGTGTGTGTGTGTGTGTGTGTGTGTGTGCGTGCGTGCGTGTGCGTGTGCGATGTGTGTGTGTGTGTGTGTGTGTGTGCAGAGAGAGAGAGAGGAGCGCGGTTTGTTTTTCTTTGTACGTATCTTTTCTATTTTTTCCCGTCACATTTTATTCAAGTAACAGGGGAGCTTACAAATGCGCAGAAAGAGGACAGTGCGCGGAGTTTTTCACACATACATGATAGGCATATTCATGCATGACATACAGAAATTGATGATACATAAATATTTTTAACTACTGTGAAAAGTAGAGCAAAAAAAAAAACAAAAAAAAAAAACCAATACCAACTATAACAGTTACCATGCACTTGCACAGATCAATCAGCAGAGCATATATAATTAATTTAGGCTGTTCCTCTTTGCATGTATGTGTGCGCCCGCGTGCGTGCGCGCGCGCGCATGTGTGTGTGTGCGCGCGCGCATGTGTGTGTGTGCGCGTGCGAGCGCGCACACATATACACACTATATGTGTGCGCGCGTGCATGTGTGTGTGCGCGCGCGCGGAGAGAGTGCATTTTATCCTTGGTTCAGTAAAGGTAATGATGAGTCCAACTGGTTGAGGTTTTAACGGTTCTAACTTCTGACCACAAGAGAGAGAGAGAGAGAGAGAGAGGGGAAGAGAGAGAGAGAGAGAGAGAGATGAGAGGAGAGAGAGAGAGAGAGAGAGAGAGAGAGAGGAGAAGAGAGAGAGAGAAGGACAGAGATGGGAAGAAGGAGGAAGAAGGTGGTTGAAGGGGAAGGTCAGCCAGACTTGAAATGTTAGTATTACGGAGTAGCAAACACATGTATTGTGACGATCGGGAATACTTTGGAATTGTTTTCCTTTTATCGGTAGTTCCGAGTGAATAGTTGGATAGTTCAAATGTCATCATCACCACCACCACCACCCTTACTTAAAACACTGTATCGTTTTGTATCGTCTATACAATGGCATAATTGCTCAGATTTTGTGGTTGTTTCTTGTCGTGATGGTGGTGGTGACGGAGGTGTTTTTTAAATGCTGAATTTGGTCACTTTACCCTTGCATTGTTCATTCTTTTGTAATGATGACTTTTTGGACACTGACATTATTTCTCACGTGGATAGCACCCAAATATATGGTTCAGACATATTCTCCTCACATCATTCAAAGAGCATAAGACAAATGAGTGTCAGCCCGCGCTGAAATCAGCTCATAGGCTGGCAGGTTAGAACGTATGGTCCGTCATATCCTGTCCTCCCCTCCCCCTCTTCTTTTTCTTCCTCCCTTCCCTTAACGTTATTAGTATTAGTGCTATTGTTATCATTACTGTTGTTGATGGTATTTGTTATTAGGTTTTGTACTACTACTTTTACTATTATAACTATTTTTACCATTATCGTTACTGTTGTTGTACGTATTATCATTATCATTAATACCAGTGTTATTATTGATATTAGCATCATTGCCATTATCATCACCATCATCATCGCCACAAACACTATTGCCGCAACCATGCAGTTGGACAATCCTCTAACCGCTCTCCTTTCTCCCATACTACAACTGCTCTTGTCATAATATCACCAAAAGTGGTAGTAATCCTCACTCTGTGTTTTTTTCCCATGTTTTTATCACTATCATTATCATCATTGTTATTGCTTTCATTATTACTGTTATTACCATCATTACTATTCTAATTCACATTGTCTCCTTCCTAACGACCGCGTTTTCAATGAACACCCATCTTGTTTCTCTTGCCTGAAGAAGACCTGCGGGTCGAAACGCGTCGAAATTTGTCTTGTTACTTGTTTGTTCATGTTGTTTGGCGGAGTTATTTCGAGCACTTTTTAAGATTCTCATATCCTGGATTCATTCTGCACAAGGACGGCAGTTCAAGAAGGGACGGAATTCAAGACGACACTCGCCTCGTCTTTATGTGCGATGACGAGAATATCACCAACAAAGGAAAAATCAGGACAGTCAGTTCTGCAATGAAGATGAAGATTCACAGCAGGTCTTTGGTTACATCCATTCGTCTCCAGAAACACGGAGAGCTGGACGCTTCTTGCTGACCCCAAGCAATCAAGGAATGTCAGACATTGGACAATGTCAGACAGCAAATAAGCATATCACTGGCAGATTTCTGCTCGCAGTTTATCAAGCGTCGTAAGCTTGATTGTACGGTATACATGTATCTCTCACTGACATGCTGTCCAACACCGCCAGCTTCTCAAAGGCAGACCGGAGACGTCTGCCTCAGTAACGTGAAAGACTGAACAAAGCTACACCTCCACCATGTGACTTGGAACTTAAGGACAGAGAGCTGTGGATGGGAATCATGATTGACGACGAATCGTCCTTTCACGTATACCGTCTTAGGATAGTGAGTAACAACATCATCATCTGTGTCTCCTTTAACATCAAACACTGACGAAAAAGCGTTCGAATCACGCGAAGAAAAAAGAGTGCGGATGAAATGGTGGAACCTGGTTGAGCGAGAGGGGTATGAACGCTGATGTACGTGGGAGGTGGGAGGGGTTGACAGAATTCTACGAATTGAACACTGCTTATCATCTGATCTTTTTTCTTCTTCTTTTTTTCCCCCCTAGTTATTTGTATCATTTCCGTGAATTAATTATTTTACCAGACGCTTGTTTACTGATCCCAGATTACAGACATCGCTATCTAGGGGAAAGAAAACTTTAAACTACTCTCTCTCTCTCTCTCTCTCTCTCTCTCTCTCTCTCTCTCTCTCTCTCTCTCTCTCTCTCTCTCTCCATTTAATGACTGCATTGAAAATGCTCTCTCTCTCTCCCTCTCTCTCTGTCTGTCTGTCTGTCTGTCTGTCTGTCTCTCTCCATTTAATGAGTGCGTTGAAAATTCTCTCTGTCTCTGTCTGTCTGTCTCTCTCTTCATTTAATGACTGCATTGAAAATTCTCTCCTCTCTCTCTCTCTCTCTCTCTCTCTCTCTCTCTCTCTCTCTCTCTCTCTCTCTCTCTCTCTCTGTGTGTGTGTGTGTGTGTGTGTGTGTGTGGTGTGTGTGTGTGTGTGTGTGTGTGTGTGTGTGTGTGTGTGTGTGTGTGTGTGTGTGTGTGTCCCCCATTTAATGAGTGCTTTGAAAATGCTGTCTGTCTGTCTGTCTGTCTGTCTGTCTGTCTGTCTGTCTGTCTGTCTCTCTCTCTCTCTCTCTCTCTCTCTCTCTCTCTCTCTCTCTCTCTCTCTCTCTCTCTCTGGTTTATTTGAGAATCCGGAAGCAAGTATTTAAAAAAATCTATTTTGATCAATAATAAACTGAGATCACAGGATTCGTGTGATAAGAAAAAAGAATAAAAAATAAAAGAAAAATTAACAAATTAAGAGAGAGAGAGAGAGAGAGAGAGAGTGAGTGAGTGAGTGAGTGAGTGAGTGTGTGTGTGTGTGTGTGTGTGTGTGTGTGTGTGTGTGTGTGTGTGTGTGTGTGTGTGTGTGTGTGTGTGTAGAGCGACAGCGAATAGTGCATGCAAGCGATCTAGTCCAGTACCGTTTATATGAGTAGACGACAGAACAGAAATTCATTGAAAATGAAGAAACGGTTTTTAATAACTATATTGTACAATCTTTGATCGTGTCTCATAGAATCAGCAGGAATTTTGGAGTAATGTCAACAGAATTCCTCCTAAAAAAAAACGTAGGTGTGTAAGGAATAATATGATAGTCAATGACTGGTTCCAAATTTCAAATCCTACTTTGAAAAGTGAGTTTAAATTTTTCATTGAAAGGAACACGCCACAACTGATACCGTACAGGAAGATAGTAATGAAGATTTATATTTTCATCATCCTGTCTGAACTGAAATCTAGAAATCTGCGGGACCAGGTGAACTCCTCAAATGTGCTTATGCTAGCATTGTTGATTTTTTGTTTTGTTTTGTCAATAATTTTAACGCTTATTCACTTTTCTGTTCTTTAATTTTCTGTTTCCCTCCGATCCCCTCCGGCTCCATCCTTCTTTTTTTTTCTTTTTGATTTGTTGCCATATCAATGAAATTTGTCTTTTCCCGAACTGAAATACATATTTCGCATCATTACAAGGAATTGCAATCGTTGAGAAGTATAAACATACATTGTATTAATGCGAGTTATAGGATGGATGTGTAGACGGGATACCTCATATAGATAAAAGATATTCTTGACAAAAAATCTGCCTGAATAAATATCTGTAAGGTGCAGGCGAAAACGTAACACACGGAGCATTAAGCATGATGGAACAAGATACAGACGCAAAACTTCATGTACCGCAATTGATCTCAATTAATCAAAAAACAACAACAACAACAACAACAACAACAACAACAACAACCAACCAACCAACCAAACACGCTAAGCTTACATTGGTGATAATTCTTTTCATACACCTCATCTAAACTTGTTTCTGCCCAAAGTCATAGATCTCGGTAATAACCTCTTGCGTACACATGTTAATCGGTATCCACCAATTGTTTGAGTGGATACCATTCTCTGGAACATGCCAAAGGAGATATTTTAGAAGCGTACCCACATTTTTCTGAATTCTGTAAAATAAAATAAAATGAATAAAAATAAAAATAAACATGACGATCGTTGTTTATCCTCGATAATGCAGATTTTAGAAAGTTTCGGGAAAAGGGTGTTCTGATGAATGAAGGCGAAATACAAATGAACGCACAAATCAATGTGCAAAACAGCACTTAATCAATATACGAAACAAAACAGGCGAGAAAACTTTCAACAGATATAATTCACGCATGACAAACAGTAGACATATAAAGAAAAAAGCATAAAACTATTACTCCCCAGATCGCCATCCTACTCCCCCGATCGCAGCCGGTACGAGCATGGAGTGATTAAAGATGAAAGAGTAGATCTCTTTTTGTCGAAACCATTGTTTCTGCCAGTATTCAATCATAAAACGGTGATAACCACCGCTGACTATTAGCTAAACGTATTGAGAGGTTTTGCGCCATTTTCAAAGTACGATGAAAAAAACGTAAACAGTTACGCAAAAGACGGAAACAGCTATGCCGTTACGCACATTCGTTAGTCGGAGGTTCGCAACTGATACCGTCTGTCTTGTGACAGTTCTGATTGCGTGGTTGCGCCATGGATATGGAATCCGGCGTCAGGATACGGGGTTCATACAGACCATGACTTAATTGTTATATCCAGAATGTGACCTACAATATCCAAAGAAGACAAAGTACGTTTTCTTCCAGTGTGTCCTGTTTTTCAGAATGTAAAAGAAACGTTGAACACTAAAAAAAAAAAAAAAAAAAAAAAAAAAAAAAAAAGCGATAAGCAGTCCTGTTTCTTTAGCTTGTGTATGCTGATGGCTTGAACCTATGAAACTTTAGTATTCAAAAAAGTGTATTGCGTTTCTTTTGTATGCCTTTAAGATTCAAGATGTGATTTTAGCATATTATTTTGATGGATACTTATGGTACTTTACAGATTTTTTTTTTGGTTTGAAAATGTGGAATTGTCTCTATCCGTTTCATTTTGGGACTACGGTTTGACTACATGAATAAACCATTTTCATTTCATTTCATATCTCTCTCTCTCTCTCTCTCTCTCTTTCTTTCTCTTTCTCTTTCTCTCTCTCTCTCTCTCTCTCTCTCTCTCTCTCTCTTTCTCTCTCTCTCTCTCTCTCTCTCTCTCTCTCTCTCTCTCTCTCTCTCTCTCTCTCTCTGGCAACCTAGTGACCACATTTGCTGGAAACGGCTTGATGACCGATCAGATAGCGAAAAAGAAAGGGGGGGGGGGGGTAGGGGGTGGAAACAGGAGGAGATGTGGAGAGGGAGTGTAGTGGGGATGAAGAAGCAAAGAAAGTAACCTCGTAAAAGAAAATTACGTATAAGAAGCAAAACATTAGCGATGTCTATTGTTGATTTTGTCTGGGTGCTTAAAACAAACTGATTCATGTCGTCTGTTTACAATCTGCTTTGCTGAAACTTGATACGACTGAAAAAATATCTGGATCTTCTGATTTTTGTATGTGCCGGTTGCAAGCGCGTGCTCGCTTATATGACCCTGTGTATGTGTGGGCTGGAGGGGTGGGGGTGGGGTGTTGTGTGTGTGTGTGTGTGTGTGTGTGTGTGTGTGTGTGTGTGTGTGTGTGTGTGTGTGTGTGTAGAAAGGGATGGGGAGAGTGTTTGTTTATGGGTCTGTGTTTGAAGACAGAGAGATAGATTCAACCCAACACTGAGTACATGATAAAGGCCGCTGGCATTGTTTTAAAACGATTAGGATAAAAAAAGAAAAGAACAAAAAAGAGTAAAAAGGAAAGGATGGAAAGAAGGCAGAAAAGGGAGAGGGTGGTGGATGTGGATTAGTTGAAAAGCCATCTGCATAATGGCACCGCACGCTTTCTTGTTCACTGGTTGGTGAACTTCCTGTCTAAATATCGATTATTCTCCCTGAACCCCCCCCCCCCTCCCCCTCCCCTTCAGTGCTCCTCCTGCTTCTCCTGCTCCTCCTTCCTCTATGTCGTCCGTTTCTTCTTCTTCTTCTTCTTCTTCTTCTCTAACCTGATATGGCAGGTCTCTATGGTCAGCTGATAAACGACATAGCTCGTCCTTCTTCCTTATCGTCTCCCTCTTCTTTTTAAAAAAAAATCATCTTCTTCTCTTTCCAGCCTTATCCTCCCTTCTAATTCTTCTTTTTCCTTCTTTGATATTCGTTTCCTTCTTTTTACTTCATCTTTTCTCCTTCCCTACCACTCCTCCACGGCTGTTCACATCCACCCACCCCGATCCCCTCCCATCTCAGCCCCTCCCTCCCTCCTCTTCCCGTCCTCCCTCTTTCTTCTCAAATTCCTCCTCTGTTTTATTTTCTTGCTCTTCTTCTTCTCTTTATCCTTCGTCTTTCCCTTCTTCTTCCTTTTCTTCTTGTCAGTCATCCTATTTCTTTTTCTCATATCCCCTTTCTCCGTCTACAGAGTGGCTGACAGATATGGAGGGTGATATCACAGTCCAGAGGGGTTACTGTCTTCTAGCTTATGACTGAGAAACCGTCTGAAGCACTTCGTTTTGAACACCTCGATGTGGAGGCTCGTGTGTCCATCTCTCGCTCGCTTCCACGGGAAGAGGTTTGATCCTATCACCTGTGACTTGTAGAGCTTGAAACACTGACAGACGTGGGTTTTCGGGTGACGTAATTAATGTTACTATGAGGACGTGGTCAGCGCGAGTCTCGTTTCTGACCTCCTTGTCCAGCTGCTGTCTTGGCTCGGGATGAGCGCAGCATGTCCTTCTTCCGGTGTTTGTCAGAGCTGCCTGTTGTCTTCCAAGTGCTGACTAATCTTTGCTCTCTCTCTCTCTCTTCTCTCTCTCTCTCTCTCTCTCTCTCTCTCTCTCTCTCTCCTCTCCCCCCCCCCTCTCTCTCCCTCCCTCCCTTTAAACTGACGTTTTTTTCTGTTTTGCTGTCAGTACTTTCTCCTATCTGATGCGTGTGTTTTTCTTTCTTTCTTTCTTTTTTAATTTCTTTTCTTCACTACCTCCCGTGAGGTCCAGATTATCATTGAAGCGTAGACCTTGCAATGGGTCTTTGATAACGAACACCAATGATGCCAGAGGGTGGTGCGTATTTATGCCTACAGTGCACAACCTGCGTGCCAACCAAACAGTCTACAGCTGAATTTAGTTTCAGTGATTCCTTTATTGAAAACAAAAACAAACGAAAAACAGGACGGGATGGGGGATGAGAGATATGGGGGGATAATAAGAACAAAGTGAAACTTTTCAAACAGGCAAATAAAAGACAACATTCAAAGGAAGAGAATGAGCTCAGTGAGTACCTCTAGGTGACTGGATGACAGACTTCTATCGATCCATTGATTGAGTTAATGACTAAAACTGTTGTCAGATCGCCTTCGAACGGCTTCTGTGTCACCAGAGAGAGAGAGAGAGAGAGAGAGATAGACAGACAGACAGACAGAGAGAGAGAGGGGGAGGGAGGGAGACAGAGAGGGACACACAAACACACACACACACCACACACACACACACACACACAGAGAGAGAGAGAGAGAGAGAGAGAGAGAGAGAGAGAGAGAGAGAGACAGACAGACAGACAGACAGACAGACAAAGAAGAGAGACTGACACTGGTCATTCGTCCATGAAGCAGTGGACATGCACTCACTGAACTCGCCCTAGCACGGTCGTCCCCGTCATCTGTACAGTAATAGCATTACTCCACCCAGACCATCACCGTGTATCAAGCTCTTCCGGCCTAAGCTGGTCCAATCCTCTCTTTCACAGGCCAGTTATTTCCCCCTCGTGGCTTGAGTCGCACTGACCAATGAAAACGCTCCGCAGTGATCCTCCATAAACAATCGTTAAGCTCATTGGAGATTGTTGCCTTCATCTAGATGGAAGTGGTTAATAATCTTACGCAGGATTACTGTCAGCTGCTTGAGGCTTTCACAGGCGGATAGTCTTGATGGCGAATTTCCATAAAACTTTAATGAAGAGGGAAGTACTTTCGACGGCCATTATCTAGTCTACATTGTTGGAGTATTTGGGAAACACAATCCACAATAGCTGTACTTATACGTATCAACATCTCTCTCTCTCTCTCTCTCTCTCTCTCTCTCTCTCTCTCTCTTCAGTTTATTATCAGATATTGGTTCTACTGATCAACCACCAGACATCCTCCCCAACACAGTCATGCACTCATACACACATACACACATATACACACACGCGCGCGCGCGCGCGTGCGCAAGCCCGCACGCACACGCACGTTTGCACGCACGCACACACAGTACACACACACACACACACACACGCACACACACACACACACACACACACACACACACACACACACACACACACACACACAATCTCCGTTTACGATTTTGGTTGACCAGGAGGCGAGCGCCTTCATTGTGTAGTTCTTATAACCTTGCTGACCGTGTGGGGCTATATGAGGCCAAAGTAACCAGAGTGACATCATAGCAAATAATCAAGAAATTCGAAGCTCTTTCTAAGTTCTCAAAGAGAGCAGAGAGAGAGAGAGAGAGAGAGAGAGAGAGAGAGAGAGAGAGAGGAGAGAGAGAGAGAGAGAGATTTTGTTCTTGTCTGCTTGAGACTTGTGTTTTGCTCTACCTAGCAACAAGATGGACCATGGATACTCATGGAAGGTTCCTCCCTCCCCTCCCCTCCCCCACTCCACACACAGACACACGCCCATCCCCACTCCTTCGTCCACCACAGCCTTCCCTTCATCCCGGCAGTCTTGGTCACGCCTGACAGATGTGTCACCACAGCCTTCCCTTCATCCGGCAGTCTTGGTCACGCCTGACAGATGTGTCACCACAGCCTTCCCTTCATCCCGGCAGTCTTGGTCACGCCTGACAGATGTGTCACCACAGCCTTCCCTTCATCCGGCAGTCTTGGTCACGCCTGACAGATGTGTCACCACAGCCTTCCCTTCATCCCGGCAGTCTTGGTCAAGCCTGACAGATGTGTCACCACAGCCTTCCCTTCATCCCGGCAGTCTTGGTCAAGCCTGACAGATGTGTCACCACAGCCTTCCCTTCATCCCGGCAGTCTTGGTCAAGCCTGACAGATGTGTCACCACAGCCTTCCCTTCATCCCGGCAGTCTTGGTCAAGCCTGACAGATGTGTCACCACAGCCTTCCCTTCATCCGGCAGTCTTGGTCAAGCCTGACAGATGTGTCACCACAGCCTTCCCTTCATCCCGGCAGTCTTGGTCAAGCCTGACAGATGTGTCACCACAGCCTTCCCTTCATCCCGGCAGTCTTGGTCAAGCCTGACAGATGTGTCACACAGCCTTCCCTTCATCCCGGCAGTCTTGGTCAAGCCTGACAGATGTGTCACCACAGCCTTCCCTTCATCACGGCAGTCTTGGTCAAGCCTGACAGATGTGTCACCCATGCAGGCAGCCACGTCCTTGGGAGCGGCTGCCAGAGCTGCTTTCTTTATGGTGCTAAAGTGGACACACAGGTCTGCCCACAGGGGCGGATCGGGCGGTAATGGACACGACCTGGCCTCAACCTCTCGGTCATCGCTGCAATCGGATACCAAGTGCTGGCCGCGTGAAAGCTTCGGTCAGTGGGAAGCTGAAGAGATCAGCTTTTTGTTGTTTATGTGTTTCCTATTGGCGCGCTAGTAATTCTCGGGATCTGGACGTCAGCCTGAGGGGAAGACTTTGCTGAAGATGACAGTGACTTCAGTCAGTGTGTGGGTGTGGCCGGAGGATGGGGATAGCAGGTCATTGTACTGTAAGCACTTGTCCTCTGACTCTCTAGTGCCATAGGAAAGTATTGGGGGGGGGGGGGGGGGGAAGGATTCAATCAAATTTCGATGTTCGAATGGAAAACTTTGAAACGAAAATCCTGCAAAGAAATCCTGCAACCCCCACCCTTCTCTACTGCTAGTTAGTGCTTTCAGCTTGAAACCTGCTTGTCCTGCATGCCATACAGCAACAGTTCCATGAAAAAAAAACCGAATAGGTGCTCCGCAGTAGACCGATGGCACAGAAGTCATCTTCAAAGAGATCCAGCCGTTTACTTTCGTGGTCCTGTTTGTGTAGCCTTCTGTTGGGCATACTGCCTTCTGTTGGGCATACTGCCTTCTGTTGGGCATACTGCCTTCTGTTGGGCATACTGCCTTCTGTTGGGCATACTGCCTTCTGTTGGGCATACTGCCTTCTGTTGGGCATACTGCCTTCTGTTGGGCATACTGCCTTCTGTTGGGCATACTGCCTTCTGTTGGGCATACTGCAAATTGCGTGGAACAGCTCTAAACTCCGCAAAGTTTGTGTCAGGATGCAATGAAACACACACACACACACACCACACACACACACACACACACACACCACACACACACACACACACAGCGCGCGCGCAAACACACACATGCACGCACGCACGCGCCAGTGAACTCGGAAAGTCACATAGGCAGGAGAGTGGGAGGAGTGGTGGGGAAGGGAGGGGAGGGGGTTAACAGGTTAGCACATGCTGCACAGCATGGTTCGGTTCAAGGCTGTACACAACTGTGACAGAAATGTGCCTGATCAAGACCACTTTGTGTTTAATGAATTTATATTATCAACATGGATTTACACTTCTCTTGGTGTAGTTGCAACAAACAAAAAACAAACAACAGACAACATTAGGAAATTTGAAGGGATATACGTGAAATGTACTTTTTTCAAATTAAGAGTTTGAGGCGGTCGCGTTTTCTTGTTCACTGTTTCATTTTCAAGCAAAGTTGGGGCGTAGTTAAACACCCAGTATCCACCGACAGCGGTTCACTGGCTGATGATGACAGTTTCTTGGGGGAAAAAAAGGCTTCAAAAGTCTAAAGCGCGTCAGCAGAGTAAAATCCTGTCAATGATTGTTTAGAAACCAATCTGAGACAAAAGTATGACAAACTGGGAAAGCAGAAAATACGTTGTTGCGAATTTGTTTTGGGGCGAAACCCTGTTTTGGAATTTTGATTCCTGTGTATCGTGGACTTGAACATGAGAATGTTCGTATCTCAGCTGAACTAATCAATGTATTTTGACCTAGCTGCTCTGCTATCTCTGTTGTACATATATCTGTCTGCCTGTCTGTCTGTCCATCTATCTATCTGTTTATCTATCTATATCTATCTATCTACCTATCTATCTGTCTGTCTGTCTGTCTCTATCTGTCTATCATTCTCTGTCTCTCTCTGTCTGTTTCTGTCTGTCTGCCTGTCTGTCTGTCTCTACGCGCGCGCACACACCCACACACACCACCACAACACCACACACACACACACACACACACACACACCACACACACACACACACACACACACACACACACACACACACCACACACGTGCGAGCGCGCTGCGCGCGCGCGCGTGTGTGTATATATGTAATGAAAGCATTTAAAATTAGTTATGTAGGCCTGTGTTGACGTGCCATTTTGGTCATTACGATCAAATAACCAGCCTGCCTTCACTCAGTGTGAAAAACCGCAGTCATGGTCATGTTGCCAGTAAGGGATGTAACTGTGATGACCAACGTCACGAAGAATGCAAAAGAAGAAATATGTAAATACTTTCATTCCTTGTACACACCATGGAAGCAGCATTTGGTCATATGTTTTAAAGAAAGTTAAAAAAAATAACTCAGGCAATAAGTATAGAACGCTCATGAAAAACAACAACAACAACAACAGCAAGAACAACAGCTACTACAACAACAGCAACAACAAAACACCACTCTTTCATCCGCCCAGAGCAGAGATCTCTATAATTGTCTTCAAAATCCAAAGAAAAGAAGGATCTATGCTAAGCAGGTCAAGCAGCCATTCTTTTCTAATCTTTTCATTGAAAGTCAAGATGCTTTATGGCATGTATCTTGTTTATGGTTCTCAGGGTTTTCGGTTCCTTTGTAATGTGTGGAACGCTGACATGACAACGCAGAGCCCATTCCACAATGCTTCAACGAGGAGAATACTACCGTTCATTTGAGTTGATTTCGTCTTGATGGGGAACACGTGATTCTTAACCTCATTTTCAACTTTAAAATTCGCGTGTGTGTGTGTGTGTGTGTGTGTTGTTTGCGCGCGCGCGCCCCTTGAAAGGTACAATTTCTTTTTCAAGGTTTATCTCCTAAATTTTGCTTTTAATTCAAGACTATACCGCTGTCGAATGAGTTTTACTAAAAACATGATTAAAATTCAGTTGATAAGAAAGTCTAGGGATGGCGTTGGGCCTCGGAAGTTCTTTAGGGAAGAAACAATCATGTCCAAATTTCTTCAGGGTTCTCGTCAGGAACTAGAAACAGAGGAGTGAAAAAACTCCGCGCAGCACAACCGCCATGTCTGTTGACCCTTGTCGTGCTCGCTGAGAGCAAAGATCGTATAGCAATTGTTCTCTCTCTCTCTCTCTCTTCACTCTCTCTCTCCTCTCTCTCTTAGTTTTAATCACTTCACTCTCTCTCTCTCTGTCAGTTTATCGTCACCACCTACAATTTCTCTCTCTCTCTCTCTCTCTCTCTCTCTCTCTCTCTCTCTTGGTGGAAAGCCATCCTTAAAGCTGTTGTGTCATCCATAAAATGTTGTGTCATCCATAAAGCTGTTGTGTCTGTTGTCATCCATAAAGCTCTTGTGTCATTCATAAAGCTGTTGTGTCATCCATAAAGTTGTGTCATCTATTAATAAGCTTTGTGTTATCCATAAAGTTGTCATCCATAAAGCTGTTGTGTCACCATAATTATAGCTTTTTAGAGGGAGCATCAGATAACCATTCCCGAGATCTGCTCACTTGTGTGGCTCATAGCTGCTTTCAAGATGACCAGAATAAACAGTACTGGAGATGGGGAAATTAGATTTAGAATCATGTACATAATTTGCATTAATATTGGAATAAAACATCATCATCATCATCAACAACAACAAGCAAACCGAAAACAGATATTTTTACAAATTTTCCATATTTCCTGTAAGGACGAAGCTAACACAATCAGGAGAGAATAACACAAAGGAGATGAGGCTTCAGGTCTTGGCCGCTAGTCTTTGCAGTTGATGGGGGGAGACTTTAGGTCCTCACCGCTAGTCTTTGCAGTCTGATGGGGGGAGACTTTAGGTCCTCACCGTGTCTTTGCTGTCTGATGGGGGAGACTTTAGGTCCTCACCGGTGCTCTTTGCTGTCTGATGGGAGGAGATTTAGGTCCTCACCGTAGTCTTTGCTGTCTGATGGGAGGGAATTTAGGTCCTCACCGCTAGTCTTTGCTGTCTGATGGGAGGGAGATTTAGGTCCTCACCGCTAGTCTTTGCTGTCTGATGGGAGGAGATTTAGGTCCTCACCGCTAGTCTTTGCTGTCTGATGGGAGGAGACTTTAGGTCCTCACCGCTGCTCTTTACTGTCTGATGGGAGGAGACTTTAGGTCCTCACCGCTGCTCTTTACTGTCTAATGAGAGGAGACTTTAGGTCCTCACCGCTAGTCTTTGCTGTCTAATGAAGGAGACTTTAGGTCTCACCGCTAGTCTTTGCTGTCTAATGAAGGAGACTTTAGGTCATCACCGCTAGTCTTTACTGTCTAATGAGAGGAGACTTTAGGTCCTCACCGCTAGTCTTTGCTGTCTAATGAGAGGAGACTTTAGGTCCTCACCGGTGCTCTTTGCTGTCTAATGAAGGAGACTTCAGGTCCTCACCACCGCTGCTCTTTGCAATCTAATGAGAGGATATTTCAGGTTTTAGCCACTACTCTTTGCTGTCTAATGAGAGGAGGCCACAGGTCTTGGCTGTTACTTACAAATGCTGTCTAACCGTAAGAGGAGCTGGCCACATGGTCTTGGGCCGGTTCTACTTACAAATGCTGTCTAACCGTAAGAGGAGGCCACAGGTCTTGGCCGTTACTTACAAAATGCTGTCTAACCGTGAGAGGAAGCTACAGGTCTTGGCCGTTAGTTACAAATGCTGTCTAACCGTGAGAGGAGGCCACAGGTCTCGGCCTGACACTTGGTGTCTTTGCTCTGCCGAACAGTAACATCCACACAAGTCTTCTGTCTTCAGACTGTGAAACTAATCAAGAGGAAACACGACCGACTGAGGATGATGACTTCTTCTTCTTCTTTTCCTTTTTCTGTTCTTCCTCTTCAGTCGTTAACAAAGTGAACACTGACCTTGTTAGGCACTGGTGGAGAAGACGAGAGAGAGAGAGAGAGAGGAGAGAGAGAGAGAGAGAGAGAGAGGAGAGAGAGAGAGAGAGAGAGAGAGAGAGAGGAGAGAGAGAGATCAAAATGAGGGTGGGGGGAGTTAAAGGGAAGAGAGTGTAGTTATTCAGCGGAATTAAAAAGAGGTAAAAGGTGGTCAATGTACGGTTCAAAAAGCGTCAAAAGGAAAGAAAACGCAAAATACGGATGGGCATGATAATATCAAAAATTGAAAATATGATGGGGGGCCGGATAGCTCAGTTGGTAGAGCGCCGGACTCGTGATCCTGGGGTTGCGGGTTCGAATTTCGGTATAGGGGGATTTTTCCCTCGGAGTTAACATTGGTTCTGACTCCATTCCCCATATAGTCCTTCGAATGAGACTATAAACCGAGGTTCCGTGTTTGAACGCACGCATAACATCTTGCACACACGTAAAATCCCATCACCAACTTTCGGAAGAGAAGGCCAGTTTGGCCGTTGGTATGGATGACACGTGACACATAGCATGCACCTTCCCCGAAGATGGAGTATGGCTGCCTTAATGGCGGGATAAAAAAAGGGTCATACACACAAAACTCCACTGCCTGGCTATACAGGGAGTGTCCGCAGGAGTATCAGCCTGCGTACGCAGAAAGAAAGAAAGAAAATATGATGTTTTGTCTATCCTCGATATTCTTTATACTTTGATACACACAGGCATGCATCATGCATGTGCAGTTACGTTCTGTTCACAAACACGCAAGCGCGCATGCAATTACACACGCGCGCGCGCGACTACGCACACACACATACAAACGCACGTGCGCGCACACACAGAGAGAGCGAGAGAGAGAGAGAGAGAGAGAGAGAGAGAGAGAGAGAAACAGCTGGAGAGAAAGACGAGAGAGAGACAGACAGACAGGCAGGCAGACAGACAGACACAGACAGACAGACAGAACATGAATAAAGGGAGTAGACAAAACCTAGAGAGAGAGAGAGAAAGAAAGAAAGAGAGAGAGAGAGAGAGACAGACGGACAAACAGACAGACACAACCAAAACATGGAGAGACGAGAGAACGGAGGCAGGGAGGGAGGGTGGGTGGTGGAGGAGGGTCGTGAAGAAAAGGTTGCAAGGGAGAGAAGCGGGGAGAGAGGAAACACAGTACGTGAGGAGAAAAAAAAAAAGAAGACGAAAAGAAGAAAGAATAATAATTTAAAAAAAAGAAAAAGCCCGAAGAAAAGCAAGCGTGGTTGGTGTTTCCGGAAACAACAGATAGGTCAGTTCAGGTGTGGCAGGGGGAGGTGAACGTGAGGTCAGCCCTATTATCCCAGCAGCAACCACCCCGGCAACCGGAGGCTGACGGTCAGGCCTCTGATCGCCCTACCAGATTACTGGACCTCGTCGGCTGCACTGGCCGGCCACCTCTGTCTGTCTGTCTGTCTCTGTTTCTCTCTCTCCGTCTCTGTCTCTCTCTCTCTCTCTCTTCTCTCTCTCTCTCTCTCTCTCTGCCTGTTTCTCTTCTCTCTATCTCTCTTTGTCTCTGTCTGTCTCTTTCTTTCTTTTCTTTCTCCTCTTTTGATAGGTTGATAGCTTTTTGGGGGTGGGTGGGGGTGAGGGGGGGTGGGGGTGGGGATTTGTATTCTTTAGTTTGTTTTTTTTCCTTTGTTGATTGAGCAGTAAGGTGAAAGACAAGAGAGTGGAGAGGAGTCTTTGTGCGTTGGAATGGGGAAGAAAACCCGAAGATAAGGAAACAGAGAATGAAATACAAGGAAATAAAAATAAGTATGTAAGTGCGTTGAACATATTGACATGTTAGTGATTTTGTTTTTCGTTGATTTCACTTAAACACATGCGTTTTTATTCGTTATTTTTTTATGATTAAAAAAAAAATCTTATTTGATTGTTTTTATCATTGTTTAAAAACGAAAAGAGTTAAGACCTCTTCCATCCTTTAATAGCCGTTCCACGATTACAGCCGTATATATACGCTCACACTCATTCACACATGTATATGTATATGCGCATGCCCATAGGCGTACACGCATATACGTACGCACGTATACACTCAAATATACTGACTTCCATAAAAAACGCGAAAACAAAACAAGCTGAAGGTTGGGGGTGAATTTTATTGGTCACAATTGTACAGAGTGGAAGCGAGAATTCAACGTGATTTGATTCATTACACCAGTAATGTGTGAAAATGTCATCAGCAATATGTCTTTTGTGTGGAAAATCCAAGGTCACGTGACAAACCAGCTTGAAGTCCTAATACTGTGTGTGGCCACCATTTGCGTTGACAACTGCTTGACACTTGCGGCTCATTGAGTGGACCAGGTGGTTGATGCGTCCCCTTGGCACACCAGCCCACACATGGACGATGGCCTGGTGAAGTTGAGCCGCTGTTGCTGGTCGTGGACGCAGGAGGTCCAACCGTCTGCCAAGTTCATCCCAAAAATGTTTATTGGGTTTAAATCGGGACTGAGGGCTGGCCAGGGCAGCACATTGACGTTGTTATGCTGAAGAAATTGCTGGGTGGCCCTGGCAGTGTGTGGTCTTGCATTGTCCTGTTGGAATGTCCAGTTTGGGTGTTGCGCAAAAAAAGGATCGACATGGGGTCTGAGCACCTGGTTGATGTAGCGCTGTGCATTGACACCCTGTCCGTGACCAGGACCAATGTTCTGAAAGATGACTGGTCCTATGGCGTGGTTAATGCCAATTGCACCCCATATCATAACGTTTGGGCCTCCCCAGGGGGTCCACTCTACCACACAGGAGTCAGCATAGCGTTCACCAGGTCGACGCCATATTCTGACACGACCGTCAGCCATGTCAATACAAAAACGGCTCTCATCTGAGAACAGTATGCGTCCCCACTGCTGCCTGCGCCAGTTGATTCGGGCTTGTGCCCACTGCAGCCTGTCCTGCCGGTGTCTTGGTGTCAGTACCGGACCTCTGTGAGGACGCCTACATGCCAGCCCGTTCTCCTGAAGATGCCGCCGCATAGTGTTGAGGCCGATTCGTTGCTGGAGATTCCCAGACACCTGTTGAGCAGTGTTAGCGGCTGTTTGCCGCCTGTCCCGCAGATGGGTTCGAACAAGATGGTGATCCTCTCTTTGTGTGGTGACCCAAGGACGGCCTGGCCGGGGACGATCATCAGTGGTACCAGTGACTCGCATGCGGTGGTGCAGACGATAGATAGTTGAGATGTGGACGTTAAAGATGTTGGCGACCTGCCTGGCATCCACACCAGCCTCCAGATGGCCTAGGGCACGATTGCGTTCCTCTGCTCGTAGTCTTGGCATCTCTGTAGCGCTCAGACGGCAAGTCGTTATCTGAACCTTGTAGCGCGGCTTTATAAAGGCTGCATGCCTGCGTACTTGTCGCTGGTTAACTTTGCTCTGCATGGTGTGCACGTGCCTCACATGCAGCAACCGGTTTGCCATTTTTGTTGACCCTCCAATGCCGGGAATGATGTGTTGCTCACAATTTTTTCACTGCACGTGAGTCTTGGACCCAAACAACTTGCCACAATGGTTCAATATTGTATATTCACCCCTTTTCACCCGAAAAATAGCCTTTCAATTTTTCGCGTTTTTTTTTATGGAAGTCAGTATACATATACGCACATTCACATATGCGTTAGCGAGCGCGCGCGCGTGCGCCGCACACTCACACACACGCACGCACGCACACGCACACACACACACACACACACACACACACACACACACCACACACACACGGCTGTAGTAACTGCGTAGACCATGTTAGCTACGTGTTCAAGGCCTGAGCAGTGCGCTTGATTAATGTGCAAGTCAGGCATCTTCAAAGTCTTGTCCATGAGACCCTTACCCCAATCCTGTCTTTTCTTTTTTTTCTTTTCTTTTTTTTAAATTGTTATTCGTCATTAAACCATCCAGCGGCAAACCTTGCGCGTTGTGGTCTGCTGGCTCAGTACATGTATAGATAGTTTTGTACATGGACTAGTCCGCACGCAGTGACACTTGACACTGATGAGAAACATGCCATGGCGGTCAACAGCATTTTTACACACACACTCACACACACACACACACACACACACACACACACACACACACACACACAGAGGGAGAGAGAGAGAGAGGGAGTGAGAGAGGAAGGGACGGACTCAACACATGGCTACGGCCTAGCATTCCATATTTATGGACTAACGTGAGCAGACACCAAACACTCCTGTGTTTGTCAATCAGATACAGAAACCAAACAAACACGCGGGGGGGGGGGGGGGGGGGGTGAAGAAGATCCAAACAAATGAGGACTTAAAGGAAGGGACGTCAATGGTGGCTCTGTTGGACAGCCAGATAACACCATAAACAAACAGGAAGTGGTGGACGAAGGTGAAGGACGTCAAGGACTGCTTTGTTGGACAATCAGATACCAACCCTAAACAGAAGTGGGTGACGCGGAGAGAGAGAGCGAGAGAGAGAGAGAGAGAGAGAGAGAGGAGACGGAGGAAGCAGGGCTGCAGATAGTTTGGGAATTCCGTGAATGGCAGAATGTTTTTCAGTCTGACTGTACAAACATTTTTACTAGGTGTGTGTGAGTAGTGGAATGTTGTGGGGGAACAGTATGTTTATAGGAACTGAGGGAATGGTGAAATTTTTTTCCCGAAGAAAGTGTTTTAAATATGAAAGAATGACCTGACTCGAGCGAATTCTTGAATCATTTTGTGGGTGAAACCAATATATTGGATGGGGTTGTGTTGAGACTGGGACGTTTTGTGCATGAAACAGAGCAGGTTCAAGGACCGAACACAGACGTAGAGTTTAAGTGGGGCAAATACATGGACTTTGTCCCCCGCAAAGAATAATACCGTTTCCGGACTTAGTACAGAAGTGATGCTTTCTTTAACTGTTTCAGTTCAGTTCAGTGGTTTATTTAATGTCTTTTTATCGTCAGATGATTTTTAGACACTAAAAAAAAACCCTCCATATTCATCCTTTTAAGTACTTTTAAACCCACATCTGATACATGCGTATTTACCTAAGTGAAATATCCTAGTGGTACACAAAATTGTTGATCTTTGTAAACATGTTGCAACCTGTGTGATTGCAAAACAACCATGGTAATTTCAGCAACATATGGACCATATAAGACAATAATGACATCATCAAAGTTATTCATCCCAATACCTTTCTCCTGATAGAGCGAGGTCAACGCTGTGCATTCAAACAAAAGATGATGCACAGAAATGTTTTCTCTGCAGACACAAGTAATGCCATGAGAATATTTAACTGTTTCAAATGTTGCAAGATAGGAATTTAGTTTCGCGGGGTGAGGCCCGAGGATTATGAGATTTTAACAAGTTATGAGCAAAAAATTAAGTCGCCTAACGTGGTCCGATCCCTAAGGTATGATTGTCAAAATGCACCATCATCCAAGAAGAATGTTTTGTCATTATACCTCTAATTTCAAGCTGCGATGAAATTAATGAGATAAAAACTGTGAACTGGAAATAATCAACAAGCCTCAGTAATTGCAATGTGTTCAGTGCTCCCTTTGTGTGATGAACAGAAAATGATACATTGCAGCCGTGTATGGCATAACAATTTTTCCTGTTAAATAGAAAAAAGCAATCGGTGGAATATCAAATTCTTCTCATTCCCAAAGAAATTTTGAAATTAACCAATGCAAATGAAGCAATCACCTCTCCACAATCCCACGCTCCTGATTTTATAACCTCAACCAAAGTAGACTAATCTTTAAACGTGAAACCACTTTCTCCCTTTCCCTTATTCATCCAATTTTCATCAAATGAAACAAATAAGTGAAAATGAAATACCACAAACGCAGGGTTCAGATTGTTTTCATGATTAACAAATGTGAAAGAAGAAGAAGAAGAAGAAGAAGAAGAAGAAGAAGAAGAAGAAGAAGAAGAAGAACAACAACAACAACAAACAACAACAGCAGCAGCAGCAGCAGCAGCAGAAGCAGCAGCAGCAGCAGTAACAACAGCAACAACAACAACAACAACAACAACAAGATCTACATCGCCACTTACGTCAGTGCATGCGTACTTGCCCACTGCTGGCATGCATGACACCACAGACTGAGGTTACACTGTATATACTCAATCTGTGATGACACAGAGCCAGTCTGAGTCAGGCAAAGCACCTGGCTTGTCAGCAGTCACGGGTACTTTTTTCACTGTTGTCTTTACATCCTTTTACCTGGTTTATTTCGCTCTTTTTATATTCTTTTCTTTCTCTCGGTTGTTGCTGCTACTGCTCTCCTGCACACATATTCTTTGAATCATGAATCAGCAGAAAAATTTTCGCACACAGATCTCTAAGCTAAACATCAGCCCTTTGGCGTGAAAACCCCTTGATGTGTAATTTTAAAAACAACGGACCATGACGGGAACGTGATGCAAAAGAACACTCAAAACCAGGGAAAGGTGATGCGAATACGGTAAGATGATTGTCACGGAAAAAAAAAAGGAAAACCGAATTCGTGGTCAGTCCCCCAGCCAGCTCAGTCGGATTTTAAGCCAAACCTCAGACATCTGGCCCAGGAAAGATGATTTTTGGGTTTTCGGTGGGGCCAAATTTTCCACAGGGGGAATAGGCATTTTTGTCCTCACGGAGACAGCATTTTCCCAACAAAACAGACAAAGTAGCTGGACCAAACGTCTGGGAAGGTCGGCCAGACGGATCGCTCAACGTCGGGGCCAGATGATCCGGAAAATTTTAAACAGACCAGCCCCGGGACATTTAAGTCAAAAAACCCCGGCTAAAGTGGGAAGGGGGAAAGGGTATTGTGGTGGGGGTAAAATCAAGCTAATTAAAAAAAATGACCCTTTGACCACCACATAGAGCAAAGGCTGGTAGATGACTTGACGATTTGAACGCCCCAAAGGGAAAAAACAGGGGAGGTAACTTCGGGTACAAGGCAAAAAAATACTGCCCAAAATGGTACCACCCTTTGACAAAAAGGGAGGGAGAAAAAAAGAGTGAGGAGGGGGAAAAAAAAAAGGGAAAACCCAAAGGGGGGAAAACGAACAGACAGGAGAGGGGGAAAGGGTTTCGGGTGTAGGCCTGCATGAGAAAAAGGCAGAGAAAGAGGGGAATTTGAACAGAACCGAGTTGAAGCTTAGCACTAGAAAAAGTCGGCAGAGGAAGGACTAAGGAGAAAGTGAAGAAAAGGGGAAGAGAAGTTGCTGACTGATGAAGAAAAAAAAAAGAAAAAAAAAAAAGAAAAGAAAGCAACCATGTCCATTTGAAAAAGGGCAGACTAGAAGAGAGAGAAGAGAGTGCAATGCTTTAATCCCGGAAAAAAAAAAAGGGAAAAAAACAAGATCGTTGTCTGATACCACTGTCCGATCGGGAACCCGGGGGTTTCGACCTCATACCGGGGCACCCCCGCCACTTTTCATCAGCAGCCCAAACCTGACCAACCCAGCGGCCCAAACCTGACCATGCCACAGTCCAACCTGACCATCCCAAGCATTTCCAACCTGACCAGTGCCAGAAAGTTTTTTTTCGTGACTGGTGTTTGTGAAAAAACAGGGGAAAAGAAAAAAAAAGAAAAAAAAAAGAAAAAAAAGACAGTGATTCGGGGAATATTTAAGATCACCGGGCCCCAGGTAAAGTAAAAAACTATTTATCCCCGGGGTTTAGTTATGAAAAAAAAATTTAAATTTTTTGGAAGTTCAAGAAAAGAAGAAATGTTTTTATTTTTTTGACCCCCTGGGGCATTGGGGAAATTTTTCCTTCCATAATTATGTGAAAGTAAATTTAATAGATTTTTACTAGTGGTTTGATGTGACGAATGCATGATAATGAATGAGATGAAAGGGCAAGATTTTGATTGTTTTTGGGGCCCTGTGCGCTATCCTTCCCCACTGACAAAACCCCAGGTGCCCAATTTTTTGGGCAGCCGGGCCCAGATATTCGGGCCCCCAATTTATTAAAATTTTGTTCAACCTTCCCCAGAGGGGAAGGGCGGGGGGGATTAAAGTTTTGTAAACCTAAGGCAAGGGGTAGTGCTTACTGTAGGGTTTCCAAGATGTTAAAACTGGGCTTGGCATTGCTTCGCAGATAGTTAACACTAGGCTTGGCTTTTCCCACCCCAGAGTACTTTTTCGCCCAGATTGCCAAAATATTCGCTCTCATATTTGGGGTCGGGCGCAAAGGGGCTAATAAAAACAAAATTAGGGTTGCCCCCAAGCTAGTATTAAAATTCATGGGGTTTTGTGCAATTACGTCACTCGTGCAAAAACCCAAACCATTTGGCTGTCTATTAGAAAAACCCTTGTTCAAAAAAAAAAAGAGGGGAAGGAAATAATGGGGGAACAAAAAGGGAACCCCCCAAAGGGAAACAACGGTGAGCGTCCCCTCGTGATTTAGGGCTCCCGGGGGAAAAGATTTGCGAGCATTCGTTAACCCCCAAAACCCAAAAAGATGGAAAAAGATGATTTCCGGAAAGACCCCGGGTTTCGCATAAAATAGCATTAGAAGCAGGAAAGGACTAAAGCTACCCGAAAACGCAGGAAACAAAAAAAGAAAAGAAAAGGGCCCGGGAAAAACAGAAAGAAAAAGGGGAAACCAGAAACAGAAAGAAAAAAGCAGGAGACAGAAATTTAAAAAATTCAATTAGAGTTAGAAAAAGTGAGAATAAAAGGGGGAACCCACTGATGAGGGTAGCCATTTTCCAGGACCCTGGGGGGCAGTTACGCCCCCCGACCAAAGTTGCCAAAATTCTCTAAAGGATCAGATTCGATTGACCCGACATAAACTTTTTTTAAAACTTTGCTACTATCAGGGTTGGCCTTCAGAAAAGGGGGGCAGCCATTTTTCAGCGCTATTGAGGGGTAAGGCTTTAAACAAATTTTCACTGCATTACCAGCAGACCAACAATCGTTTTTGGTGCGTAAAGGGATTTTGTTTAAGGGGTTTTTGACCTCACAAGGGGGGGTTCAAAAAGAAATTTCGTCACAAATTTCCCAACCCAGGTAAACGTACACTCAGTTTTGGGTGCCGTTTAATCACTATTTTGAGAAGTGGTTAGAGTTGGGGTTCCAAAAAGGGATTTCGCTAAATTGAAGGAGCTTTTTATGAAAAACAGTTTTGCCCGGTTCCCAGTCCAGAGTTAACTTTTCCATTTGAAAGAGAGCCGCCAAGACGGGCAGGGAGTTGTGAATTAAAAGAGGTGAAATAAAAGGGGCACTTTTGGGAAACAAAGGGTCAGGAAAACCCGGGTGCCGGGCACGGGTTTAGAAGAGAGAAAGGGAGACAAAGGGGTTTTCTGCAAGTCTGAAAACCCCCGGGTGGGGCGGAAAGGGAAAAAGGGGACAAAAAAGGTGTTTAAATTTGCCCACAAAAAAGGGACAATGTGGCGGGATTGTCGCATGAGGTTCCAAAAGGAAACAGCCTTGCAAAAATTTGATGAGGGTCCCCCCAGGGGAAACGCCCCTGCAGTGGAAAAAAAAGGGAAACCAAATTCGAAGAGGGGGGAAAGTGCAAACCTTTTGGGCTAAAAAACGGGAAACGAAAGTCAGTGTCGGGGTGGAGGGCACTGGCCCTGATGTTCATTACCATAAAAAAGGGGGGGAAATTGGGCCAGCAAAAGGGTGAAAGTGTTAGGGGACACGGGTTTTCATGTGGTTAAGTAAGAAAAACCGTGGCGAGGGGGGGGATTTGACGGGAAAAAATTCCAAAACCTTTAACTCAAATACGATGGAAACGGGTGAGGGAGTTCCCAGTTGCTAAGATAAAGTACTCCCCCTTTACTTTTTTCAGGCGAGTTTTTCTGCGCTGGGAGGGAAAAACCCCCTTTATGATTTGATCATTGGGAAAAAATTCCAGGTGAAAGGGGATCCGGGGGAAACCTGATTTTTAAACGCAAAAACAGGGGCAGCATTTTCAAACAGGGGCCCAAAAGGGGGAAAAGGTTGAAAAGGGCCCGTTGTCGCCAGCAAGGAGTCACATAGTTTGTTCGCCTAAATGAGTTTAGGCAGCGCAGGAAAAAAGCCCCTTTTTTCCTCGTGAAGTCTTGGGAGTTGGCAAGGGGGTGGGAGAAACAGGGGGTTTAAAGGGGAGGTGAGACAAAAATTTTCTTGTGAAAGGGGGTTTTGTTGTCCCAAAGGGTTTTTTCCCCCAAAGGGGGAAAAACAGGAAAGGGTTTGACAACTCAGTTAAAGGGTCCCGAAATTTTAAACGTGAAACTGTCATGTCATTGGGCACGGGGCGCTCTGGGGGGTCTCTCGGCACCAGCAAAACGGGCTGCCGGGAAATCTTGATTTTTTTTTTCTTTGGCCGGGGGCAATGGCAGAATAAAGGGCTTTCTGCTGTAAAGTGACTTTTTCAAAGGTCAGCCACAAGGGGGGTGAAGGGGAAAGGGCGCCTCTTAAACCCTTCCCCCTTTAATTGACAAAACCCTTTCGGGAGAGGGGGCTTTTGATCTAAATTGGCCCAATCTCACCCCTGTTCCAAAGGGGGGCCACGGGTAGAGACATGAAGGGGTTGAAAGGGGAATTTTTGAAAGGGGGCTAGGGTCGGGGCAGAAGAAGCAAATACAGGAAGGGGGGAAGCAATCCCTCAAGGGGGGGAGATCAAGTCCTTTTTTCTGTTTCCCCAAGGGAAATCACAACAAGCGCTAAATCTTTGGAAAGGACCATTCACCATCTTTAAAAAAGGGTAGTCAGGTTTAACCGAATTGATGTGAAAGGGGAAAACCCAAAAAACTTTTTCCATGCGAATTTGCTCCCCCAAATATATTAAAAGCTTTAACTCACCCACATGGGCGCAGCAGCAATCATTGATGGGGTGAAAGAGACCCAAAGCAGAAGAAGGGGAATTTTGTTGCCTGGGGTTTCCAAAAAAGTAAATAAGGATGTTCACTGTATAAGGGGCTAGACGTAGATTTGTCCCAAAATTTTCGTGGGAAAATAAAACGAGTCCTCTCAGTGATTTGGTCCAAGGCGGGAAACCGCATGGTCAGTGGTCAGACGCTGCAGGGGCAAGCACTGCAGACAGTGCTAAAACCCGCCTAGGTTCCCGCCCCATCTTAAAGCTCCCTTTAATTGCCGAAACCGTTTTTTTTGGGGCGTACAATGCATCAGGGGGTTGGAGTGGGGGCCATATTTTGCGGGAGACAAAGGGGGTCGATTTTTCCTGTAAATTAGCTAGCGGGAAGGGTGACGAAGTGGAAGAAGGGAAAGAAAGGGTAAAAAGGGAGTTTTTGGGCTGTCCGTGTGGGCCGTGCAAAATTCCCCACAAATATTTGTATGGGAAAGAGTTCGTGATAAAAGACTGATCATAAACCACTAAAAATTCCTGCAGGAGGCGCAGCAAAAAAACCTGCACCCTACAGGTATCGATTCAGTACATTCCAGGGGGGTTTTTGACAGAATGTCGAGCTGAATATTTAAGGCCTGTGGTCCCCAAGCTGCAACTTTTGGGGAAGTCCCGTCATATCCCGGGGGGCATACTAATTTTTTTAAAAATATGTGTTGGGGCCCAAAATTAATTTGAATTAGTGGGGGTTTATTTCCCCTTTTGGGTATGGTTCCCTATTTTCCCTTTTGAGGGCTTGTTCATGTAAAGGGAGTTATGTTTGGGGGCATACAGGGGCTTGTGTATAATGCACTGGTTTTCGTAAAGGAAAGGGTGGGATTTTCCCCAGTGAGGGGTTTATGGATCGTTTCATATAGATTGTGCTTTTCAAAAAGGTTTTAGAAGAGAAGATGTGGCAAAACCGCAGGTAGGGGGTTGCATAGGTTTCCACAGAGGGTTAAAACAAAAATGAATTTAAATAAGGGAGAAGCGCAGGCCAATGATAACCCATTGGGGTGATATTTTCGAGTGATACATGCTGATAATTTTAAACCGTTTTTGGGGAAATAATTTTGCAAAAACTTTCACGTGTATTTTGGGGGGTCAGCAAAATTTTGGTTGTTGTGTTTTTTTTTTTTACCGGGTTTTTTTAGACAATGGGGGGAGCATAGTTTTTTTTGCCAAAAGGGGGAAAATTTTCACGGGCAAAAAAATTTGGGAAAAAAGAATTCGTGGTTTAAATCGCCCCCCAGCTCAGTTTGGACTTAAACCGAACTCAGACACTTGGCGCCAGGGGAAAAACGACTTTTGGTTTCGGCGGCCAATTAGTCACAGCGAAAAAGGGATTTTTTGTCCTTTCCCAAAAACAGCACGCCAACAACCCAAAAAAAGTATCTGGAACCACGTCTCGAGAGGCTGGCCAAACGGATCGCACGTCTGGCCAGACTGATCCGGGGCCAAATTTTTCCAGACCAGCGCCGCATTAAGTCAAACAAACGCCCCGGGTAAAGTAGGGAAGGGGGGAAGGGATTGTGTGGTGGGGGTAAAATCAAGCTAATTAATTAAATGACCCATTACCCCCACATTTAAACAAAGGGTTGGGAGATGGGGACTTTACGATTTGAACTCCAATTTAAATTTCAGGGAGGTAACTTCGGGGACAAGGCGGGAAAAAAAACTGGGCCAAAGGTACTCCCCCCCTTTGACACATAGGATAAAAAAAGAGGAGGAAGGGGGGAAGAAAAAAGGGAAACCAAAAAGGGGGAGAACGAACAACAGAAGAGAGGAAGAGGGTTCCCGGGTGTAGGCTCTGCCTGAGAGAAAGGCAGGAAAAATGGGAAAGGGGGAACGAACCCAGTTGAAGCATTAGCACTAAATAAAGCGCAAGGAAGGACTAAGGGAGATGTTTAAAAGGGGAGGAGAGAGAGAGTTGCTGACTGATGAAGAGAAAAAAAAAGAAAAAAAAAAGAAAAGAAAAGCACCAATTTCCCTTGATTTAAACAGACTAGAAGAGAAGAGAGAGAGAGAGAGTGCAATGGGGGTTTAAAAAAGGAAAAAAAAGGGGAACAGATCGTTCTGATAGCCACTTTTCCCCATCGGAAAACCCGGGGGCGACCTCTACCGGGAGCGCCACTTTCAACAGCAGTCCCCAAAACCCGACCAAAACCCCGCGGGCTAAACCCGAAAACCCTGCCAGCAGTCCAACCTGACCAGTGCCAGCATCCCCAAACCCACCAGTGGGCCGCAGTTTTTTCGGGGACGGTGTTTTTTGAAAGTGACAGTGAAAAGAAAAAAAGAAAAAAAAAAAGAAAAGAAAAGACATTTATTCGTGAATAGTTTAAGATCACCTGGCCAGGTAAAGTAGAAATCCCATTTATAAACCCCGGGTTTTGTTATGAAAGAATTTTGGGTAAATGGTTTTGGGGGAAGTTCAAAAAAAGAGAAATGTTTTTTTTTTTGACTCCATCCCATTTAAGTTTTTTTCCATGATTATGTTTAGTAAAGTTAAAAGACTTTACTATGGTTTGAGTGACGAATGCATGAATATAAAAGAGATTTTAAGCAAGATGTGAGTGTGTTTTTGGGGGTGCCTTTTCCCCTTCCCCCCACTGACATCCCCCAGGTTGACAATTTTTGAAGTTGAACAACAGGAAAAACACAAAAGTGATGCTTTACAACAGTCCAACAAAAAAAAGGGAAAGCGTACAACAGTCGCAAAAAAAGGGTCCTGAACAACCCGTCCCACACACAAAAAAACCCAGGGGTAAACCCAAAAGTTTTAAAAAACAGAAAGAAGATGCTGAACAAAATTTTAAAAACAGGGAAAGGTGATGCTGAAAAAAACGGAAGGGAAAGCTTTAACAACAGGCCCGCAACAGAAAGGTGATGGTTTTAGCCCAGTTTATAACAAAAAGGGGAAGCTGAACAACATTTTAAACAGAAAAGGTGATGCTGAATAGAGGGAAGGTTTTGAGAACAACAGTCAAAAACAAAAGGGTGATGCCGGACAACAGCCCCACAACAAAAGGGTGAGGGTTTAAAAACATCTAAAAACAGCAATTGATGCGAACAACAGTCCCACAACGAAAGTTTATGCCGGAAAAGCAGTTTTTCAACAGAAAATTGAAAGCTGTGCAACAGGGCTACAACAAAGGGAGGCCCGAACAACATCCCACAACAAAAGGTGGGTCGAACAACAGTCAAAAACAAAAGGGGAACTGGACAACAGGCCCAAAAAACGAAATTGATTCGAACAACAGTCTACAACAGAAGAGTGATGCTGAACAACAATCTACAACAAAAGGGGTTTCCCGAACACAGTCCCACAACAAAAGGGATGCCGAACGGGAGTGTAAAAACAGAAAGTCGATTTCGAACAGCATTTTACAACAAAAGGTGATGCGAACAGAAACTACCAAAAGAAAGGTGGGTGCCCGGACAGCAGTCCCAACAAAAAAAGAAAGGTATGCGGACAACCCCCTCCCCAACAAAAGGTAAAGATGAACAGCAGACCAAAAACAAAAGGGAGCTGGGCACATCTACAACAGAAAGGGGATGCTGGACAACAGTCCACAACAGAAAAGGTGATGATGAACCCGCAGACTACAACATAAAGGTGAAAGCTGGACAGCATTCCCACAAAAAAAAGGTGATGCGGAAACCCGCAGTTTTACAACAGAAAGGTTGGGTGCTGAACAGCAGTCTAAAAACAGAAGGGTGATGCTGGACCGCAGCCAAAAACAGAAAGGTGATGCTGAAAAGCAAATCTACAACAGAAAGGGGATGCTGGACCAAACCCGTCTAAAACAAAAGGTGATGCGAACAGCAGCTACCAAAAAAGGGGAACAAAGAACAACATCTAAAACAGAAAAGGAAAAGCCGAAAGTTAGTCCCCACAAAAGAAAGTCGATGTCGAGCAGCAGTCTACAAAAGAAAGGGGATGCCCGGACAGCCGCCCACAACCGAAAAGGGTAAAGCTAAGGAAAAGTTTACAATAGAAAAAGGGAAAGCTAAGGACAGTTTACAATAGAAAGGTAAAAGGGTTTAACAACAGTCCTGCATCGTAAAGGGGATACTGGACAACGGGATTTAAAAGAAAGATGAAGCTAGACAACAGTCCCGTAACAAAAGGTAATGCGGAACAACAGCTAAAAACCCAAAAGGTGATGCTTTTAAAAAAAACCCGAGGGTTTGGACACCCACAAAGGAAGCGAAGGGGGAATCCCGGTTTTTTAACCAAAAATTGATACGCAGTCGCTGATCCTGGTAGAATTAAATTTTTAAGCGTTGCCTATTTGTATTAATAAACAGTTAATAGAAATTTTGGGGCCATATTTCATGAAAAAATCATTTAATAGAAACTGATAACAAACACAAAGCGTACTTGCAACCAAACGGTTTTAGAGAGAACGGTTTCCCTTGCGTAATCAATGAAAAATTGGCCAAAAAAAAAAAAAAACGAAGATTTTTCAGCCTAACTGTTCGGGGACGTTTCATATAGGGAAAAGTTTTTAAAGACTTATCCCAAAATCTATCATAATTTGTTCTTTTGAATGCACACGCACATATATATGCCCCTCATTTTAACACACAAAGACACGCACGAACGCGGGGCTTACACAAAAAATAGATTTATAAAACACACACGCACTTACGCTCACAAAGCACGCACGCAAAGGGACGGAAAGAACGAACGCACGGGAAAGCACGAACGCACAACGCACGCAAAGCACGGGACGCACCACGCCACACACACACACACACCAAAACACACAACACACACACACACACACACACACACACATATATATATATATATATATATATATATATATATATATATATATATATATATATACATATATATATATGTATGTATAACAAAACATACATTCAAACTACATTTTAACAGTGAATTGTGCACATAACACACACACACACAACACACACACACACACACACACACACACACACACACACACACACACACACACACACACATACACACACACTCGCGCGCATAAGGTCATAACTTCATTTGAAGTGAGTGTAATCCAGTAATTTGAGTTTATATTTCTTGAACAACATGCTAGTAATAAATGCAAGTACCTAAAGAACTAGTGACGCAAAGCATGCCCTATTTGCTATTTGTTGCGCGCAACAGTACATTGTAACTGGTTAGGACGGGCAGAGAGAGAGAGAGAGAGAGAGAGAGAGAGTAGAGAGAGAGAGAGAGGGGGGGGGGGGGAGGGAAATATCTTTATTTACAAGAATGAAAGAAAGATTAATTGATTGTAGTTTTCCTTTGTGGTAATGTTTACATGGAGTTACACGCCATGAGCAGAGTTTATGAGAACAAATCAATAAACAGCGACAACAAACAAAACAGGCTAGGTAACAGCGACAACAACAAAACAGGCTGGGTAACAGCGACAACAACAAAACAGGCTAGGTAACAGCGACAACAACAAAACAGGCTAGGTAACAGCGACAACAACAAAACAGGCTAGGTAACAGCGACAACAACAAAACAGGCTAGGTAACAGCGACAACAACAAAACAGGCTAGGTAACAGCGACAACAACAAAACAGGCTAGGTAACAGCGACAACAACAAAACAGGCTAGGTAACAGCGACAACAACAAAACAGGCTAGGTAACAGCGACAACAACAAAACAGGCTAGGTAACAGCGACAACAACAAAACAGGCTAGGTAACAGCGACAACAACAAAACAGGCTAGGTAACAGCGACAACAACAAAACAGGCTAGGTAACAGCGACAACAACAAAACAGGCTAGGTAACAGCGACAACAACAAAACAGGCTAGGTAACAGCGACAACAACAAAACAGGCTAGGTAACAGCGACAACAACAAAACAGGCTAGGTAACAGCGACAACAACAAAACAGGCTAGGTAACAGCGACAACAACAAAACAGGCTAGGTAACAGCGACAACAACAAAACAGGCTAGGTAACAGCGACAACAACAAAACAGGCTAGGTAACAGCGACAACAACAAAACAGGCTAGGTAAACAGCCCGGGTGCTGGGGGCGAAACCAGGAACAAAGATATTAGGGCCCCCCCCCCCCCCCCCCCCAAAAAAAAAAAAAAAAAAAAAAAAAAAAAATTGTAACGTCATTCGAAGAGATAATGGGAAGAGAGAGAGAGAGAGAGAGAGAGAGAGAGAAGAGAGAGAGAGAGAGAGCGAGAGAGAGAGAGAGAGAGAGAGCGAGAGAGAGAGAGAGAGAGAGAGAGAGAGAGAGAGAGGGGAGTACAAGCTGCAAAGGGGGGGGGGGGGGGATGTGGGAGAAAGTCGCAGGCAGAACTGGAACAACAACAACAACAACAAAAGAAAGAAATGAAACACAGCGGAAAGACAGGCTATTAAAAAAAAGAAAAAGCCAGAACGCGCAAATATATAAATGCAGTCTATATCAATAAGTCAGCTCTCACACACACACACACAAAACACACACACACACACACACACACACACACACACACACACACACACGAGAGAGAGAGAGAGAGAGAGAGAGAGAGAGAGAGAGAGAGAGAGAGAGAGAGAGAGAGAGAGAGAGAAAGGATGTTTCATTGTTTTAATCGCCAAGACTGAGACCATAGCATCTTTATTTCAAAAACAGTGGACATGTAAACATATTTTGTAATATCACTAACTACTTATTCATTCATTTATTCGTCACCAAACGCCACGGACATGGACACTTGCGCGCACAGTACTCCATACAGCCATCTTTACATTAATACCCCCTTTTCACACACACACACACACACCAGCGGGAGAGAGAAAACATACCTCTTTTCAACCATTTCTCTACTGAATTGCTTTTGCTGCGATGCATTAATTTGCACCG
>CM031600.1:47307386-47309886 GCA_018398815.1 Conus ventricosus | reverse complement strand
GCGGCGCGCGCGCGCACACACACATACGCACGCCGCACAACGGACACACAACAAAGAAAAAACGCGTTGTGTCGCTGGTTACGACATGATAAACGGAAAGAGCCTTTCAGATCGTGCCATGCTCATAACTGGTTTCTGGATGCTTGATGTCAAGTGTGCTGTAAAACGTTTTCTTTGTAACGTTGAACGTTTATTAACTTTCTTTAACTGTAGCACAGTTGAAGTTGCTTCCCATCGCGACAGACGACATCGTCAACGACACACCACCATAAATGCACGCTTCTTCGCATCCGTAGCGAGGATCGACGGATTGGCTCCAGGGACATTAGCAAGCGTGTGGGCTGTGCCTGGTCCTATTGCATGGACAGTTCCCGTCACGAGCCGCATCATGATAGCTTTCTTTTTCAAGACAGTCTGAGTTGCCCAGTCCAGTCAGCTGGCGCACGCCGGCGCCATCCACTGACTTGTGGTGAGGAGGGCTCCATCACAATGATCCCACCATTGTTACGCTGGCACATGTTGTCCGCGTCGCGCCGCCCATCGCGCTCCAACTGACTTGGCGTGCGAGGTTTTATTTTTCGCTGGACATTCCTGCGCGCCCTCCCACCCCCCGCCCTGCCCCCCCCTCCACCGCCTCCCCCATTTTTTTTCCTAATGAACACGCCAGCGCTACAAGAGGGTTTTTTTTTTCTTTTTCTTTACACTTTAAAGGTCAGCGCTGATGGCTTGGGACCTGGGCAGCCGATTGGTCAGTCAGTGGGGTGCAGCTTGCAGCTTGCGTGTTCAAGGTTGCAGCTAAGAATATCACTTTGCCTTTTGTTTGTTTTGTTGGTGGTCGTGGTGTGGTTTCTTCGTTCCTAAAGAGGGGAGAGGGATGGGGTGTTGGATTGCGGGGGAAACGTGTTAAAAGAAAAAGAAGAAAAACAAAACAAAACAAAAACTGCGTGGTAAACTCAACAGAAAAGAAAAACTAACATATATGTAATATGAAGAAAGGAATCCCTGTTGTTAATGTGGGTTTTTTTGTTTGTTTTTTTGGAGAGGGGGGGGGGGGGGGGCTAAACTGGAGGCAGGGTACGAAACTGCTCTTGCAAACTCAAATTTAGTTAACTTCTACACAGATCAGTATTCTTACAAATGACTTTAAGAATCACGAGATGATTAAGAATGGGAGACATGATTTGTTCTCTGAACAATTTCAAGCCTCCAGTAGTATAATGGACTACAAAAGCATCTCAAGCAATCCGAAACATCCCGAACAGCAGATTGATGTATGGGATGCTGGGAACAGTAGATTGATGTATGGGATGCTTTTGATTGATGTATGGGATGCTTTTGTAGTCCCTTATACTATTGGAGACTTCAAATTGTTAGTGTTTTATTCAGTGTACTGTTCCCTTATGTTGAATATTCCCTACCTCCTCTCCTTTTTTCCCCTTCAAACAATCGACCTTACTGGCTTGTTCATAATTATGTTTAACTCCTTTCCTGTGTACACTTTTGTGTATATGTGCTGGCGTGCGTGCTTGTGAGCGTGCGAGCGCGAGCGCGCCAGTGTTGTGTGTGTGTGGTGTGCGTGTGCGTGTGTGCGTGTGCGCGCGTGTGGTGTGTGCCTTCTTCTTCTTTTCATTCTGTTACTTTTGTTTGTTTCATTGTGAGTATTTCACTCACAAGTTAATAAGGCAAATGACACTGCGGGTCGTGTGTCCAACTGCTACATAAGACAAAGAAAGAGTAGATGTTAGGACACAAGTAGAAGCATGGATTGAAAGGAAGAAGAGACCACGTCATTTGGGACCAGAAGAAGGAGTACGGAAGGATGGGGTTGTATCGCAGGCCATTGCCATGTTTTTATCTTCAGCTACTTTCTTTAATCTGTGACCAATGATGAGTTTTAAACAAAATGTAGTAAGTAACAGAGTTCAGGTACAGTTTCTGTTTGTATCATTGCTGTTGTTTTCGGGCGAGAGGGGGGGGGGGGGGGGCGGGGAAAGATGGATTCCTGTACGGCATCACGAAGTCCGGGCCAGTGCGCATGACTGAAAACGGAGGACTTTGGCGATCGTACAAACGCCCATAACCGTCCACTTCCTGACCTGCCGCCGTGGAACATTGTTGTTGATGGTGCCTTTATGGATGATGATGATGACGATGAGGACGTTGGTGTTATTGATGGCTCATATTGTCAGCAACGGTTTCGCGTGTATAAGCAAAGGGGAAAGCTGAGGGAAAGGAAGGGAAGGAGGGGGTGCGGAGGGAAGGGAGTCGAGGTTGAGCGTCATGTCATGTGGACACAAATCTCCGATGGATTCTTCAGAGTCATTCCTCGACTACAGAAAGGCAGAGAGGACCGTAGTGCACTGTATGGTATCAGAGTCATAGAAGGAGAAAGACGAGAGGGCAAAAGGGTTGGGGTGGCCTCTCTCTCTCTCTCTCTCTTCTCTACTCTCTCTCTCTACTCTCTCTCTCTGTTTCCCAATCCGCCCCCCCCTTTTTTAAA
>CM031600.1:47276541-47306386 GCA_018398815.1 Conus ventricosus | reverse complement strand
AATCTCACTGAACATAAGGATAAGTGGTGTGTCATCAAACAGCGATAGAGGTAATGAATCCACGCCACGCAGCGCAAACAGGTAAATGTACTGTGCAGACCCAGGATCTGTCCACTGTCCGTATTACTGCGATTATACAAATTTACCGCTGAACGGGAGCACTGTGAAGGTGTTATTTACGGATTGATCTCTTTCTTCGAAGTAAGACATTTTCATGGAATGTGAACACCTTGCAGGGACATACGCGGTACTGTTTTGTATTTTGCGAGAACTTTGAAACATTGACACAGGGAGTAAGTCCTTGAGTCCAAACCAACGGTTTACTTTTCTTTATGATTCACTCAAAAGGGCGGATATATGAGTCTTTCGACCTTGGCGGAAATCCGCGCTCCATCGTGTATTTGTCTAATTGGTCTGTATAACTATCAACGCATCAACTCTGGTTACTATGGCAACTCGCTGTCTAACAGCTGCCCCTTTAGAAGGAGGTTATATTTATGTCATTGTATTGAAGAAACTGTGCTGGTTCCTGTTGTCGTTTGTCCGTGGTTACAACCAGGGAAATAGAAGAAGAAGGAGAAGAAGAAGAAGAAAGGAAGAAACGGCAATGCAACTGATTGTTAGTTGAAAAGGAATGACAAACGTTTGACCAAGAAGAAGAAAAGAAAGAAACAGCAATCCAAGTGATTGTTAATAGGGAATAACAAGGGTTTGACCAAGAAGAAGAAGAAGGAAAAAAAAGAAACAGCAATGCAAGTAATTGTTAGTAAGGAATGACAAGGGTTCGACCATCCCCCGTGACTACCCAGCGTCCTGGGAGTGATGATAATACTGATGAAGACGGTGGTGATATCCGTACAACAGGATGTTAGCTGTACTCTCGCCAGCTCCTTTGCTCATTTAGCTTCAACCGTACCAACTCCACATTACCTTCCCTCCTCTCTAACAAGGCGTCATTTTCTTCCGCAAAACAATTTGTATTTCAATAATGATGATGATGATGACGATGGTCACGTTAATGACGCCAAAGACAACGAAGATTCGATGATGCCGATGACAGTAACAACGGTGGTGGAAGTTTGTGTTATAAACACAGTGAGTCGTATCGTTATTCCAACAGATCAGTGCAAGAAACGAGGGCAAGCAAAACGCCCAGTGAGCGAAAGACGTGCAACAAAGGCGACAAACAAACGGACGGGAGAGCAGCCTTTGGAGACACAAACAGAAGCATGGCCAAGGGTTTTACACTGTCTGGTCATGGCGATGGCAGATTCGGACGTGTGACACTTCTTCCTTGTACATATGGGAGTTTAAAAACAAAGTTTCGGACGAAAATAAAAACGCAATTCAGGATTTTCGTTATCACATGTTTCCCCCTCCCCCCCGCCAGAAATAGACTTTGAAGTTGTCTAATGCCGTGCTTTTAAATTTTTGAAACGTGGTTCGTGAAATTGGGATCGTGAACTAATGGCCGTCGCTACTGATTGACATGAGAGTGCCTACTTCGTAGAAAGAAAGAAATGATCGACAGAAGACAATGCCACTTCAAAATGCTAAAATAAATAAATAGATAAATAGTAGACTCCAAAAACATAATTTCTGTAATTTCTGACCGTCCATTCGTTTCCTCGTTTAAATGATCCGCAGGACAACGAACTGCAGACTCCAGGGTAAAGCTGATCCTAAATCAGCTCTTCATCAAGCCTCTCTAGATGTCACCCCTATTCATGTAAAAAAAAAATCTGAAGTGGAGAGCTGTTCATTGATGTCTGAGACGATACAATTAAAAAACCAAGATCCATGTAACTCAGGCTCTTCATCAAGCTTCTCGAGATGTGATCCCTATTCATGTTTAAAAAAAACAACTGAAGTGGAGAGCTGTTCATTAATGTCTGGGACGACACTATAAAAACCCAAGTTCCATGTGAGCATCTCGAGTGTAAATCTATTCATTAATCTGTAAGACAATACAATACGTCGAGGTCCACGTGAAACTTCTCCAGTTGCGATCTGTTCATGAAGCTGTGACACAAATAATCAAGATCCATGTGAAACGTCTGGTGTGCATGGCGATCTGTTCATTGAGCTGCAGTTGACAAAATAAACTCAGATCCACGTGAAGAATTTCGAGTGGTAGTTTCTGTATAAAGCTGCGGGATGACACAATAATCTAAGATCCTAGAAAGAAATAGTATTATTAAAGCTAAGATCAATATTCAGCTACCGGGTGGCCGATAGTCCATGATCTGAAGCATCTCAAAAGAATAGTGAATAAACCAAGATCCAATTATGAAGCATCTCAAAAGAATAGTGAATAAACCAAGATCCCAAATGAAGCATCTCAAAATAATACTGATTAAACCAACATCCGATACGAAGCATATTAAAAGAATACTAAATAAACCAAGATCCCATATGGAGCATCTCAAAAGAATAGTGAATAAACCAAGATCCCATATGAAGCATCTCAAAAGAATAGTGAATAAACCAAGATCCCATATGAAGCATCTCAAAAGAATAGTGAATAAACCAACATCCCATATGAAGCATCTCAAAAGAATAGTGAATAAACCAACATCCCATGAGAAGCATGTTGAGCAGTGTTTCTCTTCATGAAGCCGCGGAGGACACGGTAAGCCCTGGTCCATGCAGAGCACAACCCATGACTGCACTGCATGTGAAAGAGCCCGCGTCAGCGAGAGCTGTCCCTGGTAAAACGACGTCAAACAACAGATTTGGTGAGAACATTAAAATAACATCCATAAAGCGTCCCGCTTTGTTCCTTTTTCTTCCACAGAGGAATCCGTTGACACGAATCATAGACTATACCATGCGATAAAACACGAAACAAGACGACTGGGGTAAAATGCAATCGACAAAGACAAATGCTTTTCCGGGCCCTTTTGCATGAGCGACCCCACGTCGTTTACTGAAAATAAGTAGCGGGAAAAAAAACTTTTGGAGAGCTGCAGATCTCAGAGAAAACCCCCCCCCTCAGACAATATTTGGGCCCTGAACCCCTTTTCACTTGGGGGGTCCGTCCGCACCGGTCATCACCCCCAAATTTCTCTACTTCTTTTAAAGAAACGTTATAAAGTGAAATGGAACTTTGAACGTATTACTGGGCGAGGTCTCACTGTTCTAGAGAAAAAATTTTTACACCGTTCTTGCACACACACACCACCCCAGTTTTTTTTTTGGGGGGGGGGGGGGGTGTGTGGGTTTTTTGTGTTGGGGTGTGTTTTTTTTTTAATATGGAAAAAAGTTAAGGAACCTTTGCAAATATTGGGAAATTTAAATGAAGGGGTGGGGGGGGGGGGGGGAGGGGGGGGGGAAAAAAAAAAAAAAATTTTAAAACCCCATAGGGGGTATGGTTTTTAAACTTAAAAAATACGAATAGGGACCATTAAAAATTTTTAAATTTAAAAAACCAAAACCCTAAATTTTTTTTAATTTTAAAAAAAAGGGGGGGAAAAAAGGGGGACGGGGGTTTTTTTTTTTTTTTTTTTTTCCCCTTTTTTTTTTTTTTTCCGTTTATTTTTCCCCTTTTTTTTTTTTGTTTTGGTCCTTGTGCCCCCTACCCCGGGGAAACCCAAAGGGGGTTTTTGGGGGGGAAAAAGGGCCGAAATTAGCCCCGGTTAAGGGGGGGCCCTTTAGGCTTACCCTTTTGGTTTTTTTGGCATCCCTTTAAGTTTTTTTTAATTTTTTTTAATTAGGATAGGGTTAGGGATGGGGTTTTGGGTTGGGGTTTTGGGGTTTTAGGGATAGGGTTAGGGATAGGGTTAGGGATAGGGATAGGGTTAGGGTTTAGGGATGGGGTTGGGGACGGGATAGGGTTAGGGATAGGGTTAGGGTTAGGGATAGGGATAGGGTTGGGGAAAGGGGTTTTAGGGATCGGGATAGGGTTGGGGATAGGTTAGGGATGGGGTTAGGGTTAGGGATAGGGTTGGGGTTAGGGATAGGGTTAGGGATAGGGATGGGGTTAGGGTACTAACCTATCCCTAAGACTTAACGAGAATAGACCTGGAAGGAATAGATTTAAAAGGGAAAAGACCTAAAAGGGAATAGACCTAAAGGGAATAGACCTAAAGGTACCTCCCCGTCGTAATACCATGTATTCGGTTACCTGTTTTCTTGATGGGTGAACGATTTTCCCCTGTCACATGTTGTGACCTCAATAGATTTGTCCCTAAGATCATATATATTGCCCCCGCGGGGATGCCCGGATGTTCTTTCGAAAACAAGAATCAATAAATGGAACAACAACCACACACAAAAGAGAAAGAAAAGAAAAGAAAGAGAAAAAAACAACAACAACAACAACACGGGTAAGCTTACAGTGATATTGAAGAATTTAGCACACACACACACAACCCCGCGCACACCCACACACACACACACACACACACACACACACACACACACACCACACACACACCACACACACACACAAAACACACAATTCTTTTTCAATTCAATTATCACTATAATTTCAAAGTTACGTATGTTTTAACCAGTTAATCCATATATTATATTTGTCCCTTTGAAATAGATTTTACTTATTTCTCATCTGAATGTGTGACTTAATTTTCATTTATTTATTCCTATTAGTCCTTCCTAAATGATCACTTCTACTCATGTTTATTACCCCTCCTCCTCCCCCCCCCCCCCCCCCCCCCATTCGCCGACCTCACAGCCTGGCACCTGTGTGTGAGTGTGTGTGTGTGTGTGTGTGTTGTGTGTGTTGTGTGTGTGTTGTGTGTGAAAATTTTCCGATTTATTTATTCATCTGTTCTACACACACACACACACACACACACACACACACACACACACACTATATAATATATTATATATATATAATAAATATATATATATATATATATATATATATAAATATATATATAATATTATATATATATACAACGCACGCACGCACGCACACAATTTTTCTGATTTTCTGTGATGTTCTGTGCATCCTTTACTTTCATTCAAGGCAAAATTTAACTCTCGAGGAAGGTGAAGGGGCGGAAGGAGAGAGATGGGCTTTGCCTTCAATAAAGCCGTGCCCTACACACGATGAATTTAGAATGGTTTACTGCCCTTATGACTGACTATCACCCATGGACTTTTAAGCCTTTTTATATGAACATGACCCGACAGACCGGGTTGAAACGACAAACGTCTTTTAAACTGTGTTTAGGCAGCCAGACACAATAACAGCCACAAAAGCCGCGGCAACAATAACTACAACAATCATAATATTGATAATAATAAGTGGCGGTATAGTAATAAAAATGATGAAACTGCTACTACTACTGCTGCTGCTGCGCTACTGCTACTACTACTACTACTGCTGCTACTACTACTACTACTATACTACAATTGCTACTACTAATACTACTACTGCTACTACTACTGCAGCTGCACTACTGCTGCTGCTGCTACTGCTACTACTACTACTACTACTCTACTACTACTACCAATGCTACTACTACTACTGCACTACTACTGCTGCTACTACTACTACTGCTACATACAACTACTGCTACTACTACTACTACTACTGCTACTACTACTGCTACTACTACTATACTACTACTACTACTACTACTACTGTCTACTACTACTGCTGCTACTACTGCTACTACACTGCTACTACTACTACTACTGCTACTACTGCTACTACTGCTACTACTACTAACACTACACTACTACTACTACTACTACACTACTAGCAGTTCAGCCAGATGAACATAGTGTGTGCTGAAAACAAAATCCTTGCTCCGTGGCACTTCTATGTGCAGCGTTAGAAACACCGACACACAGACGCCACCAGTGTCGACATCAGTTCATCCCTATTCAGAAAAAATAAGATTAGTTTGTCGACGTTGGTGATGTGGTGGTGGTGTAGTAGTGCGTGTGTGTGTGTGTGGTGTGTGTGTGTGTAGTGTTGTGTGTGTGTGTGTTGTGTGTGTGAGTGTGTGTGTTGTGTGTGTGTGTGTGCGCGTGCGTGCGTGCGTGCGTGCGTGCGTGCGTGCGTGTTTTAATCATAGAGAAATATTAGAGCTTGACCTAGGAAACGATTGAAACGAGAACCTAGCCAATCCTTAACCTGTTGGAGAACCCCTCTAATGGACAAGACCATGACCTTTTAAAAAAAAAAAAAAAAAAAAAGGAGAAGAAATAAAAAAAATACCTGTTCGCACTTTCTTTTAAAAATGTGATTGAAAATGAGCCTGCTAATATGTTTCATACCTGGATCTACGCAAACAAATGATTCAGATCGTGAAATTCTATGAGGAGAGGTCCGTTCAGCAACAACAAACCAAAATAAAATAAACAAACACGAAACAAACAAACCAACCCAAACAAAACGATCAAACAAACAGAAACAAATGAAGCAAAATGGAAGTGCTGACACCGAAAGTTTTTTTCTTTCACCACGGATTTTAAACACAAGAGCTAATGCACAGACGATACGAAATTCCTTTTAGCACTCGACAAAAAAAAAAACAAAACAAAAACAAAAAAGAGTTGAACAACTGAAATGTTCTTTTAAATAAGAAAATTTTAGTTTCTTTCGGGGTTAAACTATTTTAAAAAACGATTTTCGGTTCACCCCCCACCCCAAACCCCCCCTTTCCTCTTCTAAACCTTTCTCCCACCTTGTTTTTTTTTTTGGGGGGTTTGAAAAAACCTAGAGTTTGGGGAAACTCCCGGGGTTTAAAATTTTTGTTTTTTTCAGAAACGGGTTTAAATTAAAGAAGACAGCGGGCAAAACAGAGGGGGTTATGAGGTATCCCAACATGCCCTTGCCTTTGGGCCCAATATATACAACATGCCCTTCCAAATGGGGAACAAAATATATACAAAAAGGCCCTTGCCATGGGGCCAATAAAATACAACAGGGCCCTTTTCCATGGGGAAACAAGATGTAACAAAAAGCCCTTCCCAAAGTGGACAAATGTATACAACATGCCCTTCCCAAGGGGACAAAAAATAAAACAACATGCCCTTTGCCATGGGGAAAAAATTTGTTTTCAACAGGGCCCTTTGCCATGTGGACAAAAGAAATACAAAAACCCCCATCCCATTGGCCCAAAATATATACAACAGGGCCCTTTTCCCCATGGGGACAAAAAAATCGAGGGAAACACAAATGAAAAAAAAACTAAAAAAAAAAAAAAGCCATTTTCAAACGGGAAAAATTTTGCAAGTCTACCAAGTTTAAAATTTGTTTTTGGGCACACAAGCACCCCAACAAAGTGTTGTTTTTTACCTTTTTTTCTTATCTGTGTTTTTAGTTCTTTGTTTTTAACACCGATCCAGACTTCAAAGTTAAAGGGGGTGGGGAAAAGTCAAAACCCTTTTTTCCCCTTTCCCCCGCCCCCTTTTTTTTTTCCCCCAAAAAATTACCTTTTTCTTTTCTTTCCTTTATTCTTTTTCCCCCCCCCCCCCCCCCTGGGCCCACTTTTTTATACAAATTTTAACCCTCGCCCCCCCCCCCCCCCCTCCCCCCCCTCCCTCCCTCCCACCCCCATTTTTTTTTGGTTTTGTTTTGTTTTGTTTTGTACTTTTTCTTTTTTTTTCCCCTTTTTTAAACGAAACTTTTTTTTTTTGTCCTTGAAATTTTTGCGATCTCGCCCCCCCCACCTGTTTTTAAAAGGCCCTCAGACTTAAGCCCTAATTCTTTTAAAGGGGTTTTCTCTAAAGTGGGGGTTTTTTTTTTTAACCCGGGTTTTATGTATGAAATTTTTTTTGAAATTCAAATATTTTACATTTTTTTTTTTTTCGTTCATCTTTTTTCCCCCCCGTCCATAAAAGCAGTGTTTTAATACACTTTCCCTCGTGCACACGCCGAAAATTTAAACAGTCCCCCCCCTGTAAACTCCATCTACTCCATCTGGGTTTTTTCGACCAGGGCCAATGAAAGGGGTGAAAGAAAACGAATCAAACGCTCCATTTGCACGGAAACGACTCCCCAAAGGGGACCCTCTTCACAGGCCCCCGCGGGTTTCAAACTCTCCTTTAAAAGAAAAGGGGGGATCCACAACTTCCCGATAACTTAAAGCGGCAACGACTCTACATGGAATCTTTTTTAAATCACAAATGCCAAGTTAGATAGAGGGCATCTTCTTATTTCCCCCCCCCCCCCACTTTTTCTTTGTTCGGTTTTTTTGTTTTTTTTTTGTTGTTGTAGTTTTTTTTCTTCTTCTTCTCTTCTTCTTCTTTTTCTTTCTTTTTCTTTCTTCTACTACTACTACTAAACCACCCACACTACAAAACTACAAATACTACCCACGCTACTGCGCTACACTAATCATTTTTTTTTTTGTCGTTTCATCATTGGCCTGTTTTAAATCCTTCCGTTCTTTTCTTGTCAAGTCATTTTTGGTGTGGTTTTTTTTTTTCTTTTTCCCCTCCTCCTCCTCCTCTATGCTTCTTTTGCTTCTTTTCCTCCTGCCCCCCCCCCCCCCTTTTTACCGACCCCCCTAATCCTCATTACCCCCCATCCCCCTCATCCTCATTACCCACCGCCCCATTACCCTTTAGCCCCGTCCTCACCCCCAGCCCTCCCCCCGCAAACCCATACCCACCTCCCCCCCCATCCTATCCCCCCCAGCCCCCCATCCTCATTACCCCCCACCCCCTCACTCATAAAACCCCCCGCCTTTCCCCCATCCTCATTGCCCCCCCCATCCTCTTACCCACCCCCCCCCTCATCCTCATTTTCCACCACCCCTCACATTCTTTTCACCAGCCCTCTCCTCAAAACCCCCCCATCCCCCTCATCCCATTTCACTTTTAGCCCCAATCTCATTACCCACCTCCCCCCCACCCATTACCCACCCCCCCCTCATCATTACCTACCACCCCCTTTATCCTCAATACCCAAACCCCCTCATCCCCTTTCCCCCCCCGCCCCCCCCTTAAATCTTTTCCCATCACCCCCCCATCAAACCAAAAACCGCCTCATCCTCATCACCATCAGCCCGCCACCCACATTACCCACCAGCTCCCTCATCCTCATTACGCACCACCCCCCCCCCCCCCCCCCATTTACAAACCCCCCCACTCATCCTCATCAGCCCCCCCCACCTCATTTCCCAACACCCCCCCCGTCCTCATTACCCAACACCCCCCTCTCCCCTTGCCCCACCAACCCCCCCATCCTCTTACCCATCACAACCTCACACTCGTTACCCCACCCCCCCCACACTCATTCCCCCCCTCCCCCTTTTCACATTACCCCCCATCCCCCCCGATCCTCTTCCCACCACCCTCCCATCCTAATTACACCACCCCCCCATCTTCATTTCTATAAACGCCCTCAACCTCATTACCCCCCATCCCCCTCATCCTAATTCCCACCAGCCCCCCCCCCCCCCATCCTCATTAACCCCAGCCCCCTCATTCTTTTTAAAACCAAAACCACCCTCTTTTCCTAATTACCCTGGTGGTAATCAGATGAGGGAGCTGATTGGAATGGATGGGGGGGGCTCATATGAAGAGGGTAGGGGGATGTGGGCTTATTTGGGTGAGGGGGGGTGGTGGAAAAAGGAAGAGGGGGGGTGGTGGGGAAAATCCTCAATACCCATCAGCCCCCCTCTTTCCTCATTACCCCCACACCCCTCACCTTATTAAACCCCCCCACCCCCCCCTTCCTCATTACCCCCAGCCCCCTCACCCTTACCCAAACACCCCTTCAACCTTACTACCCACCACCCCCCTCATCCTCATTACCCTCCCCCCTCATCCCACACAAACCACCCCACTCATCCCATTACATGATCCCATTTCCCCACCGCTCCCCCATCTTCATTTTCATATTACCCCCCACGCATTACCGACCAGCCCCCCCCATCCCCATTACCCACCACCCCCTTATCCTCATTACCCCCATTCCACCATCCCATTACCCCTCACCCATTACCCACCCCCTCATCCTCATTAACCACCCCCCTCCTCCTATTACCCACCAGCCGCCCTCATCCTCATTACCCATCATTACCCATCACCCCCATCCTCATTACAAACACCCCCCCTTCATCCCCATTAAACCCCCCAGACACCCCCTTACCCACCAATCCCCTCATTCTTATTACCCACCCCCCCCCCCCCCCCCCCCCCCTCCCATTGCCCCCCACCCCTCATCGAAAACAACCAGCCTCTTCACACTCAATACCCCCAAGCCCTCCCCCATCCCATTTTCGCACAACCCCCCCATCATACCCCTAACCCCCCACCCATTACCCTTAGCCCCCCCCCATCCCAAACCCACCGCTCCCTCATCCTCATTACCCACCAGCCCCCCCCCCCCCCCCTTTCATTACAGATCCCCCTGATTACACATCACCAGCCCCCTCATCCTCATTACAAACCAGCCCCACTCATCCTCATTACATAGCCCCTGATCCTCATTACCCGCCAGGTCCCCTCATCTTCATTACATATCAGCCTCCTCATCCTCATTACCCACCAACCCTCATCCTCATACCCACCAGACTCCTCATCCTCATTACCCACCAGCCCCCCCCCCCTTTTTCTCATTACCCACCAGCCTCCCTCATGCTCATTACCCACCAGCACCCTCTCATCCTCATTACACACCTGCCGTCCTCATTACCCACCAGCCCCCCTCATTATTACCCATCTTCCCTTTCATCCTAATTACCCATCAGCCATCCTCATTACCCATCCTCCCCCGCCATCATTACCTACCAGCCCCCCCCCCCTCATCCTCATTACCAACCAAGCTTCCCTCGTGCTCATTACCCACCTGACCCTCTCATCATCATTACCCACCATCCCCCCTCATCCTAATCACCCAGCAGATACCATCACCCTCATTACCCACCAGACCCCCTCATGCTCATTACCCACCAGCACCCCATCCTCATTACCCACCAGCCTCCCCCCTCATCCTAATTATCCACCAGCCCCCCACACTCATTACCCCCAGCCTCCTCCCTCATCATCATTACCCACCAGAGCCCCCTCATCATTGCCCACCAGACCCCCTCATCCTCATTACCCACCAGCCTCCCTCATCCTCATTACCCACCAGTCCTCCATCCTCACTACCCATCATCCTCATTTTTAAACCCGCCCACTCATCGTCATTACATATCAGCCCCCTGATCCTCAATACACACAGCCTCCCCCCCCCCCCCCCCCCACACACACACATCCTCATTATCCACCAGTCCTCCTCATCCTTATTACCCACCATCTCCCTCATCCTAAATACCTATCAGCCCCCCTCATCCTCATTTCCCATCATCCCTCATCCTCATTCCCCACCAGCCGCCCTCATCCTCATTAGCCACCATCTCCCTCATCTTCATTACCCATCAGATCCTCTCATCCTCATTACCAACCAGCCCCCCTCATCCTGATTACCCACCAGACACACTCATCCTCATTACCCACCAAACCCCACGTCCTCATTATCCACCAGCCCCCCTCCCCATCCTCATTACCCACCAGCCCCCCTCATCCTAATTACCCACTAGCCCCCTGATACTTATTGCCCCAAGCCCTCACCCTCATTACCCATCAGCCCCCCTCATCCTCATTCCCACCAGACCCCCTCATCCTCATTACCTACTTGCCCCCTCATCCTCATTACAATCAGCCCCCTCATCATCTTTGCCCACCAGCCCCCCGCTAATCCTCATTACCCACCAGCCACCCTCATCCTCATTACCCACCAACCACTTTTAATCTCATTATTAACCAGCTAATCTCCTTCATCCTGAATACTCACCAGCCCCCCTCATCCTCATTACAAACCAGCCCCACTCATCCTCATTACCTATCAGTCAACCTCATCCTCATTACCCACCAGACCCCCTCATCCTCATTACCCAACAGCCCTCATTACCCATCAGCCTTCTCATCCTCATTACCCACCAGCCCCCTCACACTCATTCCCCCTAGCCTTCCCCCTCATCCTCATTACCCATCAGCTCCCATCATCCTGATTCCACCAGCTCCCCTCATCTTCATTACCCACCAGCCTCCCTCATCCTTATAACCCACCAGTCCCCATCCTCATTACCCACCAGCCCCTTCATCCTGATTACCCACCAGACCCCTAATCTTCATTACCCATTAGCCCCCTCATCATCTTTACCCATCAGCCCCCCGCTACAAACTCATTACCCACCAGCCCCCCGTCATCCTCATTATCTGCCAGTCCCCCTCATCATTACCCACCAGCCCCCTCATCCTGATTACTCACCAGCTCCCCCATCCTCATTACAAACCAGCCCCACTCATCCTCATTACATATCAGTCCCCCTCATCCTCATTACCCACCAGTCCCCATCATCCTCATTACCCACCATCCCACCTCATCCTCATTACCCACCCAGCCCTCCTCATTACCCACCAGCCCTCCTCATTACCCATCAGCCCTCCTCATACCCACCAGCCCCCTCATCCTCATTACCCACCAGCCTTCCTCATCCTCATTACCCACCAGCCCCCTCATCCTCATTACCCACACCTTCCTCACCCTCACTACCCCCAGCCCCCTCTCCTCATTACTCACCATCCCCCCTCATTCCCATTAAAAACCACCCCCATTCATCCTTATTATATACATATCAGTCCTCATTACGAATCAGCCCACCTCATCCTTATTACCCACCAGCCCCCCTCATTCTCATTACCCACCATCCCCCCTCATCCTAATTACCAACCAACCCCCATCCTTATTACCCACCATCCCCCTCATCCTCATTACCCATCAGCTCCCTCTTCCTCATTACCCACGAGACCCCTCATCCTCGTTGACCACCAGCGTCCCTCATCTTCATTACCCACCAGACCCTCTCATTCTCATTACCCACCAGCCCCCTATCCTCATTACCCACCAGCTCCCCTCATCCTCATTACCCACAAGCCCCCCCCCCCTCCTCCCTCATCCTGATTACCCACCAGCCCCCCTTCCCATTCTTTTTCACCGACGGCTCCACCCCGTGACTTTTACTTAGCATTCCCTCACCACACGGATCAGCTCCACAGCATCTTGTCCCGATCACCAAACAGGAGGGAGGACAGCAACAACTCGGACCAACTCAACCAGTATTGTGCTTCGACTCTCGGTCACGAGAAAGTGAACGTTGATCTGTTTGCCTAACAGCAAGCTCCTTTAACCAGTCGCCTTCTTTCTTTCGTGGCGAATTGTTTTCCCCTCTTCTAAAACCACATCCCCAAGTTCATTTTCTTGCCTGTTGATTAGTTATCTTACATGATACGTTGTAACCAGTGCCGTCCTGCTATGACAAAATGCACGACTTTCCCACAGCTTCAGAATCTATTGTCAGCCCTGATACTGAACCACGCAGTTAGCTGGGCTACGAACAACAGTAATTGACCATTCCCGTATCCTCTCAGATTATTTTGATATTGTACATGTATCACCTGCAAAAATGTTCACATAGTCGTTTTATGTAACCCCAGGTAAGGACTATTCTAAGCACTACACATCGCGTGATAAACAGTTAAGCCTCAGTTTGAGGAAACCAAAACTCGAAGGTAAGTTAGATACAGCTTTCCGATCGTTGGTGCTGGCGTTGCTTTATTTATTCTTTTCGTTGTTGTTGTTGTTTTTTGTTTTTTTTAACTCGACCATACTGAATGATGAGCACATCTTTTCTAGACCGGGACCGTTGAGAAAGTCCCCAGAAAGGGTACAGTACGACCGTGTCCGATTTTCAACGTTGTATGAGTGTGAGTTAATATAGGGGGAACCACTTCACAAAAGTCCAGCAACTTTCAACATTGAAAAAACAATATGTTGCAGAGGGAGAGGCATGATAGAGGGGCTGGGGAGTACAAAAGGAAGGGGAGAAGAGGGTAGGGGGCAGGGGGCAGAGAGAGAGGAAGGGATGAGGCAGGGTGGTGTGAGGTCAAACCCGTTAGGCAACATACATAACGTAGAAAAGTGTTGCTTCATAGAAAGTTGACCTCTCTCTCTCTCTCTCTCTCTCTGGCTGGGCTATAAGCAACATTCTTTCTCTCTCTCACTCTCTCTCTCTCCCCTCACACACACACACACACACACACGCGCGCGCGCGCACGCACGCACTCGCACGCACACACACACATACACGCGCGCGCGCGCGCGCAAGCACCCTTTCTGTCTGTTGTCCCCCCTGCCTTCCAACCCATCTCTCTCTCTCTCTCTCTCTCTCTCTCTCTCTCTCTCTCTCTCTCTCTCTCTCTCTCTCTCGGTGTGTGTGTGTGTGCCTTGAATTAATTAGGTAAAAAAAAGATAAGTTATATAAAAACTGAGTAACTATTAGCTGGCTAACTGATTAAATACATAACTGATAACCGACCAACGAATTTACGTAATAACCAAGTAAAGAAAAGTAAAATGAATAACAAGCATCTAACAAACCAGTCATGACTTGGCAGTGTGGTTGCTCGCTAACAGACTGACTGAAGGCCTTGACCCACTCATTTACCTAACCGGCTAGATCTAGCTGTCCAGGTAACTTGCCGTTTTAACCATTTGATCAAGGCTTTTGATAGGGCTTTGCCCTTCCCTCTCTCTCTCTCTCTCTCTCTCTCTCTCTTTTAAAAGGATCCTCCCCCACCTTTCCCCCCCCCCCCCCCCAAAAAAAAAAAAAGCGAAGCTCTCCCACCTGTGTAAACTGCCTTAGGTCTTCGCCCCCTACAGCCTTCGAGCTTTCAACCGTCGTTTCTATTCATCATTCGCTTGTGAAAGAACGAATCCGACCAGTTTCTGTCAACAATCCGGTTGGTTTTTTTCCTTCCCTTTTTAACCGCCCGCTTTCAACTGTATCGCTTCGTTGTCCCGCAAGGGTCACTGACAGGTCCTTGATCATTTTGACCCCTTCCTGTCGGTAACTACGGATCCTTGAGATCCTTTCTATCTGTCGGTTTTACACACCCCGCACCACCCCCCACCTCCAACTGCACCCCCTATCTCCCCCCTCTCCCCTTTTCCCCCACTCACCCCTGTTTTTGAAACGAGTCTGTGAACAAAACCCAGTCGTGTGCGATAAAAAAGGAAGAGCTGTCACTTCTCTCCAGAACGTCTCCGTGAACAGTTGTAGAGAGAGAAGGCGACGAGGATCACGAAGACATCAGGTTGAATCTGATGGGGGGGTGGGGAGAGGGGCGTTGAGTGTCGAGCAAAATGAAAGGCACACATGTGAGTAACCAGATGAGGAGGTGGGGCGGGGGGGGGGGGGAGACAAAAAAGAAGCTGCAGTAGCAACACGATGGCTACCCGCCACTGCACGTAACAGGAGAAAGGATATTTCAACAAACGTCGCAGTTCCAGATTCCGCGATGCAAATGGTGGCCGCTCTTGCAACGGGCGCTGTTTGGAGTTTTCAGCACAGACAAAGATACGGAAAATGCACACACACACACACACACACACACACACACACACACACACACACACACACACACAACGAAATTGAAGAAAAATTATCACCTAAAAGAAGAAAAAAAAATATGAGAAAGGAGGAAGGAAGGAAAGAAAGAAAGGTTGGAAAAAAGCTGAGAATGAAAGAAAAGAGATTCAAAAGAAACGAAGGAGAGAAAGAGTTCAAGAAAGGTAGGGGAAAAGGGAATCAAGACAGAAGTATGGCAGAATACAAAGGAAAGAACAATAAATGATTGATTAAAACTAACCCGCGCTTGCGGATGTGTGTGTATGTTTGGAAGTGCGAGCGCTGGCGGGTGTGTGTGTGTGTGTGTGTGTGTGTGTTGCGACCGGTCGGCAGATTTGATGTGAAGTACATGGATTTCTTCATGCGATCTGTGTGACCTTTTTGAGAGAGACAGACAGACAGACAGACAGACAGACAAACAGAGAAAGCCCCCCCCCCCCCCCCCCTCACACACATACACACAACTTTAAGGTGATGTGACTGCCATGTCATGAACCACGCCCGTCTTCCCACCTACCCTCCCCCTTCCCCCTCCCCGCCCTCACCCTCACCATTCTGCCACCATCCCCAACCATCCACCCACCCCTCCCACCCCTCCCCCTCCCCCTCCCCCGGCAGCGCTCTCCCCGTCTGTCAGCCGTTGAAGTTGTTCAAGTCTGGAAGCTGTTGGCTGACCCGTCACAGACGTTACGACGACCACCGGCTGTAAAGTGGACACGAGTTTTTGTGGTCAGCAGGGTCGTGTGGGGTCACGCGCTCGGCCGGTGAAAGCTAACGCCCGTCCATTCGTTCGTGTCACAAAGGAGACAGCGAAGATCCCGGTCTGTTTGTTTGTCCTAGCTGGACAATGGTCAACAGTGGGGCGGGAGGGTCAGGTTAGGATGGGTAGGGTGTGTCGGTGGGAAGGGTTAGTACTATACCCCCCCCCCCCCCTCTTCCCTTTCCCCTCCCCCTCCTGCTCATTCTGCTCTCTCCTTCGCCTCACTCACCGTTCCTGCGCCCCTTTCCCACCTTTCTCCTGCTCCCCGTTCTCTCGAGTGGCGAGTGCAGAAGAACCCGAGGTGGGTGAAGGTGGTGTAACGCTGATCGATACGATGTCGTCAAAACGTGCGCGCGGTCAGTGAACTGGACTTGCTTTTCGCCCTTCTGTGCCGTGATCTTATGTGATTCTATCACACACGCGTGTGTGCGTGCACACACACACACACACACACACACACACACACACACACACACACACACACACACACACACACATGCGCGTGCACATACTCACACACACACACATACACACACAAGCATGCGCGTGCGCACACGCACACACATGCCCACACACACACACGCACGCGCACACACTCACATACACGCACGAGCGCGCATGCGCGAGCACGTACCACGCACGCACACGCACGCACGCACGCATGCGTGTACCTCTATACGCATCCCTCTTTTTCTTTAAACTCAACAGGCATTCTATTCCTAGCAGACTCCTAAGGTTCTTCATCCAAGCGTAAGAAGACTTCGTGTTCTGCTGGTGTATTCTGACGAGACCCCAAGTGAGAGAACGGAGAGGAGGGGGTGGGGTGGGGGTAGAGCAGGAATGGAAATAAACTAATTTCAACTTTGATACCCTGGTGGCGTAGGTTTCTGTCCTTGACTGAAAAGCGATTTCTCTTTCTGGTTTGGCTGTTTGTTACCCCACCCCCCACCCCACCCCACCCCCGCCCCACCCCCGTCTCCACCACCCAACTCTCCCTCCACTGCCCCTCATCCCAGCCCTTCTTATCCATCACTAGTCTTCACCTTCCCCTTCCCCCTTTCTCTCTTCTCTTCTTTCGCCCATCTCTGAGAACCACCCCAAACTTTTCAGTTGCCCGTTGGTGGGTTGGTTGGCAAGCGACGTGTTCTTTTAAGCAGTGTCGGATACCGCACAAAACGTCTACCAATCAGCTGTTAACGGCTTTACAAGGGGAAGTGATTACAGCAGAGCAGTATTCTAATTAGGGGTGGGGGGTGGGAGGCGGGTGCGGGGGGGGGGGGGATTTCTTTTTCCTGGTAGCCCTTATAAAAGCAGTATTCACCTTGTTTGCATTTTGAATTAGAGATTAACGTGATTAATAACGGGAAAATGCTGAATCAGACCGAGTAGATAAAGTCAATTAATACAGAGTCAATCTGCAATCTGCGATGTTGAATTTTCGATGTTTTTATCCTCTCTCTCTCTCTCTCTCTCTCTCTCTCTCTCTCTCTCTCTCTCTCTCCTCTCTCTCTCTCTCTCTCTCTGAGACTATCGTCGTGCTGCGTTTGAAAGAGCCGTCAGGTCAATCCCTCGCTGCACACACTGGTCAAGACTGTACTGTCGCCTATCGCAGATGTCCTTCGCCGAGTTCCAGGGATAGGAGGCGGGCTGAGGTACACAGAGCAGTGGCAAAACAAAAGGCAAGTCCTTACCCATCTCCCTTCCCCCCCTTCCCCCCCCTCCCCTTCCCTCATTGTCCCCATGTGAATGAGCATAAAGTCTGACACATAAAAGCTTTCGCATTACCCCCCCCCCCTCCCCCTCTCAATCTCTCTCTGTCGCTCTCGCTCTCTGTCTCTCTCTCTCTCTCTCTCTCTCTCTCTCTCTCTCTCTCTCTCTCTCTCTCTCTCTCATTCATATGCAAATGTTAATATATGTGTGTCGGGCTGGGCGAATCCCCGAGTGTTGTCAGCTTTCTTTTGGCCCGTAGAATCTCTCATGGCATTGTCTTCGAGCCTCCAACACTCATCCATGCCAGCAAATCTCAGCCAGCAACTTGATCCATAAAGAGCCCCACTCCCTCCCCCCTCCCCCCACCACACCCCATCCTCATGCATCCTCTTCCAGCTTGTTCAGATGCTATGCCTTAACATTGTGCGAATGGCAGCTATGACAAACGATTACATACAAACATAATTAAAACAGAATTTATTCAAGACTGACGTAACTTTAATTTTGTTTCAACACTTACACACACACACACACACACACACACACACACACACACACACACACACACACACACACACACACACACACACACAGAGGAGGGGTGCGAATTTAGCGAATTTAAACATATACGAAATAAACAACCTTGAGGTGTTTCCTGTTTTGACGTTAGCAACCCCATAAAGGGTATGAGAGGAAACCAGAAGTTGTAGTCAACAGGGAACCAAACATCTGCTTTCAGGATAAAACTAACGGCTGACTTTTTGTTTCAAAGGTGAAACTAACAGATAGCTTGTGTTCCCAAAATGGGGGCCGGAATAGCTCAGTTGGTAGAGCGCCGGACTCGTGATCCTGGGGTTGCGGGTTCGAATTTCGGTACAGGGGGATTTTTCCCTCGGAGTTAACATTGGTTCTGACTCCATTCCCCCATACAGTCCTTCGAATGAGACTATAAACCGAGGTTCCGTGTGTGAACGCACGCACATCTTGCACACACGTAAAATCCCATCACCAACTTTCGGAAGAGAAGGCCAGTTTGGTCGTTGGTATGGATGACACGTTACACATAGCATGCACCTTCCCCGAAGATAGAGTATGGCTGCCTTAATAGCGGGATTAAAAAAAAACGGTCATACACACAAAACTCCACTGCCTGTCTATACAGGCGGTGTCTACAGGAGTATCAGCCTGCGTACGCAGAAAGAAGGAAAGAAAAGGAAAGAAAGAAAGTTCCCAAAATGAACTGAACGGGTAACTTCAATTTGCTCCCAAGATGAATGAAAGGGCAATTTTTTGTTCCCCAAGGTGAAACCAACGGAGAACTGTCGCTCCCATGATGAAACGGGTACCTTTTGCTTCCAATCTGAAACTCCAAAAAATATTTTGTCCACAAGGTGAAACCTGCCGTTAACTTTTGCTCCATGATGAGGCTGTTGAGTATGGGCAAAACCAACGGCCGTTAGCCTTTCCTCCCATGGTGAAATATTGAGTACATTTTGCTCCCAGGGTGAAATCAATGGGTAACTTTCGTATCCATATTGGAACTATTTGGTAACGGCCCCCAACGCCCACCCCCGGGAGCAAAAATTAACAATTAATTTCACCGGTGAAATTAATTGTTAATTTTTGCTCTCGTGTCCAAATTATTGCGTTATACTTCCTCCCATGGTTAAACTACTGGGTTTCTTTTGCTCCCATTGTGAAATTATCAGTCAACATTTGCTCTGAAACTATAGGGTATATTTTGTTCCTGTCTCGTGTTCCGCGCTACCTCGGTAGCATTACACCCACGCCGCTCCAAGTCATTCGGTAACTTTTACCCTGAAAGTATTGGGTAACTGCTGCTGCCATGGTGGAACTTTTGTGCAACTTTCACTCCCGCGCTAAAACTATTGGGTAAGTTACACTCCTGTGCTACAACTATTGGGTAACTTTCACTCCTGTGCAACAACTATTGGGCAAGTTTCACTCCTGTGCTCTAACTGTTGGGTAACTTTCACTCCTGAGCTATAACTATTGGGCAAGTTTCACTCCTGTGCTCTAACTATTGGGTAACTTTCACTCCTGAGCTATAACTATTGGGTAACTTTCACTCCTGAGCTATAACTATTGGGTAACTTTCACTCCTGAGCTATAACTATTGGGTAACTTTCACTCCCGTGCTATAACTATTGGGTAACTTTCACTCCCGTGCTAAAACTGCTGGGCAACTTTCACTCCCGTACTATAATCATTGGGTAATTTTCACTCCGTGCTAAAACTATTGGGTAATTTTCACTCCGTGCTAAAACTATTGGGTAACTTTCACTCCCGTGCTAAGGTAGCTTTCACTCCCGTGGTAGAACCGTGTGGTAATTATTGCTTCTATGGTAAAACTGTTCGTTAGCTTTTGCTCCCACAATGAAACTGTTGGATAACGTTCACTCCCGTGCTAAAACTATTGGATAACGTTCACTCCCGTGCTAAAACTATTGGATAACGTTCACTCCCGTGCTGAAACTATTGGATAACGTTCACTCCCGTGCTAAAACTATTGGATAACGTTCACTCCCGTGCTAAAACTATTGGATAACGTTCACTCCCGTGCTAAAACTATTGGATAACGTTCACTCCCGTGCTGAAACTATTGGTTAACGTTCACTCCCGTGCTAAAACTATTGGTTAACGTTCACTCCCGTGCTAAAACTATTGGATAACGTTCACCTCCGTGCTAAAACTGTTGGATAACGTTCACTCCTGTGCTAAAACTATTGGATAGCTTTCACTCCCGTGCTAAAACTATTGGATAGCTTTTACTCCCGTGCTAAAACTATTGGATAGCTTTCACTCCCGTGCTAAAACTATTGGATAGCTTTCACTCCCGTGCTAAAACCATTGGGCAACTTTTACTCTCGTGCTAAAACCATTGGGCAACTTTCACTCCCGTGCTATAACCATTGGGCAACTTTCACTCCCGTGGCAGAACCGCCGTGTGGTAATTATTGCTTCAATGGTAGAACTATTCGTTAGCTTTTGCTCCCATGATGAAACTATTGGGTAACTTTTACTCCCACTATGAAAACGTTTGTATGGATAGTTAAACTTGCAGCCCCTTTCTGACAAAATTATTCTTTTCATAATTGTATTGTTTACTAAATTTTATTGATTTGTAATTTTGTTCTTTCGTAACTTTTTTTTTAAAGACAATATCATCACAAATCGTGAACGGACTTGAAATCAAACAGCTCAGTACCTAAATGAATACGTGTTGCTTCACAAAACCCTTTTTAATCTGAAATAGAAATGGAGTGGAAGTAAGTATATCAGAATTGAAGATGAGCTACTCAGGGAATGTAAGCTTTGTTTCTAGACCGCCGAATGAATGGCAGGAACAAGTGACCATTCAGAAAAAGAAAAACGCGTTTCGACGGCGAAGACTTTACAGACAAAGCAGCCTAAAGTGTCAGACACAGAGAAAACAAGAACAGTGATTCAGCGAGACTTGAATAACTCCGTTTTTGCAGTGCGACCGGGAACGTTCACTTTAGCTCCCACATGAAAGACGCTCCACCGGGATAAAAATCTGGTAGAGGACTTGCAAAGGGATTAAGGATAAGACAGGCGAGGTCAGACGACCATAGCGCAGCGAGGAAGGAGTGGAGGAAGAGAGAGAGAGGGTCTGGAGGAACAACGGGGATGGGGCGTGGGGGGGGGGGGGGGGGAGTGACTGTGGGCATTGTGGTGGCAGCGGAGGGTGTGTGTCATCCTGTCATTGTCTGAAAGGCGGGGCTGGACAGTGGTCACTGGGGCTCTTTGCAGGGAGTCTGACACTGAGAGCCAGCGAAAGGGTCAGTCCTCCCTGCCCTTTGCTGACCCCAACCTGAGATGTATCAGCCCATCTCTCCTCCCTCCCGCTCTCCCAGTCTCCCAGATAAAGAAGAACACACACACACACACACACACACACACACACACACACACACACACACACAAATAATGGGGGTGGAGGGTGGAAGAGGCAAGGGGAGCACAGGGCGAAAGGTAAGAGGAAGGTGGAGTGGGTGGAGACGGGTTACAAAGGATCTCTCTCTCTCTCTCTCTCTCTCTCTGTCTCTCTCTCTCTCTCTGTCTCTCTCTCTCTCTCTCTCTCTCTCTCTCTCCTCTCTCTCTCTGTCTGTCTGTCTCTCTCTCTCTCTCTCTCTCTCTCTCTCTCTTAAGCATAAAACAGGCTACCTACATGCAGAATAAGTGAACACAATCTACTAAATAAACAAGCATATTGCTTGGAATGAGCCTACACGTCCATGAACAATCTGCGGGGGGAAAAAAAGAAAGAAAGAAAAAAACACGTTTATCATAGTGAGCCTGTGCACACTAAACAGACCAGATGTATCCACACCAGGTTCCCCATTGAGTTAAAAAGATTTGTCTTGCTCTCTCCGAGTGGAGACAGTAGTCGTCCATTGCACAATGCCTTGCCAGTACAGACAGCATTTTTACATTGTAGATATTGTTGTTTGTAGTATTGTTGTGCTTGTAATTAATTTTTACACAGTTCTTCCTTGTACAGTGTCTTGCCAAGATAGCATTTTGTATGTTGTAGATGTTGTTTGCTTCTCAATAATTTCTTTTTTCTGTTTGTCAACTCGGATAAATAAATGAATGGAAATGCCTGGTGCCCTCAGCGCAGCCTACTTTGTTGTTGTCGTTATTGTTAATATTATACAGATAAAGTACGTGGATCTATTTGTATTTTAGAGTGTTTATTCTTCTTCGTCTGCGTACGCAGGCAGTTTGTGTGTATGACCACCATTAAGGCAGCCATACTCTAACTTCGGGAAGGTGCATGCTATGTGTAACGTGTCATCCATACCAACAGCCAAACTGGCCTTCTCTTCCGAATGTTGGTGATGGGATTTCACGTGTGTGCAAGATGTTATGCGTGCGTTCACACACGGAACCTCGGTTTATAGTCTCATAGTCTCATTCGAAGGACTGTATGGGAAATGGAATCAGAACCAATGTTAACTCCGAGGGAAAAATCCCCCTGTACCGAAACGGCCCAGCGGATTTTCGAACCCGCAACCCCAAGATTACGATTCTGGCGCTCTACCAACTGAGCTGTTCCGGCCCCCTTAGAGTGTTTATGTGTTTGCTCGTTTGTTTGTTGTTGTTGTTGTTGTTTTTCAGGACAGGGCCTTTTTTTTTGGTTTAAAATGTTCAGCAACAGCCTTCAAAGAGCCCACTGTGGTCGGCAGTACAGAAAACGCCACTGACACTGTCACTGTAAAAGAGGTTGGGAAGCAGATTGGCTGGAAGCATTGATGGAGAGGACAGCGAGAGCTTGGAGGATGAAGAGTTGAGGATGGGGGCCGGATGGGTGGGGTAGGGAAACGGGGAGTCAGAAGCGGAAGGGGGCTTTGGTGTAGAAAAAAAAGCGAGAGGCTGTGAGTGGATTTAGTGATGGATGTGATGGGAAGAGGAAAGAAAGACTCGTCGATCAAAGCGGTTCAACTTTGAGGGAAAATGATTCAACCGGACGTGCCTCGCAGACCGGAAGTGCGCGAAACCCATGAGAGTTCCATCCCTTTGATCTGGACTGTAAAAGAATCCAATGGTGGTTGAGCGGAGAGTGGGTTGACAGAACACGATATGTGACAGAATCTGTGTCCTTCCACATCGCCACCATCCACACCCCACCCCACCCCACCCCACCCCCACCCCCGCCTTCTTTGTGCGTGGATGTATGTGTCACCGGTGTCTGTATTCTGTCTTTTGAGAGAAATGTTTCTTTTTCGGCATCGACAAAAACAATACCTCATGTCTACAGTAACTCCTCCCTCTCTCTCTCTCTCTCCCTCTCTCTCCTCTCTCTCTCTCTCTCTCTCTCTCTCTCAGAAAACGGTTTTGCGATTGCCTGGATGAGCCAAGGTGTAGGTAGTGAGCTGTTGTTTATCTCAGAATTTAAAACCAGATTAATTGATTCGTTTAAACAAAATTGGCATTCAGACATGGAGAATAAAGAAAAATATCGTTGGTTCTATTCTTTCAAAAGCATATGTCAACCTGAAAAGTTCCTAAACGTTGTTGTGAATAAATGGTACCGGACTTATTTAGCTAGATCCTGACTAAGAACCCTTGGTTTTAATGCCAACAAAAAATGGTTTCAACCTGGCACATCTACAGATTCACCCTGCCCTCTGTGTAATTCCATTGTTGATGATGAGATTCACTTCATTTTCTACTGTAAAGCCTATGACAACCTGAGAAAAAAGTGTCCATTGTTTGAAAAAGACATTGTGGTAAGAAAAGATTTGTTTTCTCTGCTTTTATCAGAAGATGACATTATTCTGAAGTTGTTGGCCAAATTCATTTCGAAGACTGGAATCTTAGATACAAAACAATCATTTCTGCTAGGAGTGTTATGGTAAGGTAGTAATGAGAGAGAGAGGAGAGAGAGAGAACGTCGTATACATGTATATATGAAGAAAGTCACTGATACAAATACAAGAACCTTAGCATGTTGAACTTTGATATTGTAAAAACAATTTATAATGGCATTGGGCGGCCATTTTTCATAAAGTGTCACTTTCGTTTAGAAAGATGGTTTTCGTTATCTTTTTGTTTCATGTTAGTAACTTTGTTTGCTCGTTTGCACATTAATGAAGCATAAGGCTGATCATTCTTTTTGTGTAAAAAAAAAAATGACGCATCACATATGTCATTAGGACTGTAAGTCAATGACATTAAAGTGTCAAAGTGTCTCTCTCTCCTCTTTCTCTCTCTCTCTCTCTCTCTCTCTCTCTCTCTCTCTCTCTCTCTCTCTCTCTCTATCTTGTCTGATAGTGTGTGTGTGTGTGTGTGTGGGGGGGGGGGGGGTGTATTTTTGTATGTCTGGTATTCATTTTCGGGGAAGGGGAGGGTGGGTTTGGGGTTGGGGACCTTAGGGATACAGCGAAGAGGGGGATAGGGAGGGCAGGTGGAGCGAAGTGGGAAGCGTGAGTCTGTGTGTGTGTGTGTGTGTGCACATGCGTATGTATGTATCCTCAGTCGTGTCAGTGATGAAGTGATCAAAATTAATACGCAGCACGAAAGTGGTCGAATTGTGTCGACAGCAGGCCAAACATCATTCCGTTTGTCACTGTGCCGTTGCCGTCTGGATGCATGAGATAGTGCAAAATACCTCCTTTACACATGTTTCCATTCTAAAACAGATAAATCAAATTCTGGATCTACGTTCATGACTAGAAAAATGAAGGCAACCACCTTTTTAACGTTTTATTTAACCGTTTTTAAAAAAAAAATGTATGGAAAAAATACTATTGACATTGAATAATGTGGATCGACTTTTCTCACCTTAGTTTCTTCACAATAATGTACTTTGATAGTTTCTTTTACAATAATGTACTTTGATAGTTTCTTCACAATAATGTACTTTGATAGTTTCTTCACAATAATGTACTTTGATAGTTTCTTCACAATAATGTACTTTGATAGTTTTCTTCACAATAATGTACTTTGATAGTTTCTTCACAATAATGTACTTTGATAGTTTCTTCACAATAATGTACTTTGATAGTTTTCTTCACAATAATGTACTTTGATAGTTTCTTCACAATAATGTACTTTGATAGTTTCTTCACAATAATGTACTTTGATAGTTTCTTCACAATAATGTACTTTGATAGTTTCTTCACAATATGTACTTTGATAGTTTCTTCAAATAATAGATTGATATTTTACAAACGTATTGATAGTTATTTCCCGACTTCAGATAGTTGCACATGATGTATGTTGATAGTTTGTTACAATATGTTTTGATGTGTCTTCGTATGTACTTTGATGTTTTGTAGAATATGTAGCTGATGTTTCTTAGTGTGTCTTGCGTAGTCTTGTAGATGTATATTACACGCTTGCAGTTATGTATTGTAAGTGTGTGGTGTGTGTGTGTGTGTGTGTTGTGTGTGTGTGTGTGTGTGTGTGTGTGTGTGTGTGTGTGTGTGTGTCGTGTTGTGTGTGTGTGTGGTGTCGTGCTTGGGGGTGAGACTGGGGGTAGTAAGTGTAATATAGAAAACTGTGATATTGTTTTTTAGGGGGGGTGGATGGAGTGTGTGGTGTGGGTGTTGGTGGTGTGTAGGGAAAGGGGTATAGGTTTTTAAACCCTGCACAGAAAATCGTCAAGTACCGAGAAATTATGTGGTTCAAACCATTCATTGCAAACTCCCTCACCACAAACGATCGGCAGGTGCTTTGAGAGGATTCGCGGACTCCTCCCCACCTTCAAACAGTCCACCCCTCATCCAAAGAGGCCTGAAGATAAGTGGACCTTACAGCGCCAGACTATGGGAAAGGGCGGGTCAGTGTTGAGCACACTTCAGTGACGGCACCTGTCTTTAAACGTTCTTTCCCTCAGTCAAGTCTTCTTCCTTTACTATGCCGGCAAAAATACTGCGATGTAACGACTACCGAAACATTGTGAATCACGCTCAGAAGAAGAGGGACGATCGTTGTTGGCCCTGCTCGAATGGTATCCTGCGGTGATCTTAAGACCCATCAGAAAACACCGCGCGGCCAGAAATGACAGAGCGGAAGGCGAAGGATGGTGGGTGGGAGGGGGGGGGGGTGGGTTAGGAGGTGGTGGTGTAAATCAACACCTGGATACCGGCGCGGTGTACGCGCGGGCCTGGCCTGACTGACCTGTCCATACTTAGCGCTGTGGGCATTGTGTGGTCAACACGGAGACCTTCACTGTCTTCTGTCAGACCACAATGGGCGCTGGACGCTTTAGCCTCGCTCCGCCTGACCTCAAACGACCCCAGCTGACCACAAAGCCAGCTCCACTGTCGCCGCCCTGGACAGGGATCAGTGGCGGCCAATGGACAGCTTCCTGACCGCTGGGCAGTTGGAGTGCCCCGTGGTGGATAGGCATGGTCACACAGTAACAAGTAACAGGACAGAAAAGAATGGGGAGAGGGGGGGGGGGGGCAGAAGGGGGGTGATGGAAGGGGAAAAAAGAGTAGGAAAACGGGAGAAGAAGAAGATGATGGTGAACACTCGAAGATAACGACGACGAAGCTCAAGAAGAACTGAGAGGATTAGGGGGCGGGGGAGAGTTGGGGAGGGGGAATAATAGACAACAAAGAAATGCATGAAAAGAGCGGTGGAAGGGAGGTGGAGAGGTGGAAATAATGTCAGTGATCCAGCCGACCTGCCGATGGACATATCAAGGCTGTCCCCACGTTGCTGAAATCATCTATAAAAAAAAAAAAAAAAACAACCAACAACAGGTTTTAAGAAATACACACACAGTTCATTACACCAAATTTTCTGAAAGCACACAAGAATTTCTTGAATCGAAACCTTTCATCCGTGAAGTACTATTCCATGTGGGAATACCCCCCCCCCCCCCCCCCCCTCCCGCCACACACACACCGGGTCAGCCATGAGATGTACAAAGTGCGGCGTACGTATGCGATAAAATGAAAGGCATGAGTAGATATTAGATATGACGACAGTAAAACAGAGAGAGAAGAAGTGGGAAGGGGGGGGGGGGGGAGGGGGTGAACGGTCGGAGGGGTGTGAGGAGTGGTGGAGTCGGGTGAGGAACACGTGGGGTGGGGGATGGTGGGGAGGGGAGGGGGTGGGGTCAGAGCTCATGGGTAAGCGGAGAGGACATTAATGTTAAGGTTATTACCCATCGTACATCCGTCACTGCTGTAACACACTGCTACGACCTAAAGCGTTTTCACATTGAAGTGTTATTGACGTGCAGAACACAGCGGCGATGATAACCAGGAACACACACTGAGGAGGGAAGGAGAGGAAGAAGGTGGGTGGGTGGGGTGGGGGAACACACACTGAGGAGGGAAGGAGAGGAAGAAGGGTGGGTGTGGGGTGGGTGGGTGGGGGAACACACACTGAGGAGGGAAGGAGAGGAAGAAGGTGGGGTGGGTGGGTGGGGTGGTGGGGAACACACACTGAGGAGGGAAGGAGAGGAAGAAGGGTGGGGGAACACACACTGAGGAGGGAAGGAGAGGAAGAAGGGTGGTGGTGGGGTGGGATGGGAACACACACTGAGGAGGGAAGGAGAGGAAGAAGGGTGGGGTGGGGTGGTGGGGAACACACACTGAGGAGGAAGGAGAGAAGAAGGGTGGGGAACACACACTGAGAGGGAAGGAGAGGAAGAAGGTGGGTGGGGTGGGGGACCAAAAATAAAGAAAAATGTCTTTTGGCCATGAACAAGCACGATCATGTCAACACGCCTGTTTGACAGCTGACGGTGTCTTTTGGCCATGAACAAGCACGATCATGTCAACACGCCTGTTTGACAGCTGACGGTGTCTTTTGGCCATGAACAAGCACGATCATGTCAACACGCCTGTTTGACAGCTGACGGTGTCTTTTGGCCATGAACAAGCACGATCATGTCAACACGCCTGTTTGACAGCTGACGGTGTCTTTTGGCCATGAACAAGCACGATCATGCCCAACACGCCTGTTTGACAGCTGACGGTGTCTTTTGGCCATGAACAAGCACGATCATGTCAACACGCCTGTTTGACAGCTGACGGTCCTCAAGCGCATCTCTCTCTCCCTTTAACATCGTCTTGACGATATATCGTTTCCATGACGCCCAGTGTGTGTGAGTGATGATTATACGTGGTTGCCTTTGACATATGTAGCCGTCGCACGTTCGGAGTGTAGGCAGTGGATGACAAAGGAACGGTGTCAGAGTTGATCTTTAGCTGCGGTCGCCATGCTGACAGTTGTATCGTAACTATGCTATAGCCTCCTTCGTGTCGCAGGTTGTTTATCCCAATGAAATTCTCTCTCTCTCTCTCTCTCTCTCTCTCTCTCTCTCTCTCTCTCTCTCTCTCTCTCCTCTCTCTCTTTCAGATTGTAGAATCGTTCTAGTGTACTCGCCCATCCTCGATCTACTTTGTTTGACCTAAAAACAAAACGAACAGTAGTACCATGACCCCTTAGCTCATCTTTTGTCACGGATTATTTCCATGATCCGACCCAAATTCGCTTCACCTCATTAATGCAGGAAGGAACGAAACAAAGTGTAATGCGCCTCGTGCCCAACACAGGGCCTATTGGTGCCCAACACCACCTAACACAGGCCTATTGGTGCCCAACACCACCTAACACAGGGCCTACTGGTGCCCAACACCACCAAACACAGGGCCTGTTGGTGCCCAACACCACCTAACACAGGGCCTATTGGTGCCCAACACCACCAAACACAGGGCCTGTTGGTGCCCAACACCACCTAACACAGGGCCTATTGGTGCCCAACACCACCTAACACAGGGCCTATTGGTGCCCAACACCACCTAACACAGGCCTATTGGTGCCCAACACCACCTAACACAGGGCCTATTGGTGCCCAACACCACCTAACACAGGGCCTGTGAGTGCCCAACACCACCTAACACAGGACCTATTGGTGCCCAACACCACCTAACACAGGGCCTATTGGTGCCCAACACCACCTAACACAGGGCCTATTGGTGCCCAACACCACCAAACACAGGGCCTATTGGTGCCCAACACCACCTAACACAGGCCTACTGGTGCCCAACACCACCAAACACAGGGCCTGTTGGTGCCCAACACCACCTAACACAGGGCCTATTGGTGCCCAACACCACCAAACACAGGCCTGTTGGTGCCCAACACCACCTAACACAGGCCTATTGGGGCCCAACACCACCTAACACAGGGCCTATTGGTGCCCAACACCACCTAACACAGGGCCTATTGGTGCCCAACACCACCTAACACAGGGCCTATTGGTGCCCAACACCACCTAACACAGGGCCTGTGAGTGCCCAACACCACCTAACACAGGACCTATTGGTGCCCAACACCACCTAACACAGGGCCTATTGGTGCCCAACACCACCTACACACAGGGGCCTATTTGGTGCCCAACACCACCAAA
>CM031600.1:47256541-47264041 GCA_018398815.1 Conus ventricosus | reverse complement strand
TCGGTTCTGTCTGCAATAACGCGGTGTTTATTTGCTTGTTTGTTTGATTGTCAGGTGCCACGGTGTAGTGTTTGCATGTTTGTTGTGATCAGAACTGTAAACTAAGCCACAAACAGATGTAGTTTTATAGAATATGGAATAGAAACACAGTGTCGTGTAAAAGTATTTCAGTTGTTTTGTTATGATGGTAGTGGTGTTGTTTGCCCAAGTATGTGTAAACTGGAGCACTCTTTGAAGACAGAACTATGTAACTTTTTAAAACATAGCAAACTGTATCCACAGATTCGTGTTTAAAACATAACTATCCATTCTGACTACATCAGCGTTTGACCCCCATTGATTTCATTGCAAAGTGAGGACTGCAGGCGGAAATCTAAACAGATTTGAAAAGTTCGTGACAACGCACCGCCGAAAAACATAGACAAACGAATCACAAGACAAAACACGACGCGTTTCGACCTCTTCGAGCAACGAGCAATCACTTATCTTCATCCACGTCGACGCAAGATGGGCGTTGAATGAAAACCATGTGATGATTTCATTACACTTGCGTCATCAGATTCACGGGCGATGCGAAAATGTTCATGTGCAGCACAAAAGAAAAGATGATCAATGAAAATGCGCGCAATTGGCGCCCCCCCCCCCCCCCCCCCCCCCCACCCCCCCCCCCCTTTCCGTTACAACCCCTCCCATCCCGTCCCTCTCACTTACTTACCCTCACCTTTCTTACCTCCCACCCCCTTATAATTAAAAGAAGAAAAAAAAAGAGTAGTCCGACTGGTTAAAAACAACCACAACAAACAGCGTGTGTGCAAACGCTCACAAACAACAGAGCAGTTACAAACCCGGACATTTGTTTGCATTCGGAAGTAATGACCATTACACTCAAAACATTCAACACAACACAACACAACACAACACAACACAACACAACACAACACACACACACACACACACACACACACACACACACACACACACATTCGTGCGCGCGCATGCACTGATAGCCTAATTTGCCTACCTGTGCTGGGTGCTGTATGTGGTATTCTATTGTGAGTTGTCATACATAGGCCTAAAGTCTATTCAAGCGTCCTTTTATGCGTCTATCGGATGCGCGCATGATGTCTCATGTTTATGTGTGTATAGTATACATACTGAAATATGAGATACCATGCGCGCATCCCTATACTATACTTTTCAGCATGATTGAGATGTTCGTCGAAATTAAGTTTATAAGTGATTCAACAATCACGCCACAATGTCACAAATCTAGGTTAATGTCATGCCATAATTAACCTGCACCAGTTCCCTTACAGTTCAGATATATCGCATCGTTCACTTCGACGCAGACGAAACATTTATGACGCACAGTATAAGTTTAGCTGCTGTCCTATTTATGTGTGTGTGCGTGCGTGCGTGCGATTGCGCGCGCGCGTGTGTGTGTGTGTGTGTGTGTGTGTGTGTGTGTGTGTGTGTTTGTTCGTTCGTTCGTTCGTTAGTTCATTTTTAGTTATTTCTTCCTTTTTTTAAACTTTATCTTTCGTTGTTTCTAAGTGGCGTAAATCTATTGCCTCTCCTTTCGGCTTCCTCTTCACACACACACACACACACACACACACACACACACACACACACACACACACACACACACACACACACACACACACCACACACACACACCCTCCCTCCACCCTTCCACCGCTCTTCCCCTTTCTCTTTCCCTCCTCCCTCTCCCTCGTCCCAATAGCCTTTAATCAGTTCGTGTTTGTAGCAGCCGACAGCGTGCATAGAAGCCATTGCTCTGCTGCTTTGTCACAGAGCTTGGTGATGTTCAGTGCCTGTCAACACAGAGTCACAGGGCTTGGTGATGTTCAGTGCCTGTCAACACAGAGTCACAGGGCTTGGTGATGTTCAGTGCCTGTCAACACAGAGTCACAGAGCTTGGTGATGTTCAGTGCCATGGGTGCCTGTCAGCACAGCCAGGAAACCATTGCTTATGATCTAAGGCCCCCCTGATCTCAACTTCGTGAATGTGCGGCTTAATTGAGATGTGACATGGACCTAGAAGCGAAATGCTGGGGCATGACTGATGAATCGTATAGATACATTGTTTCAGTAAAAGGTTGGGTTATTTTCATATAATTGTGAGGCTGCATGTGCGCATCCGATAATTTCACACACACACACACACACGCACGCACGTACGCACGCACGCACGCACACGCACGCACGCGCACGCACGCACGCCCACACACACACACAAACACATGCACGCGCGCGCGCGCATGCACACACACGCACACACAAACACATACACGCGCGCACACACACACAACACACACACACACACACACACACACACACACACACACACACACACACACACACACAACCATTCTGCATAGCCTACAACGTTATCAACCCTCAATTATTTACCATTGAATACTGCAATGGTACAAAGCACTGGGGTGCACATTAGTCTGTGTGTGTGTGTGTGTGTGTGTGTGTGTGTGTGTGTGTGTGTGTGTGTGTGTGTGTGTGTGTGTGGAGTCTGATGGTTGACTAGTTGTAAATGGCTACTGATATCCAGGTTTCTAACTGCTTACATGAGTATTTACATACAGGCTGACAGTTTTGTTTTTTTTAACCAAATGAACCTGATGACTGTTCTCTCCCACCCCCCAACCCCCTATCTTCTCTCTCTCTCTCTCTCTCTCTCTCTCTCTCTCTCTCTCTCTCTCTCTCTCTCTCCTCTCTCTCTCTCTCTCTCTCTCTTGGAAGTGGAGGGGGGGAACGGTGAGGGGGGACGGAAAGGGGAATGGGGGGGGGGGGGGGGGTAGAGGGATGGAATAATTCGCATGCTGAGACAGTTCAAGGAACAACATTTTTTGTGTCCTGCATATACACATTTTTGCATCAGATGACTTGAGCCTAATGAGATGATCAAGTACAAGCGTTGATATCAGTCAGAATATATAATTTTAAGGTGATCTGTTGACACAGTTCATTATGTTTTTAAAAGTGACCTGTTAACATGGTTGTAATTCTAAAACTGACTTTTTAATGTACTTTGTTGTTTCTGAAAGTGACCAGTGTTATGTTTGTCATGATTATAAAAGTGATCTGTTCATATAACTTGTTATGTTTCCAATTGTGACTTGTACCTATGGCTTCCTGTGCTTCTAAAATAGACTTGCTAATACAGTTAGTTACGACACCAAGAGTTGGCCGTTAATGCAGTTGAATATGTTTTATCATAAAAAGCAGTTTGCAGATACGGTTAGTCCCCTTTCTAAAAGTGACCCGTTAACATAGTGTGTTATATTTCTAAACGGGACTTGTTAATGTAGTTAGTTACGGATGTCGGAATTGGCCGCTTCTGTAGTTATAATTCTAAAAGCAACTTGCTGATGTGGTTAGTTACGTTTCTAGATGTCGCCTGTTCTAGAAGGGACCTGGTAATATAGTAGGCTATGTTTTAAGAACTTACTCATAAATGTACTTTGATATTTTCTAAAAACTTTAGTCATGTTTCAAAAAGTGACCTGCTGATATAGTTATGTTTCAAAAAATGACGTGTTAATACACTTCTAAATCTTACCTGTGAATGAAGTCACTCATGTTCCTAGAAGTGACCTCTTGACAAGGTTAGATGTGATTCTAAAAAGGACCCATTAGTATAGTTAGTTCTGTTTCTAAAAATTCGGTTATGCTTCTAGAATGGACATGTTAATTTGTTTATATTTCTAGATGTGACCTGTTAATATGGTAGATTAGGGCTTTTTCAGCTGATTCCTTAGTTTATTGGTCGATTGGTGGCTAATGGGTTGTCAGCTTCATTTCATGTTATCTTGAATTAATGATAAGGATTCCAAATATTTTTCAGCCATTTTAATGAAGATGAAACAAACAAAATGTGTTCGTGTTCGTGTCTGTGAGTTTGAGCTGTGGGTTAGGTGGGAGGAGGAATAGCTGGTCAGGCATGTACATGGTTAGTTACTTCATTCTGCCTTCAAACAGTACTCTCATTTACACACACTTGGGGGACAAGAACTGGTCAGGCATGTACATGGTTAGTTACTTCATTCTGCCTTCAAACAGTACTCTCATTTACACAGCTGGTCAGGCATGTACATGGTTAGTTACTTCATTCTGCCTTCAAACAGTACTCTCATTTACACAGCTGGTCAGGCATGTACATGGTTAGTTACTTCATTCTGCCTTCAAACAGTACTCTCATTTACACAGCTGGTCAGGCATGTACATGGTTAGTTACTTCATTCTGCCTTCAAACAGTACTCTCATTTACACAGCTGGTCAGGCATGTACATGGTTAGTTACTTCATTCTGCCTTCAAACAGTACTCTCATTTACACAGCTGGTCAGGCATGTACATGGTTAGTTACTTCATTCTGCCTTCAAACAGTACTCTCATTTACACAGCTGGTCAGGCATGTACATGGTTAGTTACTTCATTCTGCCTTCAAACAGTACTCTCATTTACACAGCTAATCAGGCATGTACATGGTTAGTTACTTCATTCTGCCTTCAAACAGTACTCTCATTTACACACACTTGGGGGACAAGAACTGGTCAGGCATGTACATGGTTAGTTACTTCATTCTGCCTTCAAACAGTACTCTCATTTACACAGCTGGTCAGGCATGTACATGGTTAGTTACTTCATTCTGCCTTCAAACAGTACTCTCATTTACACAGCTGGTCAGGCATGTACATGGTTAGTTACTTCATTCTGCCTTCAAACAGTACTCTCATTTACACAGCTGGTCAGGCATGTACATGGTTAGTTACTTCATTCTGCCTTCAAACAGTACTCTCATTTACACACACTTGGGGGACAAGAACATGTCAAAATAAGTAAGATACCTTTACCCTACACTGTGTCTCTATACCTTTACCCTACACTGTGTTTCTATACCTTTACCCTACACTGTGTCTCTATTCCTTTACCCTACACTGTGTCTCTATACCTTTACCCTACACTGTGTTTCTATACCTTTACCCTACACTGTGTTTCTATACCTTTACCCTACACTGTGTCTCTATACCTTTACCCTACACTGTGTTTCTATACCTTTACCCTACACTGTGTTTCTATACCTTTACCCTACACTGTGTTTCTATACCTTTACCCTACACTGTGTTTCTATACCTTTACCCTACACTGTGTTTCTATACCTTTACCCTACACTGTGTTTCTATACCTTTACCCTACACTGTGTTTCTATACCTTTACCCTACACTGTGTCTCTATTCCTTTACCCTACACTGTGTCTCTATACCTTTACCCTACACTGTGTCTCTATTCCTTTACCCTACACTGTGTCTCTATACCTTTACCCTACACTGTGTCTCTATACCTTTACCCTACACTGTGTCTCTATACCTTTACCCTACACTGTGTCTCTATACCTTTACCCTACACTGTGTCTCTATACCTTTACCCTACATTGTGTCTCTATACCTTTACCCTACACTGTGTCTCTATACCTTTACCCTACACTGTGTTTCTATACCTTTACCCTACACTGTGTTTCTATTCCATATTCCATAAAACTACATCTGTTTGTGGCTTAGTTTACAGTTCTGATCACAACAAACATGTAAACACTACACCGTGGCACCTGACAATCAAACAAACAAGCAAATAAACACCGCGTTATTGCAGACAGAACCGATTCCCCGGCGACAGAAAGACGTAAAAAGGAAACTGAAAATCAATAACGCTGGCTGTTAGCGCAGGATTCCGTCATGTCGGTTTCATTGTCGCCTGGATATAGACTGTCAGTTCACTGAGTGGAGATGAAATGTGAGGAATGCGTCTAATACAAGGGGAGACTGTATTTAGACTACCTGCCCGTCACATGTCATATACCAATGTCGCGAGTACAGACAACGTATTGATGTGCCGTTTTGCACGATGCTCGCGCGAGTGTACTTAACTGACATGTGACAAGGAATCACGTGGGCAGATTCACAAGCTACGCTATCAAGAACTATGCAGAATCAACTGGGTCTCTTTCTTTCTGTCTGAAGGTGTGACTCTAAGCCAATGAGTCTCATTCTGAAGAACCAGATCACTGCATCTCACGTGACCATGCTTCTAGTGTCGCTGTCCACTCTAGCTGTCCGTTGAGGAAAGAAGAAAATACAAAATCCTGCACCTTCCTTTAATTCCAACTCGGTCAAAATCCTTCGTACATTTCTGGTTTTCTTCTGCTCCATTACCATGTTCCTCATTCATAGAATGATCAGTACGTTTCAGTGCTGACTTCTCGTTTATAAAGTTAAGGGCTCGAATCCTGGGGGCGCATCTTAACCTGTTGTCGGTCTGGTAGTATGAGTGTAGCATTAAGTTACACAGCCCACACCTCTCACCAACCCACCTCTCCTTCCTCCTCCCTCTCACCCTGACGTATAGCCTGAGGTGTTTGAGGACGTTAAACCTCAATGTCATCTTCACAGTGATCATCCCTCCCTTGTCTGACATTCTACTTTGGCTGTTGAGTTCAATATCCCGCCCCAGCTGAATTAGTATTCTGTTGTCTGTGTTGTTGCTGCTTCTCCCGTTTCTCTCTCTCTCCCGTTTCTCTCTCTCTCTCTCTCTCTCTCTCTCTCTCTCTCTCTCTCTCTCTCTCTCTCTCTCTCTCTCTCTTCTCTTAAATTGTGCGTGTGTATGTGCGCGCGTGTGTGTGTGTGTGTGTGTGTGTTTCTGTATAAGTGTGTGTGTCAGAGAGAGAGAGAGAGAGAGAGAGAGAGACAGACAGACAGACAGACAGACAGACCAGACAGACAGATACAAAGAGAGTCCAGATAACTGACGGCTTCGCAATGTCAGGTTTAAGATTTCTTGTGCTGTCTTCAACACAATCATTGTATGGTGTTGCCAGGTATATATATATAAATATATATATAACTTTTTAACTCTGACATTCCAGCATATGGACATATCAGTATGTAGTTAACTGCACAAGTTCGGGGGTGGGGAAGGGTAGGGAGATCAAAAACAAAAATATTAATACATAAAGGACTACTCACAAAAAAAGCGTTCAAACATTTCAGTTGAATGATCTACGAACACACACACACACACACACACACACACACACACACACACACACACACACACACACACACACACACACACACACTTGACATAGATTGTCGTGTCTGTTTTCTCCAACGCGTCTTTAGTGTTGTTGTTTGTCTTCTTCTTGTGGTGGTGGTTCTTTCCTTCTGATTATTCCGTGCATCTTAAATAATCTTGAAAGAAATGGTTTTATCTCAGGTGCTTGTCTCCCTTTGAATTGCGTCTGTGTCTCAAAAGGAAGTTGATCTTGCCAATCAATGGAAAACATCTGTTGTTACCTTAACAATAGGATTGAGGTAGCGATGATAAGTGGTTTCAAAACAGACGACCAAGGCGGTTGTGAAATCTCTCTTGTTTTGAAGTCTCATCTTTCTTTCTGCAGTTATTGA
>CM031600.1:47204041-47251541 GCA_018398815.1 Conus ventricosus | reverse complement strand
CCAACAGACTTGATTATATTTTCGTTGCTACTTGAAAGGGTGTTTACAAGTCTTTTCTGATTGATCAGTTCTACCTTACTAATTTTTTCTAAAAAAATATATTAAAAAAATTAGTCGCGAGTCCGCCAAACAACAGGGACAAACAAATTACAAGACAAAACACGACGCGTTTCGACCTCTTTGGTCTTCTTCAGGGAAGATAAACAACATTCAGGACAGTGAAAACGAAGAAGGGGCAATCACTTGTCTTCTCGGATTCGGCGTAAGATGGACGTAACTCATTCTTATCGTTGTTGTGTATGCGAAGGATTTAGCAACAGATTTAATGACATTTTCGTCGCTATTCAAAAGGACGTTCATTTCGTAAGTCTTTTCTGATCGGGAGCGCTGGGGTAGGGGGGTTCTTGTTCGGCACAGTTTTTACGGACATCGTCATAGGTCGTATGAGCAAAGAGTGTTTTTCGAAGCCATTTCTACATGATGGGCCACTCACATGTGTGGTCATTTTGAAATCATTGAATACATTTGGGGGGGGGGGGGGGGGGGGGGGGGGGGGGGGGGGGTGTACAGATTTCAAGTCGAAATCTTGAAATGCTGTGCCACTTATTTGTGGTACAGGATACAAATTTCTCTGACTGGAAAATACCTCTCAGAGAATAAAACCATATTTACTGATGATTTCTCTCCAGCTCAGAATGCCGGTGTTGTTTGGAACACCCTCCGAGAACTGTAGACAGAGAGAGGGAGAGAGAGAGGGAGAGAATATTGTGTGTGTGTGTGTGTGTGTGTGTGTGTGTGTGTGTGTGTGTGTGTGTGTGTGTGCAGTAAACCGCCCATGCAATCTTTAAGACAGTCAGTTGGCGAAATAAGTCTGTGACCGCTGTGTGCAAGTGCGGAAAAGTTTTGGAACATAATCGTAATCAGCGGGAATTTAACTATCGGTTGACATGCAGTTTATGCTTCGAACCGAAAGTGCATTCTCACATCATTTAACACCCCCACTAACGGGCCCCCTCAATGCAGCAACAACAGCAGCAGCGGCAGCAATGACCGATCTGAGGCCCAGTTCTGGTGGGAGTGCATGTAGGCCTACACCCCCGCTACACTGCCTCCGACAGAGCTAATCAGTGACATAGCTGGTGGGAGCCCAGAGAGCCAGTGACGAAAGCCTATGGTCTCTGAATGGCCTTGACTGACTACAGTACTTACTGTTGCTGCCTTGCGTCAGGGAAACTGACGCGCGGCCTGTCAGCTCCCAGAGGTCAAGGCCACCATCACCAGCAGCTGCAAGGCTGCATGTTTCGCAACTATCCTGTTCGAAGCTCGGGGTTGGGTGGGAGGTTGGAGAGAGAGAGAGAGGGAGAGAGAGTTGGGGAGAAGGGGGGGGGGAGGGGGGGGTGGAGAGAGGCGGGGGGGGGGGGGGGGGTAATAGTGACATAGGGATAACGAGTCATGGTTGTCGAAATTCGTTCCACGAAATAGCGACAAACTGAATACTTTTTGCACACACGCACGCACGCGCGCACATGCACGCACACACACGTGCGCCCGCGCACACACAAACGCACAGACACACCCATTAAACTAACAAACGCGCGCGCGCATGCACGTATGCTCACACACGCACGCACGCACACACACACACACACACACACGCGCACGCACGCACACACACACACACACACACACACACACACACACACACACACACACACACACTTGTGGTTATGAGGACGGTCAGTCTATCACCCGGTTGACTTTTGGCAATCTCTTTACTCGGCTGATTTAGAACAATTGGAGAAAAAAAAAAATTAAGACGGTTGTCGTTCAGATGAACATGCTGAAGATCAACAATGTTATGTGGCCTCTATTAGGTCTAGCTTTAGTCTATTTGACCTTGAACTTTGGCCAGACTGAAAAAAGATGAACATGTTGAAGATCAACAATGTTATGTGGCCTCTATTTAGGTCTAGTTTAATTCTATTTGACTTTGACCTTGGCCAGACTAATCATGAAAGGTTGTGCGCTGACAGAAGTGTGTAATCACGAATTTCATCGAACGTCGATTTTTTTTTTTCTTTTTCGGGCTGTCGTTAGTTGTGGCTTATTCATCGCAATGTACTCAGATGAACTGTCCGAGTTACATTCTGCAGCCACAAGAATCTGAAGACGCCCGCAGAACTTTGGATGGCAACAAATTGTACTCTGTATGTAAGACTCTGTTCATGTGTGAAAACATTGATAAGGTGTGGTGATAGCGGTAATATGGGTGGAATGATTGCATGTTGTGTGTGTGTGTGTGTGTTGTGTGTGTGTGTGGTGCATACGAGTGCGCTCGCTCTGTTTGTGTGTGTGTGAGTGTACGCGAGCGGTGTGGGTGTTTCAGGTGACATTGTCATGCGGGCTGTTTGGATTGATATTTCTTTGATGATCATTTGCGTTTGAATTCTTTTAAATATTGATTGTTTCATCGTATTCATTATTTCCTGTAATGATCTATGTGCCGTTGTACATGTACTCAATTTAGTCCTTTGTTCTCGGCGTTGATTCCTGTAATGATCTATGTGCCGTTGTACATGTACTCAATTTAGTCCTTTGTTCTCGGCGTTGATTTCCTGTAATGATCTATGTGCCGTTGTAATGTACTCAATTTAGTCCTTTGTTCTCGGCGTTGATTTTCTTTTCTTCCTTTCGCCTTTTTTTTTTTTTTTTTTTTAAATCCCACCCCAACGAGGGCATGGTGTTTTTAAATCCCACCCCAACGAGGGCATGGTGTTGTTAAATCCCACCCAACGAGGGCATGGTGTTGTTAAAATCCCACCCCAACGAGGGCATGGTGTTGTTAAATCCACCCCAACGAGGGCATGGTGTTGTTAAATCCCACCCCAACGAGGGCATGGTGTTTTTAATCCCACCCCAACGAGGGCATGGTGTTTTTAAATCCCACCCCAACGAGGGCCATGGTGTTTTTAAATCCCACCCCAACGAGGGCATGGTGTTGTTGTGATCAGTGTGGTGGCCGTGGCCGCCGCAGACAGTCCGCCATAGATGTGACAGACGGAAATGTGGTGGAAGTTCACATCACTTGAAATCGAATCATTTCAAAATGGTGCCATGTTGTTTGCAATCATATTGTCACCGTTTTACTGTGTTCTTTGGAAGCATTTGACACCGTTTTGCTGCAGCGTGTGGATCATGTGTCGGTAGCTGTGCTGTCTTGTTTGGAAGCCGATCTTCATACTTCTGCTGTATTGTTTGCAATCATTTTCTATTAATTTTATTATTATTGTTATTATTATTATTATTATAATGAATACTATATAGCGCCTATTTTCGGCTAAAGACCAAGCTTCTAAGCGCTTTACGATCCACACTCGTTTACACAACGGGCTGCCTACCTGGGTAGTGCCGACTGAAGAGCTGCCAGCTGGCGCTTCATTCAGTCGTTTCACGTGTCATCCAGTCAATATCGTTCACTCCATTTCCTTACTTCCTTCATTCTTTCCATTTCTCACGCAGGGTGCATGCTATATGCAACGCGTACATCCATACCAACGGCCAAACTGGCCTTCTCTTCGCAAGTTCGTGATGGATTTTACATGTGTGCAGATGTTACGCGTGCGTTCACACACGGCACCTCAGTTTATAGTCCCATTAGTTTTGAAGTATTGTTTGGAATTATTTTGTCATCGTTTTGTTGTATTGTTTGGATCATTTGTCATAGTTTTGCGGTTTTGCGTGAAATCGTGTTGTCATGTTTGGCTGTTTTGCGTGAAATCGTGTGTCATAGTTTGGCTGTTTTGCGTGAAATCGTGTGTCATAGTTTGGCTGTTTTGAGTGAAATCGTGTGTCATAGTTTGGCTGTTTTGCGTGTAAATCGTGTGTCATGGTTTGGCTGTATTGTGTGCGGTGATTTGTCATAGTTTCACGGTCTTATTGCAATCATTTGTCACTGTTATGTTGTATTGATATAATCATGAATCGTACTTTTGCGTGTATCACTTGGAAACATTTCTCAAGTTTTACTGCATTGTTGCAATCACTTGTTATCGTTTCACTGTACTGCTTGTTATCTTTTTTTTTTTACATAGTTTTGCTGTATTGTTTAGACTCTATCGTCATTTCTTCTGCCGTATTGTTTGCAATCAGTTGTCATCGTTTTACTGTACTGTTTGGGGCGTGTTTCACACTTTTGGTTTATTGTATGCAATCATTTGTCATTAATGTTGTCGTATAGTTTGAAATCAATTGTCATTAGTTTTGTCGTATAGTGTGGAATCATTTTGTCATTAATTTCATCGTATAGTTTGGAATCAGTTGTCATTAGTTTTGCTGTATAGTTTGGAATCAATTGTCATTAGTTTTGCTGTATAGTTTGGAATCAATTGTCATTAGTTTTGTCGTATAGTTTGGAATCATTTGTCATTAGTTTTGTCGTATAGTTTGGAATCATTTGTCATTAGTTTTGCTGTATAGTTTGGAATCATTTGTCATTAGTTTTTACTGTATAGTTTGGAATCAATTGTCATTAGTTTTACTGTATAGTTTGGAATCAATTGTCATTAGTTTTGCTGTATAGTTTGGAATCATTGTCATTGTTTTGTTGTATAGTTTGTGATCATTTGTCATAACTTAACTGCGTTGTTTGTGTCACGGACAAAATGAAACAACCCAACTCGTGGAGTCGCCAGCCAATTTGTTCGGACATAAGCCCCAAAACTCAAACATTTAGGCGCCAGATAGACGGGCCCACGGGTCGCATCCAGCCAAATTTAGCACAGCGGGGAGACACCAGACAGTCTGAGTGGCTGGACCGACAGGTCTCGGTAGGTTTGGTCAGACGTCGTGGCGCCTACTCAGGCTCATCTAGCCAATTTATGGAGCCAGCGCCATTGTTAGTCGGATCGTTGCAGGTTAAAGCAGGAAAGGGAGAGGGAGAAGGTAGTGTGTGGTGGGGGTGAAATCTAGCTAATCAATTAAATGACCAATTGACCACCACAGGGGAGTAAGGTGTGTAGGCGTGACTGTCATGATTTGAATATCCAATGGAATTAGAGGGAGATAACTTCGGGTATCAGGGGTAAAAATACTGACCAATGGTACTCGCCCTTTTTGGACAGATCGGAACAGAATAAGAAGGATGTGAGAGTGAGAGAACGGGAGAACGAGGGGAGAACGAACAGAGAGACAGAGAGAGAGAGGTCTGAGTGTAATCTCTGAGGAGAGAAGAGCAGAGAGATGAGGGGAGGAGAGGAGAGAACCATAGGGGGCATTAGCACGAGATAGTCTGCAGAGGAAGGACTTAGGAGAGATGTGGAGAGAGTTGCTAACTAATGAAGAGGAAAAGAAAGAAGAAAAAAAAGAAAAGAAAAGCAACCATGTCCATTTGATAAGAGCAGACTAGAAGAGAGAGAGAGAGAGTGCAATGCGTTAATGCAGGAAGAAAGAAAGGAGAACAGATCGATGTTGATAGTCACTGTTCTATCTTCACTGGGGTTCGACCTCATACTTGGCCAGCGCCACTTTCATCGACAAACCAACGCCAGTGCCAACAGTCTAACCTGACCAGGCGCCAGCAGACCAAGACCAGTGCCAGCAGTTGTGTCGTGCTTGTGAAAGTGACAGTGAAAAGAAAGAAAAAAAAAGAAAAGAAAAGACAGTGATTCGTGAATAGTTAAGATCACCTGGCCAGGTAAAGTAGAAATCTATTTATACCCGGGTTAGTTAATGATGTTTTAGACAAATGATTTTGTGAAGTTCAGGAAAGAGAGAATGTTTTATTTGGTTTGATTCCATATGCATTGATGGTTCGTTCTATGAACATGTGTAGTAAAGTTATTAGACTTTACTAGTGGTTTGATGTGACGAATGCATGATATATGAATGAGATAGTAAGCAAGCTGTGAGTGTGTTTGGGCTGTGCGCTAGTCCTTCCTCCACTGACATAACCCGAGGTTGACAATTTATTGGCGAGCTTGCCAGGATATTTGGCCCATTTATTATAATTGTTCAACTTCTCAGAGGGGGAAGCTGGGTGGGATTCAAGTATTGTAATCCTAAGACAAGGGGTTGTCTTACTGTATGTTCCCAAGATAGTTAAACACTAGGCTTTGGCATTGCTTCCAAGATAGTTAATACTAGGCTTGGCATTCAGCCCCAGAGTACTTATTTCGCACAGATTGCCTATAATTCGCTCTCATAGTTGGGTCAGGCGCTGGGCGTCTTATAAAAACTAACTACGTTGTCCCAAGCTAATATTATCATTCATTACGTCACTCGTGTCGGTAACCACCAGTTTGGCTGTCGTTGTTACAAAATCTTGTTCAAAAAAAAAAAAGATATAATGGCGGAAGAAAAGAACACCCCTATTGAACAACTTGTGAGTGTTGCTCGTGATTTAGGTTACTCAGGAGAGAGTTGCGAGCATTCGTTGAAAACCAGCAAAAGATGGAAAGGGATGAACGCGCAGAAAGACGCCGTGTCGACAGTAGAAGCGCAGGAAACAGAAAGAATAAGGGAAGCGCAGGAACGGAAAGAAAGAAGCAGGAAACGGAAAGATTAAAGGTTCAATTAGAGTTAGAGAAAGTGAGAATACAGAGGGAGACACCGAGGATGGGAGTTCAGTTTCCAGTGTCTCTGTGCGCAGTTACGCTCCCCGACCAAGTTGCCAAAATTCTCTGAAGGAACCGATTCGATTGATGCATACATCAGTCGTTTCGAAACGTTTGCGACCAGTCAGGGTTGGCCTTCAGAAGAGTGGGCATGTCATTTGTCAGCGTTACTGACGGGTAAGGCATTACAGATTTTCACTGCGTTACCAGCAGAACAACAGTCTGATTTCAGCGCTGTGAAGGAATCGTTGATGAAAGGATTTGACCTCACAGAGGAGGGGTTCAGGAAGAAATTTCGTTCAGCTAAATTACAAGCAGGTGAGACGTACACTCTAGTTTGGTGCACGTCTAGATCACTATTTTGAGAAATGGGTAGAGTTGAGTGGTACGAAGAAGGAGTTCGCTGAATTGAAAGAGCTAGTTATGAAGAACAGATTTTGTCAGGTTGCGGCCCTGAGTTAACCATACATTTGAAAGAGAGGCAGCCAGAGACAGCAGGAGAGTTGTTGAAGTTCGCAGATGGTGTATAGAGAGGCACGTTTGGGCACTAAGGTGCAGGAGAAACAGGTGCTAGGCACAGGTGAGAAGAGTGCAAGGAGACTAGGGGAGTTTCCTGCAAAGTCTGCAAACCCAGTGGTGGGGCAGAAGGAAGGGCAAAGGGACATTAGGTGTTTCATTTGTCCCAAGAAGGGACATGTGGCGAGGGATTGTCGCATGAGGTCCCAGAAGGCAGCAGCCTTGCAGAGGTGGAATAAGGGTCGTCAAGGGAAACGACCTGCAGTGGAACAAAAGGGATTCAGTCTGAAGAGGGTGGAGTGCAGCCTATGGCTAGCAACTGGACAGCAGGTCAGTGTCAGGGATGGAGGCACTAGGCTGAGTGGTTCGTTACCAGTGGAAGAAGGGTGGATGGCCAGCAGAGGGTGAAAGTGTTACGAGACACTGGTTGTTCATGCGGTGTAGTACGAACAACGCTGGTCGGAAAGGGGATTTGACAGGGCAAATCCAGACCTGTCTCTAATCGATGGCACTGTGAGGGAGTTTCCAGTTGCTAAGATAGAAGTACGTACCCCTTACTTCTCAGGCGAGTTGTCTGCGTTGGTGATGGAGAAACCCCTTCATGATTGATCATTGGAAATATTCCAGGGGCAAGGGATCCAGGGGATCCTGAGTTGTTGACTGCTACAGGGGCAGCAGTTCAAACACGGAGCAAGAAGGAGGAAAAGGTTGACAAACCGTTAGTCGTTCCAGCAAGGAAGTCAGGCATAGATGTGTCGCCTGATGAGTTTAGGGCAGCGCAGGAACAAGACCCTTCGCTCGTGAAGTCTTGGGAGTTGGCAAGAGGTGGAGAGAAACAGGAGGTTAGAGGAGGTGAGACAGAATTTCTTGTGAAAGGCGGGCTGTTTGTACCGAGTGTTCACCAAGGGGAAGACAGGTAAGGTGACCACTCAGTTAGAGGTACCAGCAGGTTATCGTGACACTGTCTTGTCAGTGGGTCACGAGTCGCTCATGGGGGTCATCTCGGCACCAGCAAAACAGCTGACCGAATCTTTGATGATTTTCATTGGCCAGGAGCATGGCAGACATTCAAGCGTTTCTGCATGTCATGTGACGTGTGTCAAAGGTCAGCCACAAGAGGGGTGAATAGAGGAAGGCGCCTCTTAAACATCCCCCTTTAATTGACACACCGTTAAGGAGGAGAGTGGCTGTTGATCTGATTGGCCCAATCGCACCCTGTTCCAAAGGTGGGCACAGGTATGAGACATGTAAGTTTGCAAGGGAAGGTTTGCAGGAGGCTAGGGTCGTTCAGAAGAAGCAATATGACAGGAAGGTGAGGAAGCAATCCCGCAAGGTGGGGATCAAGTCCTGGTACTGCTTCCCACGGGTCACAACAAGCTGCTGATGCATTGGAAAGGACCCTTCACCATCACTGAAAAGGTCGGTCGGGATTACGAATTGATGTGAATGGAAAACCAAAACTTTTCCATGCAAATTTCCTCCGCAAATATATTCAGCGTGAGGCTCAGCACATAGGCGCAGCAGCAATCATTGATGAGGTGAAGAGACCCAGCTGAAGAAGGGGAGATTTTGTTGCCTGAGTTTCCAGGAGAAGAGTCATACAGGGATGTGTCACTGTATGAAGGGCTAGACAGTAGGAGTTCCTAGGTTTTGTTGTCGGAGGCGACACAAAGCAGCCAGAAAGGGGAAAGGTGGAGAAGATGATGAATTCAGAGAGACCAAAGACCAAAACAGAAGTCAGGAGTCTGCTAGGTTTTATTGGGTTCTATAGGGAGTTTGTTCCAAATTTCGCAGCAATCACGAGTCCTCTCAGTGATTTGGTCAAGGCAGGGAAACCGGCAGTGGTCGAATGGTCAGACGCTGCAGAGCAAGCACTGCAGACGGTGTTGGAAAGACTAGGTTCCCGTCCCATCTTGAAGCTACCAGATATGTCCAAACCATTTTGTTGCGGACAGATGCATCAGGTGGTGGGATAGGTGCGTATTGTTACAGGAGCATGAAGAGGTCGAGTTTCCGTGAGGTATGCTAGCAGGAAGTTGACAAAGTGTGAAGAAGGGTACGCAACGGTGGAGAAGGAGTGTTTAGCTGTCGTGTGGGCCGTGCAGAAGTTCCACAAATACTTGTATGGGAAAGAGTTCGTGATAGAGACGGATCATCAACCACTCAAATTCCTGCAGGAGGCGCAGTTGAAAAACAGCAGAGTGCTGCGTTGGGCAATGGCATTGCAGCCCTACAGGTATCGAGTGCAGTACATCCAGGTCGGACAGAATGTCGGAGCTGACTATTTAAGTCGCGTAGTCTAGCAAGCTGCAACTCAGAGGAAGTCAGTCATATCCGGGGTGCTTTGTTGATAATATGTGTTGATTACAGTTATGTTGATTGGATATGGGTTCATTCCCAGTTGGCTATGGTTCATATTTTTTTGTGTGTGAGACTTGTTCATATTTTCCTTGTGAGACTTGCTCTGTGAATGTAGTTATGCTTGGAGCATACAGTCGCTTGTGTAGTGATGCATTATTTGCAATAAGTGAGGATGGAGATTCCTCAGTGAAGTGTCATGGATCGTGATCATTTATATTGTGCTTTTCATAAGAATTGTGAAATGGAGAGATGGCAAATCCGCAGGTAGGGATTGCATAAGTGCGCACAGAGGTCGCTATAAAATGAATTGAAATAACGCAAGAGCGCACGTCAATGATAACTCATTGGAGTGGTATTCACTAATGATATATTTTATAAATTTATAAACGTTGGTTGTAAAGTATTTTTTAAACTTTGCACGTGTAGCTGTGTGTCAGCAAATTCGGTTGTTGTTTTTTTTGTACCGTTGTTTTGAGACAATGCGGAGCATGGTCTTTTGCAAGGGGGAAATTGTCACGGACAAAAATGAAACAACCCAACTCGTGGAGTCGCCAGCCAATTTGTTCGGACATAAGCTCCAACTCAAACATTCTAGGCGCCAGATAGACGGGCCCACGGGTCGCATCCAGCCAATTTAGCACAGCGGGGAGACACCGGACAGTCTGAGTGGCTGGACCGACAGGTCTCGGTAGGTTTGGTCAGACGTCGTGGCGCCTACTCAGGCTCATCTAGCCAATTTATGGAGCCAGCGCCATTGTTAGTCGGACGTTGCAGGTTAAAGCAGGAAAGGGAGAGGGAGAAGGTAGTGTGTGGTGGGGGTGAAATCTAGCTAATCAATTAAATGACCAATTGACCACCACAGAGAGTAAGGTGTGTAGGCGTGACTGTCATGATTTGAATATCCAATGGAATTAGAGGGAGATAACTTCGGTATCAGGGGTAAAAATACTGACCAATGGTACTTGCCTTTTTGGACAGATCGGAACAGAATAAGAAGGATGTGAGAGTGAGAGAACGGAGAACGAGGGGAGAACGAACAGAGAGACAGAGAGAGAGAGGTCTGAGTGTAATCTCTGAGGAGAGAAGAGCAGAGAGATGAGGGGAGGAGAGGAGAGAACCAAGTGGGGGCATTAGCACGAGATAGTCTGCAGAGGAAGGACTTAGGAGAGATGTGGAGAGAGTTGCTAACTAATGAAGAGGAAAAGAAAGAAGAAAAAAAAGAAAAGAAAAGCAACCATGTCCATTTGATAAGAGCAGACTAGAAGAGAGAGAGAGAGAGTGCAATGCGTTAATGCAGGAAGAAAGAAAGGAGAACAGATCGATGTTGATAGTCACTGTTCTATCTTCACTGGGGTTCGACCTCATACTTGGCCAGCGCCACTTTCATCGACAGACCAACGCCAGTGCCAACAGTCTAACCTGACCAGGCGCCAGCAGACCAAGACCAGTGCCAGCAGTTGTGTCGTGCTTGTGAAAGTGACAGTGAAAAGAAAGAAAAAAAAAGAAAAGAAAAGACAGTGATTCGTGAATAGTTAAGATCACCTGGCCAGGTAAAGTAGAAATCTATTTATACCCGGGTTAGTTAATGATGTTTTAGACAAATGATTTTGTGAAGTTCAGGAAAGAGAGAATGTTTTATTTTGTTTGATTCCATATGCATGATGGTTCGTTCTATGAACATGTGTAGTAAAGTTATAGACTTTACTAGTGGTTTGATGTGACGAATGCATGATATATGAATGAGATCGTAAGCAAGCTGTGAGTGTGTTTGGGCTGTGCGCTAGTCCTTCCTCCACTGACAATAACCCGAGGTTGACAGTTTGCAATCATTTGTCATTGTTTAGCTGAAAAGTTTTGGATCATTTGTCATATTTTTACTGCGTTGTTTGCAATCATTCGTCATTGTATGCTGTATTGTCTGGCACTAGTTGTCATAGTTTTGTTGTATTGTCCAGCACTAGTTGTCATAGTTTTGTTGTATTGTCCAGCACTAGTTGTCATAGTTTTGTTGTATTGCCCAGCACTAGTTGTCATAGTTTTGTTGTATTGTCTGGCGCTAGTTGTCATAGTTTTGTTGTATTTTCCAGCACTAGTTATCATAGTTTTGTTGTATTGTCTGGCACTAGTTGTCATAGTTTTGTTGTATTGTCTGGCACTAGTTGTCATAGTTTTGTTGTATTGTCTGGCACTAGTTGTCTTAGCTTTGTTGTATTGCTATCGGTTGTACGGCTGGTCGGGCTACTTATTGTTGTTTGTTGTGACACTGAGCAATAGACTTTTCTTTTTCATTTTACAGATGTGGTTGTAGTTTGTGATACCGGCTAGAGTTACAGGTTTTGTTATTCAATGATTGCTGGCTGGGAATGTGGTTCGAGCAGTATTTTGTTTTCTGTTGTAATTGTGACGTTAGTTGGAGTAATACGATTTTTTTTCAGTTGTTTTTGTTGCTTATGATTTTTGGTTTAAAAAAGACTAGATTTTCTCTCCAATTCTTGGTGTTTGTGATGCTAGTTTCATGTTTTTTCAGTGTTCTTTTCAAATGCTGGTTGTGTGGAGCAATGTTTTTTTTCAGTTGTTTGTGAAACTGGTTGGAATGGGGTGTGTGTGTGTGTGTGGTGTGTGTGTGTGTGTGTGTGGTGTGTGTGTGTGTGTGTGTGTGTGTGTGTGCGCGCGCGCGTGCGTGTGTGCGCGCGCACGCGTGTGTGTGTGTGCGTGTGTGCGCGTGCGTGTGCGCGCGCGCGCGCGCGCGCGCGCGTGTGTGTGTGTGTGTGCGTGTGTGTGTGTGTGTGTGTGTGTGTGCATGTTGTTGTTCATGTTGTTGCCGCCGCTGGTGTTTTTCATACTGACGTTTTTATATACAAGTCTTGTTACTGCTTGTGATTCTGTTTAAAGGATTTTCTTTTTCTCAGTTCCTGTTATTGTAATACTGGCAGGAGTAATTTTCTTTCCAGTTGTTTGTGACACTTTCAGTTGATGTTTGTTGTTTATCTGGTTGAAGTAAACTTTTTTTTGTTGAGTTGTTACTGTCGCGCGCCGCAGGGGACGTAACCACCTTGAACGTAACTCACCGTTAACCTGTAGAAATTTTTGGCGTGTGTGTGTTTGTGTGTGTGTGTGTGTGCGCGCGCGCGTGTGCGTGCGTGCGTGTGTGTGTATGGGCGCGCGCGTGCGTGTGTATTATGTGTGAGCAAATCTAGTCCGTAGTCGTCCTGTAGCATTGTAATGTGTCGTCCAGTAGCATTGTCATCGTTCACCGCCATTGCTGGTACAGTGACCTGACCGACAGTGACCTGACCGACAAGGCTTTCAGTGCGCTGATGAAGAGAGATGTCGGTGACAGCATGGAAGGATGGGGAGGAAGAACAGAAAGTGGCGGCTGTTTCAGACTGAGCAATGCCCGCAGAACAGACATGTTTATCGTTTCCAACAACATCATTTACATTACTTTTGTTATTAACATAAAAAAGCTGTATCAGGCTGTGATATTTCTTTCTTTTCAAAACACTTCACCGTGAAATAGCAAGCAGGAAATTGGAACAATATTGATGTCAGGACGTTGTCGCGCGCGCGAGCGCGCGCACGCACGCACGTACGCATGCACACACACACACACACACACACACACACACACACACACACACACACACCACACACATATTCCGGCACATTTCCTACAGCTGACCAGTCTCAGTAGATATCCGCTTCAAACGACACAAAGACACATAGGACAAACAAAGACACATAGGGCAAACGACTGTATGTGTGGAGCCCAGCCCCTACACTGGAACTTCTCACCCTCTCAGCGAACCGTCACCTTGTCTCAGTCGCTCTCGCTTGCACTGAAGGCAAGTCAGATGAATGAAACAACAACAGCAACGATCACACAGGCACGCGCGCGAACGCTTTCCACACACACACACACACACACACACACAAAGTAAGTATCCCAACCTCGTAAACTCAGCAGTGGCGCGTGTTGGCGCAAAGGCAGGGGGGGTGGGGGGGGGGGGGGGGGGGGGGGGAACAGCGCCAGCAGTTTCCAGGTCAAGAGAGTTCACCGAGTCATGTGACCAGCCCCGCGAAGCGCGTGTGGCTTTCTTTAGACCCCGCGTGCGGACATGTTACATAACAAGCAGACGACTTTTCGCCAGCTGGGTTGCCGTCGCCGTTGTTGACCTCCAGACGGCGTCCAGCATGACATAACAGTGGTCAAGCCAGTTGACGACCGATCCAGCCCCCCGAAGCCGAAGTATGTCAAGCGAGGTCACGCTGGGTGGCGGCGGAGTGAGCGGGCGAGCTGAGCTGAACGTTGGGGTGAGTGTTGGGTGAAGTACGACAGCTTGAAGTGTGTTGAATGGGAAGCGAGTGACGAGAGCGAGAGAGAGAGAGAGACCGGTTCGTTCGGCCCTGATATGACTGGAATGTCCTGTATGTTTGTTCCACACTGTGCTCTCTCTGTCTCTCTCTCTCTCTCTACTCTCTCTCTCTCTCTGTATGTGTGTGTGTGTGTGTGTGCGCGCTCTCCGTGTGTCTCTATCTCTCTGTCTGTCTGTCTGTCTCTCTCTCTCTCTCTCTCTCTCCTCTTCTCTCTCTCTCTCTCTCTCTCTCTCTCTCTGTGTGCGCGCCTCTGTGTGTCTCTGACTCTCTCTCCTCCTCTCTCTCTCCTCTCTCTCTCTCTCTCTCTCTCTCGCACACACACACACACTGTGTGTGTGTTTGTAGTGCTCTCTCTCGCCTCTCTCACCGTGCTCCTCTGTCTCCCTCTCTCTCACTGTGCTCCTCTCACTCTCTCTCTCTCTCTGTGCGCTCTGTGTGTGTACGCTCTCTCTCTCCTCCCTCTCACTGTCTATCTGTGTGCGCTCTCTCTCTGTACTCTCTCTCTCCTCACTCCCTCTCTCTCTGTGCGCGCCCTGTGTGTGTTTGTGCTCTCTCTCTCTCTCTCTCTCTCTCCTCTCCTCTTCTTCTCTCTCTCTCTCTCTCTCTCTCTCGTGTGTGTGTGTGTGTGCGCGCTCTCTCTCTCTCCCACTCTGTGCGTGTGCGCGCTCTCTCTGTCTCTGTGTGCTCTCTCTCTCTCTCGCTCGCTCTCTCTCTCTCTCTCTCTCTCTCTCTCTCGTCTCTAGTCCCGGCTTGTTGCTTGCCGTTGGTCGTATGTAATATTGTGTGTAGAAGGATGCATCCCCCGTTACATTATGTAAGTACTTGTAAATCAACAATCAAGATTATTTTCACATGGTTTAAATGTTTTCATTCGAAAGAGGGGGGTGGGGTGGGAGATAGGTAGGAGAAGAAATGGATATTTCGAAAATGTGGAAGAGAAAAAAGAATTGAAGGAAAGGATTACAAATGGATATCTGAACCTGAAGTGATTGAAAGTGCGCATTACTGAATGGACTTTGTAAAAGGAAAGTCGTCGTTAATTTGACTAGAGAAACAACTCGTGTGTGTGTGTGTATTTGTGTGTGTGTGTGTGTGTGTGGTGTGTGCTGTGTGTGTGTGTGTGTGTGCGTGTGTGCGTGTGTGTGGATAATGGTGATGACGAGATTCACCCACATTATCTGTGTGTTACGGATGTCCTTGATCCGTATCTTAAAGGAACAGATGGCACAGAGTGTTGCCACCAGGCGGTTTAGGTTTGATTGTTCTGCATGGGCGGGTGGGGGGGGGGGGGGGGGGGGCGCAAGGGAATGAAAGAAGAATGCTGCATAGCCAAGCGAATTGATATGCAAACTTGAAATCCTTCTCTCTCTCCTTACTTTTCTCTTTTCCCTGAGGGTTTAATCACACACACACACACACACACACACACACACACACACACACACTCACTCACTCACACACACACACACACACACACACAGAACACTTCCTTATACCATTTATCACTTGAAATCTCTCTCTCTCTCTCTCTCTCTTTTCTCGCAGCGTCCATGCGTTCACACACATGATGCACGCACATACATTCACGCACAGACGTGCTGCACAGTGATCACTCGACGTGCACGAACGCGTACGCACACACGCGCTGGCACGCGCTTGCACTTGATGTCTCTGCTTCCCTTGTATGTATCATTTCTGTATTCGCGCATACGTTGCAACAGGAGTGGTGGTGGGTGGTGTGGGGGAAAGGGGGGGGGGGGGCTTTATGATTGTAGCCGAACAGCTTTCCAGGTGGTAGTGCCAGCGGCAAGTTGTTTAGAGAGGCTCGGGGGGTTGTTCCCAAGATTGTCCTTTTTGTATTAAAAGGTGTGTGAGGTGTCGTGAGCTATCAAAGCAAGAGGGGCGGGTGGGTTGGGGATGAGGAAGGGGACATGGGGTGGGGGGAGAGTTAAGCTCGCGTGGTGATGATTGAGGATGGTGATGACGAAGCGAGCGTTACGTGGTGGTGGCGATGACAACGGTCGAGCCGTTTGGATCAACGCCAGCCGGAGTCCTGTCCACCGACCGACCGATTTGTCATCACCACACTCTAACCCCCACCCCTCCTTTTTTTTTTTTTTTTTTTTTTTGTTCACCCCAATCAAGGTCACACGTGCGCGGAAGGACAGAGGGTGTACAGCGCTTTATCGGTGGGTGGGGGTGGGGAGTAGTCACGTGGAAGCTTACACCATAGTTCCGAGGAATCGTGCAAAGCCTGACACACTGCCTACTTAATGTAAACACACACACATGCACACACACGCGTGCGCGCGGACGCACGCGTACACACACACACACACACACACACCTATAGACATGTCAATATAACCAATCTCTGATTCGTTTTCTTTCCGTTTCTTCTATCCGTTGCTCGAGATCATTGCAAGTCCATTCTCCTTCCTTGTTTTGCCCCCCCCCCCCCCCCCCCCCCCCCCCCCCCAAAAAAAAAAAAAAAAAGGAAAGACAGAAAATTAAAGAAAAGGAATAAATCAAATGATGATTGTACTCGTTTAATACCGCTTGGTATATGTCTTGTCCAACTACCCAAGGAAAATGTAGTTCTCGGTCAAGATGTACCCGTTTCTAGTGTAGTAGGAAACGCCATGTGATGTCGGATACAAGTCAGCTTGTAATGATACTGCTAATGATAATGATTATTTATGGCGCTTAATCTTACATCATAAGCCCTACAAGCCCTAAGCGCTTACAAATACAGAAAAGGTTAAAGAAAACATAAATGAAAGCAGAAAGAAGATGAAATTGCTTATATCAGCCTTCTGTTTCAAAGTGACGAGGAATAAATGCCTTCTGGGCATATGGTTGCATAATGACCGAGTTTCAAGACTTTGAAACCGGCATCGGCGGATGCACTGGACCCATTTCTACGTTCACAAGAAGTTATCTTGAAAGCGGTTTGTGTGTGTGTGTGTGTGTGGGGGGGTGGGGGGGGGGGGGCGTCCACCTCCCAACCCTACTCCCCCCCCCCTCCCCCCACTTCCCCTGGATTTCAGGCCTCAGAAAAAATTTACGTGTTTTGAATAGATTGAAGTAATTTGGAGTGTGTATTACGAAATCAAAGGACCCATTTTCACGGTGTCAAGAATGCCTGTCGCAGAACGCACACAGCAGGAAATTATGTCAAGTACAGGAAAGAAAAGGTGTCCTATTGCAGGGAAGCATTTTCAAGGTTGGAATACGGCCAAAAGTGTCAACAACAACAAAAGTTTGCGATCGGGATTGCAGTCAGGATCCGTTCCTCCACCCTCCCCCTCCTTTTTTTTTCATTTTCTTTTTTTTTTTTTGGGGGGGGGGGGGGGGGGGGGGGGGGGGCTGTAAGCGATATAGAATAAACCCCAAAGGTATTTGGTAAGGCTCCCTGTTAGATGTAGTTGCAGAGTGAGGCGACTGCAGGCGGAAATCTAAACAAATTTCCAAATGTAAGTAATAGCGAACCGCCAAGAAAACGAATCACAAGACAAAACACGACGCGTTTCGACCTCTTAGGTCTTCTTCAGGCAAGACTCACAAACACTCAGGGCAACGAAAATGAACGAGCAATCACTTCTCTTCATTCACTTCAGCGCAAGATACGCGTTGAATGTGTTCAGTCATGAGTATTCCTTTCTCTCGTCCCTCTTTTTGCTTCTGTTCTTTTCTCATGTTTCTCTCATCCGGCTCAGTGTACTCTCTCTCTCTCTCTCTCTCTCTCTCTCTCTCTCTCTCTCTCTTTGTCTGTCTGTCTGAATCTCTTAATTCTGTTGCTATAGGTTGACGTTTCATAAAACTGTCAAAATATTTCAAAGTGATTTAGGTATACTTGCAGATGGACCACCGAACCGTTTACAAGGGGGTAAGGTGAGGGGGAAAGGAGGGGAGATAATGTAGTCCAAGGAGTGAGGAGAGAGTGTAAAAGGAATGGAGAGCAACGTTAACAATCGCAGTCGACTGGTTTGTTTGTCTGAATGCTCTTTCACGCATTGCGGAGCGCCCCGGTCAGTTCGGCTGCCCATGGGGAATTAAGATGGACAAAAGTGCGTGTGTACTTTCCGTAACGGCTTGCATTTGTGTAACCACGATGATTGCATTTTTCTCATTTGCTTGGTTTAGCGTGGTTCAGGTTGTCTCCTTCGACAAAACCTCTTCAGAAAACGACATATATATATATATATATATATATATATATATTATATATATTATATATGTATTTGTTAAATAGGTTTTTTAAAAACAGAATCTACAAATTTGTTTCGAGCGCGTTGCGCTGTCATCAGGTTGGTTTTTGGTTTGCCCACCGCCGATGTTATATGGCGTGTGCGCTCCCGTTTGCGGTTGTTTGCACGTGCGGGTTGGCTGCATGTGTTTTTTGGGGGGTTTTCAGGTTTTTGTTTTGGGTGTGTTCACTAACAACGATTTCCATTTATGCCTGCAGTTGTTTACTATTTCTGTTTTGGTGTTTAAAGTTGCTAAGTGTGGTTTGCATAGTATTAACCATTTTTCAGTTGAACATAGGTTGCACCTTTTTGAAACATTGCTGTATGGTGATGCTCTTTTTATGATTTTCCAGGATATATTGTAGCTTGTTTTTGCGTCTTTAAGTTCCAGATATATTTGCTCAGTTCTGTTTGGTTTTTATATTTTTCGTTATTAAATGATGTTTGTGGTTTGCATATCTGGTTTTGAAGTGGTTTTCAGTGACCCCTATGTATGTTTCTTTTTCATTTTCTGACTATCAAACCTGTCATGCAATGAAAGAGTATTCAACAATGCAGCAGTAGAATATCAAGAAGCACTGCAAAAAAGTGGGTACAACTACAAACTACAATACAATCCAGACAATAACACAAATAGAAATAAGAAAAACAGGAAAAGAAAAATCACATGGTACAACCCACCATACGACGGAAAACTCAAACAAACATAGGAAAAGAATTCTTTAAAATTTTAACAATCTCGTTCCCAAAAGAACACAAACTATATAAAATATTCAACAAAAACACCGTCAAACTATCGTATTCATGCATGCCCAACCTCCAAAATTTAATTGACGCATCTAATAAATGAAAACCAACACAGCAAAGAAGGGTGAAGAAAGGAAATCTTGCAATTGCATCAAAAAAGAGCAGTGCCCCTGAGCAATAAATGCCTTCACAACAACATTGTATACCAAGCCACTGTGACATCAGAAAATGAAAAATAAACATACATAGGGATTACTGAAAAAAAAAACTATTTTAACAAATGTTGCTCCCCAAGGGGTCGAGCACTATCAAAACCATTTTGGGTATTTTAACTACATTAATATTTATATATATTTTATATATATATATATTATATATATATATATATATATATATATAATTGTTCAGCAGTATATATATATTTATATATATATATATATATATATATATATATACTGCTGAACAATTATATAATATTATATATATATATATATTAAACAGCAGAAAGAAAGCGAGAGGGTGGAGTGAGGAGGGTGGTGGGGTGGGAGGCTAGTTTGTGTGGATAAAAGCGTTTTGTTTTTCTTTCTTTTTTTTTTCTTTTTTTTTTTTATCTTTCTTTTCTCCCACTATACTAGCCACTGACATCTGAGCGAGTCCACCTCTCCGACTGCGCCGCGCGAGGCCACGAAAGGTCAGCGGACAGCGGGAGTGGAGAGAGGGGAGGAGGGGGTAAAAAAAAAAACAAAAAAAAAAAAAACCCTTTGCTGGCCAGCCTGTCGGACTGGCTTGGAGCGAAGGGGGTGAGGTGGGGTGGGGTGGGAGATGAGGAGGGGGAGGGAGTGTGGGAGAGGCCGGGGTTGCGGGGGGGGGGGGGGGGGGGGGGGGGGTACTGGCGGGCGAAGGAAGCCAGCTGCTGCTGCCGTCTGACGTGCGTGCGGTACTGTTGCGCTGTGTGTGTGTGTGTGTGGTGCGTGTGTGTTGTGCGTGTGTAAGTGTGTGTTGTGCGTGCGTGTGTGTGTATGTGTGGTTGTACATCGCTGTGTGGTTGGACCATTTGGCAGGAGGGGGGTTAGAGAGACTAAGGTGGAGGGAGGGAGGAGAAAGAGGGTAGGAGTGGAACGGAGTGGTTGGTTGGTTGGTGGAGGGGGGGGGGGGGGGGAGATCATGACGAGATGGTCACAGTAGTAGTAGTACTGCTTTGCACGCTAGTCCTACCAGAACGTGTGTGCGGAACATTCACTTCGTCCTACCCTACTTTTCTACGCACCCCCCCCTCTCTCCTCCTCCCCATCCCCTTGCACCTCCCCTCGTCTCTCTCTCTCTCTCTCTTCTCTTTTCTCTCCCCACCCCACCTCCTTCATCTGACCACCACCTTCCACTTCAGGCCACCTCGTTCTGTCCTGTCCCTCACCCCCTTCAACGTGTTCAGCCCCTCCCTCCAGTAACGCCCCCTTCCCTCCCCCCCCCCCCCCCCCCCTCTCTCTCTCTCTCTCTCCTTCACACTCACACAGCGCTACATACCTCGCCCCTTCAGTGATGGGGGAAAAAAAACTTGTCCCTTGCATTTTTTGTTTTCTTTCGCCGACTGTTCCCAACAAGGTGAGGTGGTTGTAGGAGGAGTAAAAGCGCCGTCTTACATGTACGTGCGCGGAGGAAAGCGCGCAGTCCGTCACCGCTGCTCCGCTAGCCGAGCTGTGAGAGATGGCATTGGCTAAACGCACAGCGACTGGGCTCGACACGCGCACACTTACGCGGCGGATTCCTCGCCCCTCGCAAATGAATTTGTTTGCGTTCTGTGTTTTGCTTACGCGGCTTACACAACAACTTGTTATGGAACTAAAGTATGATTTTTTTCCCTCGTTTATACATATATTTTTTTTACCTTTGTGATTTTATTATTGGATTTTTTCATTTTTAGACTGCCCTTTATTATGATTTTTGTCATAGTTAAAATTGAATATTTTAGGACTTTTTATGTTGGCAGAAGAGTTTTTTTCCTTTTTGCAACTTTATGCTTTGTGTTGTGATGATTATAAAAAAGAAAAATTGTGAATAGAGAAGATAAAGATGTTATTATGCGTGTTTGCATTTTAGATAGGGTCTGTTTTCTTTGTATACAGAAAGCTGTTAAATTTTTGAGTTTTTAAGTTGTTTTTTGGCGGGACCTATCCTTAAGACAAACTGACATTTGTTTCCAGCATTGCTGAAGACTATGCCGTTTGGAGCTTTTGATGTGGTGGTGCTGCCGACGGTAATCTAACTGACAGAAGTGCGAACGGACGATCCGTTGCATGGGTCGCTGTTATGTAGATGAGGTTTTCAGACTGTAGCATGCTGTCCACGGAAATGCGGCTGTGAAGGGAACAGTGGATTATAAATGTTTTGGTTGCTTGGCTGTTTTTTATGGAAAGAAATTCAGAAGATCAGATGAGTGATGAAAAACAAATCACAAGAGGTACGACGTGAGGCATGTCTTACTGCAGCTGAGGAACTCAGCATGATTGTGTGCACCCTGTCTTTAACGTGCACTGGTTGGGTCATCGCAGCAGCACTATCAGCTACGTCATCCATGACGGCAAAAGTGAACGTTGAACATCCATCTTTTGTTCTGACAGTGATCGTGGACGGATGTCGGTAATCGAAACTTTTCAACAACAAAAACTAAACAAAACCAAACAGAACTTGTTATTACCGCCACGTGGAAAACAGACCAGAACCGGGGAAAAGCCTGTGTGGTAACGACAAGTCTCGGCCGAAGCCAGTGACAGACCATTTTGGTGATTTGTTAAGGAGTTACGCGCGCTTTCGCAATGCTGACGTGTGACCATATGGCAGCACTCCAGCATCAGAGACAAAGCTGGTTCGCTGCTGGCGGCTACCTGGTTATGGCAGGTTGGTGGCTGTGTGCTTTTCACTGGCATGGGCAGTACTCGTGTACACTAAGGAAAGGGACTGGGTAGTTTGTTGTTGTTGTTTTTTGTTGTTGTTTTTTTTTTGGGGGAGAAGGGATTCAACTTTCCTCATGGATTTCTTCCTTCATTCTTTCATTTTTCTTTTCTGTTCTTTCGTTTCCCGGCTTTCCTTCCTTCCTCCCCCGCCCTCCCGCCCCTCTATTTCTTCTTCCTTTCTTTTCCTGTTGTAGTTGTTTTTTTGTTTTTTTTTTATCTTCAGTCGCTTCCGTTCTTTCCGTGTGTCTTTTGCGTCTCATCTTTATCAACGGTATGACTGTAAACATTTTTTTTTTTCAAATGAGCAGGCAGTTCAACCCGCTACAACGCAGTGTTTGACATGTTCGCCAAGTGAGCTGGTTTATAATAGTCCATTTGCATTGTAGCGGCGGGCTGTACTCTTTTTCCGTTTCTCGCTCTTTGGATTTTAAGTTTCTCTTAAAAATTGTCGGTCCATGTCCTTGTCAGTCTGCGTGTCTGTCAATTTGGGAGTGCGTCTACTGTCTGTTGTTTGTTTGGGGATTACATTCCAACGAGGGCTGTCTTTCTCCCATTCTGTGTATCCCTGCTTTTGTATCATTCATCGCTGGTGCTGTTGAGTGTTGTCTGACAACACATTGTTGTCATCGTTGTCATCACCGTTATGAGTTTTGTTGATTGTAGAGGGGGGGAAATGGGTATAGGTTTTCTAGGTGCAGGTGGGTTATCAGATCACATCAGTTCTTGCACTGAGTGTTTTTCTGATGAGCCACTTTGCTCTCTAGCTCTTTCAACCTGTCTTGTTTTCCTCACTTTTTAAGTCTTCTGCCTCTTTTTGTGTTCTTTTTCCTTCTGTTCTTACTTTGTTCTCTCGTTCCTTATTTAATTTCAAGATCTTGACAGCTGGTATTTTACGTTTATGCTTAGGGTTGTGTTCTGTAGGAGTTTTGACTTTGATATTATTATTGTTATCTTATTCTCTCTCTCTCTCTCTCTCTCTCTCTTTCAGTCTCTCTCTCTTACTTTCTCTCTCTCTCTCTCTCTCTCTCTCTCTCTCTCTCTCTCTCTCTCTCTCGCGCGCGCGCGGCGCGCGCGCGCTCTAATTCTCTCGCTTTCTCCGTCCTTTCCACCCCTCTCTCTTGTCACAGCCCTGATGTGGCCCTCTGCGGTCGGCTGGGCTATAAGCAACATTATCTTATCTTATCTCTCTCTTGTCACATGCACACACTCGCATGCACGCGCGTGCATTCTCTCTCTCGCTCGCTCTCTCTCTCTCTCTCTCTCTCTCTCTCTCTCTCTCTCTCTCTCTCTCTCTCTCTCTCTCTCTCGCTCACCCGCTCGCTTGGCTCACTTGACTTTTAGTTGTTTATTGTCATTGATTGTGTGCGCGCGCGAGCATGTATGTGTGCGCGCGTGCATACGTGCGTGTGTGAGTGCGCGCGCGTGTGTGTGTGTCTATCTGTCTGCGAGAGCTTCCAGTATATCCATATTTACCTTGATAAATCTTCATTCATCTTAATTCATAAAACTTTAGTTATTCCGTCATCTCCCTTCTCCCAACTCTTCTCTCTCTCTCTCTCTCTCTTCTTCTCTCTCTCTCTCCTCTCTCTCTCTCTCCTTATTATCTATCTATCTCTCGCTCGCTCTTTCTCTCATGCACACACACACACACAGACACACACACACACACACACACGCACACACACACTCGCGCATGCGTGGCCCCATACAACTTTTCTCACGCACTCTGTCACATACGATGAGCTCATTGATCAACATGCCATTCCACCCCACCCCCCACCCCCCACCACCACCACCACCCCACCCTCCACAAGCTTACCCCTGCTTTTTCCTTCGACCCAGCAGGGCAAAAACTTCAAGCGCGCGCTTCGTTCGCCAACTCCGAATGATAATTGTTGTTGGTTCTCATCGATCTGCGAAGGGTGGGTCATGTTGTCCGGTGTGAGATGGACATGAACTGCCAAAGAGACAGACCGCTGACAAGAGTTAGTGCTGCCGCTGGCACCAGCTGCCTGTCGGGCTGCCGGCCTGTAGTGGCAGCAGAAGTATGTGGGTTGACGGGTTTTGTTCCTTCCGCCCTCGTTAACTCGCTGCAGAGACGTTTCTGCATTAGCCATGCCGTTGGATCAGGTTTGGAACCTTTCCGCTTCTTTACCACCATCACCAACATCGCCGCCACCGCTCTCTCTGTCTGTCTGTCTCTCTCTCTCTCTCTCTCTCTCTCTCTCTCTTCTCTCGTCTCTCTCTCTCTCTCTCTCTCTCTTCTCTCTCTGTCTCTGTCTCTCTTTCTCTTTCTGTCTCTCTCTCTTCTCTGTCTGTCTCTTTCTCTTCTCTCTCTCTCTTCTCTCTCTCCCTCTTTCTCTCTCTCTGTTGTCTCTCCCTCTCTCTCTCTCTCTCCTCTCTCTCTCTCTCTCTCTCTCTCTCTCTCTCTCTCTCTCTCTCTCTCTCTTCTCTCTCTCTCTCTCTCTCTCTCTCTCTCTCTCTCTCTCCTCTCTCTCTCTCCCTCCCTCCCTCCCTTCGTCTCTCTCTTTTCTCTTTCATTTGATCAAATTGTCTGTTGCCTGTCTCTTTTTCATGTGTGCCTGTCTACATGTGTCGATCTCAAAGGTCCCTGACATCCCATGCGTACGCTTACTCCGAGAGATGACGCAGAGAAATGGCCCAGTGGTGTGCGTTTCATTCTGCCAGGCCACAGGTACATCCACCAACCAGCACCACCAGGCCCAGCGCCAACTCACTTCTGCCCTGAGATTGTGTTGACAACACATAACACAGTGAAGTAAAACACGCTACAGTAAACACAATTTTTGTTTCTTTTTGTTTTTGTCAGTGCGGAATAACTTGGCGAACAACATATTTATAGGGAAAGCAAAACAAAGAAAGAGAGAGAGAGGGAGAAGCAGGCGGGGAGAGGGGGGGGGGGGGGGGGGGGGAGCCGGGGCAGGACGGGGAGTTTGGAGGCAATAATGCCAAAGCGAAGATTGTTAGTCCCTTCAGCCGCCATCCTGTGGAGTCTACTCCATCCTGTCCACTTCAGAAAGCCATCCGTTACGTGCGGCTGCCTTCACGTGTTTCCAGTCGTTGGGAGGGAGGGGGGGGGGGGGGGGACTCCTGTAGTAAACCCGCCAGTGGTAGCTTGTCCGTCCACCCACCGAAGACGCACCACTTTCTAACGGGTCCCACTCCGTGAGAGGAACCCTCATCATACTGAACAACAACTTAAAAAAAAACTGCCTGAAAATAGACGACCACGGAGGAGTGGGTTGCACATCATCTCACAACGAGAAAAGTGCCATCTTTGGATCGTTTCTGTTCTCGGTCACAGACTTGCAGCGGCGCCGATGGAGATCACAGAAAACAAAACGAGCTGAACCGGTTCGCTGCCCTCTCCCTCACCTAAAAATATCTCCCCCACTTCCTTCTCCTCATCCAGTGCCTTGTGCAGCCAGCAGACTTTTATTTTATTTTATTTTTTTGACGAACTCGTTGGGCACGTGGGCGTGGGGGGAGAAAATCAAAATCTTAAAAAGTGTTTGTCTTGCGGGCGTAATTTCCGTGACTTTTGAAAGCACTAGATTTATTCAAACGAAAACTAAAGTTGGAAATTGTTGTTGTTTTCGTTTTTGTTGTAGTTGCTGTTTTTGTTGTATGTGTGCGTGTGCGTGCGTGTGTGGTTGTGTGTGTGTGTGTGTGTGTGTGTGTGTGTGTGTGTGTGTGTGTGTGTGTGTGTGTGTGTTTGTGGTTATGTGTGTGTGTGTGTGGTGTTGTGTTGTCAGGAAATCGAATATCAAAATTCCTTCTCTTCCTTTTCAAGGATTAAGGTTCTGCTTTTGAATTCTGCCTCCAACCAACTCCTTTTCAAACGGTAAATACGAGAGTTTTTGTTTTGTTGTTTTTATTTGTAAAGATAAATAAATCTTGTGCTCATTTGTTCGTGAATTCAAAAGAAGACGCGTGGAGATACGAACACTAGTGTCGTACTCAGCAACAGCTGCCATCTCTGGTGGTGAGTAACCTCAGCCTTGGGAGTCCATGGAAAGTAGTATTGGCTACACGTAGAACGTGTAACGGGCGTCCACACAACCTATGCTTACCGAGTCAAAGCCTGTCGATGACTACGGATGAAGGAGAGCACGGCAGCAAGGCTGAAAGATGGTAGCGAATGCAGCGTGCTGGTATTTAGGCCAGACACTCGGAAACTACCGCAGAACACCAACTTACGTTTTAAGTTTGGATAAACCATCCAGCTGGCATCAAAAAAACAACAAAAAGAAAGAAAAGAAAAAGAGGAACCAGAAGAAAAGACAAAGGAAAGAAAAAGAAAAATCTTCCAGTGACCGCTAAAACGTTTCCAGATCGTTTGCAAGCAAGCATGCAAACACCGTCCCCACAACGGGGGGACGCAAACGCTGCGCGCTCGCGCACCATTTTTTCCTGCACGCACGAAGTCATTAACATGCCACGGCGCGGTCTGTCACAGAGTCCTAAAGTTTAAACCTGTTGTCTGTGTCGACCCTGCAGACAACCCGGCTGGGACGGACAGTAGCTTTTTCAATCACAAAATAATAATAAAAATAGTAATAATAAAAATGGTGATAATAATAACAATGATAATGATAATAATAAAGAAATGAAGTAGAATTAAATGAAATCAGTTTTTAAGGGAAAATAAAGGGAAGCAAAAAGTGACATTTAGCCATTTTAGCGGAGATTATAATGACCTTTCCAGCGGAGGAAAAGGAAGAGGTAAGACATTGTAAATGTTCCTTTTCGTTGAGAGAATGGAGAGGAGGGTTTGCTTCCGTAAACGCCGGCGTACAAACATCAAGCAGTGCTGTAATGATTGGAAATACCGTTCCAGGCTTTGTGACTGACACATTGAAGAGGGAAGGCAAAAGAGGAGGTTTTTGTTTCTCACGAGGGCAATGTCAGGGTTTTTATCTTTATTTAATTTTTTTTTTTAAACTCGAGAAGAAGAAAGAAGAGAGAGAGAGAGAGAGAGAGAGAGAGAGAGAGAGAGAGAGAGAGAGAGAGAGACAGCTGCAAAATCGTTAAAGTTGGTTTTAAAAGATTTGTTTTTTAGAGTAAAGGAAAAAGAAAAAGGCTACAAATATTACCGTTAAAATCATTTTGAAGATAAAGCCATATTAAAATGATAGTTATAATATGGGCCATGTTAAGATCATTTTGAAAATAAAGGCCATGTTAAAATCGGTTTGGAAGTAAAGGCCATATTAAAATCATTTTAAAAATCGAAAATAAAGGCCATGTTAAAATCGTTTCGAAAATACAAGGGCATGTTAAAATCGTTTCGAAAATAAAGGCCGTGTTGAATTCGTTTTGAAAACGAAAGCCATATTAAGATCATTTTGAAATTTGAAAATAAAGGCCATGTTCAAATCATTTCGAAAATAAGTTCGTATTTCGATCACGCAAAAGGCAAAGCCATTTGGCAGGAAGGCAGACGCCATCTGTCACAGGATGAAAACGGACACAACGGTTTCGAGTTACCGCGCAGCGACACGGGCAAGACCACCGATAATATCCATCATTGTAACGGGACAGCAAGACTAAATGCGCAGCTCCAAGGCATTTTTTTTTTTTTTGTTATTGATGTTTATGATTGAGCACAGCCGACCGTAGGGGTCATTCCATGACGACCACAGGTCAGGACAATTTTTTTGTTCATTGTCCAGTGAACACAGCGCCCGCATACAGGACATTATCATAAACTTGCATAGTCAGGTCACGCCTCCTCTCACCTCTCGGGACACTGATCCTCGCTCACGAACTGGATTTTTTTTCCCCAATGGCCTGGGGTTTTCCCCCCAGTGGTGTTGACCGTTTGCTAGATCTGAAAATGGAATCATTGTCAAAACCGACCGTGTGAAGAATCAGGTGGGGTTAGTCATAACAGACCCGTCTACCCAAACCTTTCCACTCACCACACCTACCGACAGTAGCCCCCGCCCCCTCTCCCACCAACACCAGACACATACGCGCACGCACGCACGCACGGAGGAGAGAGAGAGAGAGAGAGAGAGAGAGAGAGAAACAGTATGCCGAGGACTTTCCAGTAAAGAGAGCTCCCCACCTTTTGAAAATTTGGTATCAGGAATTTCATCTTCTTCTCCTGTCTCCGTCTGTCTGTCTGTCTGTCTGTCTCTCTCTCTCTCTCTCTCTCTCTCTCTCTCTCCCCTCTCTTTTCTCTCTCTCTCTCTCTCTCTCTCTCTCTCTGTCGGCAAATGTCTTTTTTGCTTTTGTGGGCCATCCTGCTGTCTTTGTTCACGAAACTCTTCACACTTTAAAATAAAATAAAAAGAAGAAAAGAAAAACCGATGACATTCCTGTTTTCTGGCGACGTGGTAGTGAAGATTGCACACACTGTCCAACATGGGGACATACGCTTTCCATTCTGAGGTGTCTGTCTGGCTATTTGGTGTTTTGAAATGTATTTTTGGCGGCTTTTATATGTTGTTGTTGTTCACGATTTTGAAAAGATAATCTGGGTGTGAAATACACAAAGGGAATGCCTCCCGCTCTCCGTGCAGTCTACGTGTTGATCTGCCGTGAGGATGTGGATAGTGGAGCTTCCACGTCATCATGTGCTGGTGTCGGGTGCTTCTTTCTCAGGATGATTAGGGTCGTGTGGATGGTGGGTCTGACCTGTTCAGGCTGTGACGTGTGAATCCTGCTTGAGCTTTGACAGGACACCCCGGAAAAGATATGAATGTGAGGTCGGCTGTGCTGTACTAACAATGAAAAAGTACAATCCAAAACTAACACCAGAAAAGACCCGCCGATCCCCAGTTACAGTAGACACGCCACGAGTTCAAACCTCGTTTGTCGTGCCGAGATGGGAATTGTCGTTTTTTTATGCCCACGTGTTGCCGTTCTGGGTGGTCCCCGTGTAGCGTAATAGTAGGTCCCCTTGCCCTTCAACACCCCGTGTAGTGTTAGGTAGGTCCCCTTGCCCTTCACCCCGTGTGGCGTTAGGTAGGTCCCCTTGCCCTTCAACACCCCGTGTAGTGTTAGGTAGGTCCCCTTGCCCTTCACCCCGTGTAGCGTTAGGTAGGTCCCCTTGCCCTTCACCCCGTGTAGCGTTAGGTAGGTCCCCTTGCCCTTCACCCCATGTAGCGTTAGGTAGGTCCCCTTGCCCTTCAACACCCCATGTAGCGTTAGGTAGGTCCCCTTGCCCTTCACCCCATGTAGCGTTAGGTAGGTCCCCTTGCCCTTCACCCCGTGTAGCGTTAGGTAGGTCCCCTTGCCCTTCAACACCCCGTGTAGCGTTAGGTAGGTCCCCTTGCCCTTCAACACCCCGTGTAGTGTTAGGTAGGTCCCCTTGCCCTTCAACACCCCGTGTAGCGTTAGGTAGGTCCCCTTGCCCTTCACCCCATGTAGCGTTAGGTAGGTCCCCTTGCCCTTCAACACCCCGTGTAGCGTTAGGTAGGTCCCCTTGCCCTTCACCCGTGTAGCGTTAGGTAGGTCCCCTTGCCCTTCACCCCTGTAGTGTTAGGTAGGTCCCTTGCCCTTCACCCCGTGTAGCGTTAGGTAGGTCCCTTGCCCTTCACCCCGTGTAGCGTTAGGTAGGTCCTCTTGCCCTTCACCCGTGTAGTGTTAGGTAGGTCCCCTTGCCCTTCAACACCCGTGTAGTGTTAGGTAGGTCCTCTTGCCCTTCACCCCGTGTAGCGTTAGGTAGGTCCCCTTGCCCTTCACCCCGTGTAGCGTTAGGTAGGTCCTCTTGCCCTTCAGCACCCCGTGTAGTGTTAGGTAGGTCCTCTTGCCCTTCACCCCGTGTAGCGTTAGGTAGGTCCCCTTGCCCTTCACCCCGTGTAGCGTTAGGTAGGTCCCCTTGCCCTTCAACACCCCCTGTAGTGTTAGGTAGGTCCCCTTGGCCCTTCACCCCGTGTAGTGTTAGGTAGGTCCCCTTGCCCTTCACCCTGTGTAGCGTTAGGTAGGTCCTCTTGCCCTTCAGCACCCCGTGTAGTGTTAGGTAGGTCCTCTTGCCCTTCACCCCGTGTAGCGTTAGGTGGTCCCCTTGCCCTTCAACACCCCATGTAGCGTTAGGTAGGTCCCCTTGCCCTTCACCCCGTGTAGTGTTAGGTAGTCCCTTGCCCTTCAACACCCCGTTGTAGCGTTAGGTAGGTCCCCTTGCCCTTCAACACCCCGTGTAGTGTTAGGTAGGTCCTCTTGCCCTTCAACACCCCGTGTAGTGTTAGGTAGGTCCCCTTGCCCTTCAACACCCCGTGTAGCGTTAGGTAGGTCCCCTTGCCCTTCAACACCCCGTGTAGCGTTAGGTAGGTCCCCTTGCCCTTCACCCCGTGTAGTGTTAGGTAGTCCCCTTGCCCTTCAACACCCCGTGTAGCGTTAGGTAGGTCCCCTTGCCCTTCACCCCGTGTAGCGTTAGGTAGGTCCCCTTGCCCTTCAATACCCGTGTAGCGTTAGGTAGGTCCCCTTGCCCTTCAACACCCCGTGTAGCGTTAGGTAGGTCCCCTTGCCCTTCAACACCCCGTGTATAGCGTTAGGTAGGTCCCCTTGCCCTTCAACACCCCGTGTAGCGTTAGGTAGGTCCCCTTGCCCTTCAACACCCCGTGTAGCGTTAGGTAGGTCCCCTTGCCCTTCAACACCCCGTGTAGCGTTAGGTAGGTCCCCTTGCCTTCAACACCCCATGTAGCGTTAGGTAGGTCCCCTTGCCCTTCACCCCGTGTAGCGTTAGGTAGGTCCCCTTGCCCTTCACCCCGTGTAGCGTTAGGTAGGTGCCCTTGCCCTTCAACACCCCGTGTAGCGTTAGGTAGGTCCCCTTGCCCTTCACCCCGTGTAGCGTTAGGTAGGTCCCCTTGCCCTTCACCCCGTGTAGCGTTAGGTAGGTCCCCTTGCCCTTCAACACCCGTGTAGTGTTAGGTAGGTCCCCTTGCCCTTCACCCGTGTAGCGTTAGGTAGGTCCCCTTGCCCTTCAAACCCGTGTAGCGTTAGGTAGGTCCCCTTGCCCTTCACCCCGTGTAGCGTTAGGTAGGTCCCTTGCCCTTCACCCCATGTAGCGTTAGGTAGGTCCCCTTGCCCTTCACCCCGTGTAGCGTTAGGTAGGTCCCCTTGCCCTTCACCCCGTGTAGCGTTAGGTAGGTCCCCTTGCCCTTCAACACCCCGTGTAGTGTTAGGTAGGTCCCCTTGCCCTTCACGCCGTCTAGCGTTAGGTAGGTCCCCTCGCCCTTCACCCCGTGTAGCGTTAGGTAGGTCCCCTTGCCCTCTACACCACGTGTAGGTTAGGTAGGTCCCCTTGCCCTTCACACCCGTGTAGCGTTAGGTAGGTCCCCTTGCCCTTCACCCGTGTAGCGTTTGTAGGTCCCTTGCCCTTCACCCCGTGTAGCGTTTGGTAGGTCCCCTTGCCCTTCAAACCCGTGTAGCGTTAGGTAGGTCCCCTTGCCCTTCACCCCGTGTAGGTTAGGTAGGTCCCCTTGCCCTTCACCCCGTGTAGCGTTAGGTAGGTCCCCTTGCCCTTCACACCCCATGTAGCGGTTAGGTAGGTCCCCTTGCCCCTTCAACACCCCGTGTAGCGTTAGGTAGGTCCCCTTGCCCTTCAACACCCCGTGTAGCGTTAGGTAGGTCCCCTTGCCCTTCAACCCGTAGCGTTAGTGGTCCGTGCCTCACCGTGTAGGTTAGGTAGGGCCCCTTGCCCTTCAACACCCCATGTAGCGTTAGGTAGGTCCCCTTGCCCTTCACCCCGTGTAGTGTTAGGTAGGTCCCCTTGCCTTTCACCCCGTGTAGCGTTAGGTAGGTCCCCTTGCCCTTCACCCCCTGTAGTGTTAGGTAGGTCCCCTTGCCCTTCAACACCCCGTGTAGTGTTAGGTAGGTCCCTTGCCCTTCAACACCCGTGTAGCGTTAGGTAGGTCCCCTTGTCCTTCAACACCCCGTGTAGCGTTAGGTAGGTCCCCTTGCCCTTCAACACCCCGTGTAACGTTAGGTAGGTCCCCTTGCCCTTCAACACCCCGTGTAGCGTTAGGTAGATCCCCTTGCCCTTCACCCCGTGTAGCGTTAGGTAGGTCCCCTTGCCCTTCACCCCGTGTAGTGTTAGGTAGGTCCCCTTGCCCTTCAACACCCCATGTAGCGTTAGGTAGGTCCCTTGCTCTTCAGTCTTCCAAAATGTAGGTCCCCTTGCCCTTCAACACCCCATGTAGCGTTAGGTAGGTCCCCTTGCTCTTCAGTCTTCCAAAATGGTTTATCCTTCTCCGCCATACCACTTTCTGCAGGTTCAGGCGATAAAGGTGGATGTAAACCATCTAACCCCGTACATTGCTGGCATCCTATCATTGAAGCAGCAGTGGTGGTGGTGGTGGTACATTGCCCATCTGGGCGCTCGGTCCCCTCATAGTCATCGTTGCACTTGTAGGTCAGTGAATGATGTACACAAACACTGGGTTGACTTGGATCTGCTGCTGCCGCTTTCACAGGCTGTTCAAGTGTTCGCAACAGCTGGACCTCCTGCTTTATTTGTTCATTTGTTTCGTTTGTATTTTCATTTATTTTCTGGTCCATGACCCCATTCCTTTATTTCTGTATGTTAATGTTCCATGATTCATAATTTGTGGGGGGTTTTGTTGTTGTTGTGTGTTTTCAACAAACATCAGTGATGAAAAGGGGTTAAGAACAAAGTCACTGAACCGATTGTGTGTTGATTGTTCATGATCACTTTTTCTTTTGTTTTTCAACAACAACAACTCACACACACACACACACACACACACACACACACACACACACACACACACACACACACACACACACGCACGCATCACAACATGTTAGACATCACCTGACAACACCATCCACCACACCACCCCTGCAGATGCAGGGCAGATGGTGGGAAGAGGACAAATCGGGGCAGATAGAGCTAATTAGATCTGGTTTCCCTGATCGAATTTTGTCCTTGTTGGACGAATTTTCCTGTTTTCTGAGGTCAGTCTGTTATCTTCAGTGTATGGAGTTAAACACTGTAATCGGTAAAGACGGTAAAATTATGTGGCAAAGTGACGCGCATTTAAAGTGCTCATGATGACAACAATAGCTGCACCCCTCTTCCATATTCTAGCTCATCCTCTAAAGCTGGCAACCTCTTCTATCCTGGTATAGCTATCAATACTAAGTTGCTGAAGATACACACATCCTTTCACGAATGATGGGAAAAAATCAAAACAACTCGTTGTTGTGATCATGTATTAGGCTAGACACAATTGGCATATGTAGTGATATATATCTGACCAACGAAAGACATTCCACTTGCAAAGAATGTGCAGCTGCCAGCATAGTACTATAGCGGTAGACTTATTTTGATGGGTCATTCTTGTTCTTCTGTTTTAATAATTCACGTGGTACCTCCATCACACGTCCCCCCCCCCCCCCCCCCCCACCCCACCCCACCCCATTACCCCATCTCTACCCATCCACTGCCGTCTCTATCTCAGCTGTCTTTTTTTTTTTTCCTTTTTGTCTTTTACCACCTAGCACTGCTGCTAAAGACAGCTTCAGTTCCCTGACCTTGACACCAGTAAACATAGTACACAACTGCCGCGTCCAGGTACCACTGCCCAGCTCCCCCCCCCCCCCCCCCCTCCTTTTCCCTCCCCCCACACACACCCACACCCCCATTCTGCCCTGTCTCACACCTTTAACTCGTATCCTCCCCTCTTCCTCTTTCTATTCCTGCTTTCCTTCCCTCAGCCGCCTCCTCATTCGGCCTGTCTGCACTTCTCCGTCCCCGCTTTGCTTTCCTTGAAACCCCACTACACGCTGACTTGGTGTACCAGTGAGTCCGCCGCTGTGTCCAGAGACAGGGGAGACGTCTCCCAGTCCTCTGGCTATGTCTCCAACACAACGACCTTTTAGTGGACTAGTTGTTGATGATGATATCTCCTTGACGTGCGGAGTTGGCAGATCCGTTCAAATTGGCACAGGGGTTAGAGCTAACATTCTGTTACTTTGGCAGCACCGTCACAATTCGCAATACAGTCGAGCAGTTTTCTGTACGGATTTGTGGTTGTTGAAGCTAGTGAGGATGTTTGAATTGTCTGTTTAATGTTGCTTCGCTGGCTTGGTTCACCATAAATCATAAATCATTTTATCTTACGAAGCTATCTTTGGCAAGATGCGTCTGTAAGTGGGCTACGTTGGTCCTATATTTAGTAGTATGGTTGTTGTTTTTTAATCTGTAATTCGCCTGGTACAACTCGCGTTAAATGGTGCAGCTATGTTTGGATGTAATATTTAAAGATTATTCTCTGTGTTCAAAGCAGTCACTATAAGTGACAAAAAATTTTTTTTAATATAAGGACAGCTGTGTTGCATTGAAACTATATTGCTGAAAAATGCTAAAGGACAGCTGTGTTGCATTGAAACTATATTGCTGAGAATGCTAAAAGGACAGCTGTGTTGCATTGAAACTATATTGCTGAGAATGCTAAAAGGACAGCTGTGTTGCATTGAAACTATATTGCTGAGAATGCTTAAAGGACAGCTGTGTTGCGTTGAAACTATATTGCTGAGAATGCTAAAATGACAGCTGTGTTGCGTTGAAAATATATTGCTGAGAATGCTAAAATGACTGCTGTGTTGCGTTGAAACTATATTGCTGAAAATGCTGAAAGAACAGCTGTGTTGCATTGAAACTAAAATTGCTGAAAATGCTATGAGGACAGCTTTGTTGCATTGAAGCAATATTGCTATGAGGACAACTTTGTTGCATTGAAACTATATTGCTGAAAATGCTTAATCTCATATTAAGGCCGTTACAATTCGACGACACCTTTATCTGTGGAATGGGTGGAAAGTTCTTTTAACAATAGTCATTTTTTCTGCCAGTTTTTTTTTTTTAAACATTTAGTTGAGGGGGAAAAAAAGAAAGAAAGAACATGGATTATTGCTGATAAGAACTAAAAAAAAAGATCAAGACTCCTTTCGAAGTGACGGATCAAGGGAAATCAGTAAGGACATTTTGGAGATATTATACAGCAAAATGTCAAGATGCTTGGGATGAAAATGCTTCTGTGTGTGTGTGTGTGTGTGTGTGTGTGTGTGTGTGTGTGTGTGTGTATGTGTGTGTGTGTGTGTGTGTGATGCGTGGCATGAAAGGGGTGTGTGTGTGTGTGTGTGTGGGTGTGTGATGCGTGGCATGAAAATGGTTGTGCGCGCGCGTGTGTGTGTGTGTGTGATGCCTGGCATGAGAGTGGTGTGTTTGTGTGTGTGTGCGTGTGTGTGTGTGTGTGTGTGTGTGTGTGTTACACCGGTACTTTGAATTGCAAAAACAAAACTAAACAGCAAGGCGGAAATTTGTCGGCAATGAAGAAATGAAAAGCTTTAAAACATATGTTTCAACCTGGTTTTCGGTGGCTGAAGCGATCATTTGATACCGTCTGAACTTGACGTGTGTGGCTGATGTGCACAGCTGCTAACTGTGTTTTCTTTGTCCTGCTGTGTGACCCATCGAGCAGCGGAATCCTATTTCAGAGGTGACCCCCACCCCGACACCCCCTAGCTTTCATCTGTTCCCCCCCCCCCCCCCCCCCCCCCTCCCCACGTGAGCAATAGAGCTCCACGAAAGTAACGAAAGGTAGGTAGAGTGTGTGTGGTGTGTGTGTGTGTGTGTGTGTGGGGGGGGGGGGGGGGGTCTTTTAGCTAGGACTCTGTGATAAATCCTGGTGTACTTGTCTTCTTATGGTCAAGAGAAGCCAGATACTAAACATCAACTGCCATGGCACCAACTCCACTTTTGTTTGTTTGTTTGTTTGTTTGTTCGTTTTTCGGCTGTATGATATGGTAAAGACTGTGAGAGCTGGTTCTCTGGGACAGGAAGTCGCTTCCACAGTGCGACGTGAACGTTGTCCATGAGCAATAAGCTGCGTCAATGCCGGCTTCAAGTCGTGTCAGTGGTGGTGGTAATCCATTATCGCAAGTAAATGGGGTGTCGCGGGGTCGTAGGTATCGACTTCTGCGTCCGATTTGGCAAAACCTTCGCTTGGACTATGTGCCGAGTGTCAACCTCGGTGTAATGTCAGTGGAGGAAGGACTAGCGCACAGCCAAACACACTCACAGCTTGCTTACAATCTCATTCATATATCATGCATTCGTCACATCAAACCACTAGTAAAGTCTATAACTTTACTATACATGATCATAGAAAGAACATCAATGCATATAGAATCAAACAGAATAAAACATTCTCTCTTTCCTTGAACTTCACAAAATCATTTATCTTAAACATCATTAACTACCCGGGTATAAATAGATTTCTACTTTACCTGGCCAGGTGATCTTAACTATTCACGAATCACTGTCTTTTCTTTTCTTTTCTTTTTCTTTTCACTGTCACTTTCACAACACGACACAATGCCGGCACTGGTGTTGGTCTGATGGCGCCTGGTCAGGTGAGATGTTGGCGTTGGTCTGTGGTGCTGCTTGGCGAAGTGACGCTGCCAGGTATGAGGTCGAACCCCCGGTTAGGGTAGAACAGTGACTATCACATCGATCTGTTCTCCCTTCTTTCTTCTGCATTAACGCATTGCACTCTCTCTCTCTCTCTCTCTTCTAGTTGCTCTTACCAAATGGACATGGTTGCTTTCTTTTCTTTTTTTCTTTCTTTTTTTCTTCTTATAAATTAGCAACTCTTTCTCTCTCTCCACATCTCTCTCAGTCCTTCCTCTGCAGACTATCTCATGCTAATCTCTCAACTTGGTTCTCTTCTTCTCCCTCATCTCTCTGCTTCTCTCTCAAGCAGACCTAGAACCTCTCCCTCTCTCTGTCTCTCTGTTCGTTCTTCCCCTCGTTCTCTCAGTTGTTCTCATCTCCTGCCTTCTGTAGGCGAGAGCCTACTCCCCGAACTCCTCCTCTCTCTCTCTCTGTTGTTTTCTCCTCCCTCTCACTCACACATATTCCTTTATGCTCTAACCCGTGTCAAGGGCAGTACCATTGGTCAGTATTTTTTACACTTGATCCCGAATTTGTCCCCTTTAATTTCCCAGGGGAAAAATTCATGCAGCCCCTTTGTTTTACTCTCTGTGGTCCCCCCAATTGGATTAATTGATTAGCCCACCCCCCCCCCCCTCCCCCCCCCCTCTTAACGGCCGGGTTTTTTGGCCCGGGAATTTTTGGCCAGGAGGGGGGAGGGGGGAAAGAAACAATGACGTTGGTTCCACAAGTGGAGAGAGCTTGAGCTCGGCTTTTTCCTTCCGCTAGACACGAGGCGTCGGCCCCGGGTTTCCCTTACCGGCAGACCGTTTCCAAACCTCTCCAAAGCTTAAGGGCCGGACCCGACTTGGGCCCGTCTCCCCCCTTAGTGTTTTTTTTTTAAAACCCCATTTTTTTTTTTTTTTTTTGGTTTTTTTTTTTTTTTCCTAAAAATTTCCCCCCCCCCAAAAACAATACAAAAAAAAAACCCAAACCCCGCCAGGGTTTAAAAAATTAAAAATTTTTAAAATTTAAATATACAATTAGTGAATACCCCTTTTAATGAGTTATCTTTTACGTGCGCTCTTGCGTTATTTAAATCATTTAAACGGACCTCTGTGCGCACTTATGCTCCCCCACCCGCGGTTTGCCCCAAACTTTCCTCCAAAATTTTATGAAAAGCACTATAAAATGATCGCGATCCCTGACCCCTTCACCCGAGGAATCTCCATTCCCCCTTTTTTTGCAAAAAATTTCCACTACACAAGCGTGTTGCTCCCAAACTAATAATCCACTGAAAAAGTTCACAAAAAAATATGAACAGCTCCACAAAAAAAATTGAACATAGAACTGGGGTGAAAACCCAAATTTTCCCTCAAAATAAATGGAATCAAAACTTTTCAACAAAGCACCCCGGATATGACCCGACTTCCTTGAGTTTCGTTGCTAGACAAACGCTAAATATAGCTCCCAAAATTTTGTTCGACCGGGGTGTATGCACTCGTTTCCGTAGGGCTGCGTGCATTGCCCAAACGCGAAATCTGTGTTTTTCAAAATGGCTCCTGCGGAATTTTAGGGTTGTTTATCCGTCTCGATCCGACTCTTTCCCCTACAAGTTTTGTGGAATTTTGCACGGCCCACAAACAGCTAAAAACTCCCTTTCTAAGTTGCGTACCCTTCTTCACACTTTGTCAACTTTTTCTAGCAATCTCACAGGGAAAATCGACCCTTCTGCTCCTGCAAAAAATACTGCACCTATCCCCCACTGATGCTCTGTCCCAAAAAAAATGGTTTGGACATATCTGGTGCTTCAGATGGACGGGAACCTAGTCTTTCCAACACGTCGCGTGCTTGCTCTGAGCGCTGACCCCTCGACCATGCGGGTTTTCCCCGCCTTGACCAAAACACGAGAGGATCGTGATTGCAGCGAATTTTGGGGGGGAAACTCCCTATAGAAACCAATAAAAAATAGCGACTCCTGCTTTGTTTTGGTCTTGGTCTCTCTGAATTCTTATTTCTCCACCTTTCCCTTTTCTGGTTTCTTTGTGTCGCCCGACAACAAACCTAGGAACTCCTACGTCTAGCCCTTCTACGTGACACACCCGTAGACTCTTCTGGAAAATAAAGGACAAAATCCCCTTCTTCTGCTGGGTTCTTTCACCCCATCAATGATTGCTGTGCGCCCATGTGTGAGTTCACGCTGAAATATTTGCGGGAAAGAAAAATTCGCTGGAAAAAGTTTTGGTTTTCCCCTTTACTCAATTTGGTAATCCCCCCGACCCCTTTTAGTGTGGGGAAAGGTCCTTTCCAAGTCAGAGCTTTTGTGAACGTGGGAAGCAGTACCCGACTTGATTCCCCCCTTGAGGGGTTGCTTCCTCCTTCCCGTCTTTTGTTCTTTGAAAGACCCCAGCCCTTTTGAAACCCCTTTCCTTGCAAATTATGTTATACCGTGCCCCCTTTGGAAAGGGCGGATTGGGCCATCAGATCAAAGCCCCTCCCGAAGGTGTGTCAATTAAAGGGGGGTTTAAGAGGCGCCTTCCTCTTCACCCCCCTTGTGGTGACCCTTTGAAACTCACGACATCAGAAAGCTTATGTCTGCCATTTCCCCTGGGCCCAAAGGAAATCATCAAAGATCGGTTAGCGTTTTCTGGTCCGAGAGACCGCCTTTAGCGATCTGACCCTGAAGCAGTTTTCCGATAAAATTCGGTACCCCAACTGAGTGGTCACCTTACCCGTCTTCCCCCTTTGGGGAAAAACCCGGGACAACGCCCCCTTTTACCAGAAACTGTTCACCCTCTAACCCCCGTTCTCTCCACCTCTTCCAACTCCCAAGGGCTTTAGAGCGAGGGTTTGTTCCTGGCGCCCTAAACTCACAGGCGACACGTCTTGCCCGAATTCCCTTCCCGGAACAAATAACGGTTTAAACCTTTCCTCCTTCTTGCCCCCGTTTGAAATGTGCCCCCGTAGCAGCAACAATCAGGACCCCTGGATCCTTGCCCTGGAATTTCCATGATCAAAAATGAAGGGGTTTTCCATCCCAAAGCAGACAACTCGCCTGAGAAGTAAGGGGTACGTATTTATTTGCACTGGAAAAATCCCCACGTGCCAGTTAGGTAAAGGGCTGGATTTGCCCTGTCAAATCCCCCTTTTTCGCCGCGTTTTTTCGTATACCCCCCTGAAAACCAGGTCGTAACCCTTTTTACCCTCTGCTGGCCAAACCACCCCTTTTTCCACTGGTAAAGAACCCCTCGCTAGTGCCCTATCCCCACAGAGCTGTCCCGTGCTAGCCAAGGGCACTCCACCCTCTTAGCTGAATCCCCCCTTTTGTTCCACTGGGTCGTTTCCCCTTGCGACCCTTTTCCACCTCTTGCAAGGTGCTGCCTTCTGGAACCTCACGGGCAATCCCCGCCAATGTCCCTTGTGACAAATGAAACACCAATTTCCCTTTGCCTTTCCTTTTGCCCCCCACTGGGTTTGCAGACTTGCAGAAAAATTCCTGTTCCTTTCACTCTTCTCACCCGTGCCTGCCCTGTTTCCCGAAACCTTGTGCCCCAAAAGTGCCTCTCTATAACCCCTGCGAATTCAAAAATCCCTGCTGTCTTGGCGTTTTTCTTTCAAAAGTTTGGGTTAACCCGGGGCCCCCAACCTGACAAAATCTTTCTTTTTAACTGCTCTTTCAATTACGAAAACCTTTTTCGTACCCCTCATCTAACCACTTTCAAAATGTTACAAGTGCCCAAAAATGAGTGTAGTTTTCCCTGTTTTAATTAGCGAAGAAATTTCTTCTGCCCCCCTTGTGAGGTCAAATCCTTTTTATCAACGATTTCCCTTTACAGCGCCGAAATCAGACTGTTGTTCTGCGGCCCCGTGAAAATTTGAAGCCCTTTCCCCCTCAGTAACGGACAAAATGATGCCCCCTTTCTGGAGGCCCAAATTTACGGTCGCAAACGTTTCGAAACGATGAGTATGATCAATGATCGGTTCCCTTTGGAAATTTTGGCAACTTGGGTCGGGGGGCATAGTGCCCAGGTCCTGGAAAATGGCTTCACCTCGGTGGTCTCCCTTGTATTCCACTTTTTTTTTCCAACCTTTAAATTTTTCCTTTTGCGCTTCCGCTTTTGCCTGGTTTTAGCCTTTTAAAAAACCTTAATTTTCTTTCTGTTTTTCCCGCTTCCTTTTCTTTGTTTCCCGCGTTGCCTTCTTTAGCCTTTCCCGCTCTGCTAATGCTTTTCTACGGGAAACGGCGTTTTCCGCGCGTTCATCCCTTTTTTCTTTTGTGGTTTTTACAATGCCGAATTTTCTCCCGAATACCTAAATCACGAGCGCGTACAGTTGTTCAAAAGGGGTGTTCTTTTCTTCCGCCCTTATATCTCCTTTTTTTTTTTTTTTTTAACAAAATTTTATAACACGACAGCCAAAAATGGTGGGTTTCCGACGAGGACGTAAAAAGCACAATTTTGAATGAAATATTAGTTTTGGGGCAACTATTTGTTTTATAAAACGCCAGCGCCCGACCCAAACTATGAGAGCGAATTATAGGAAAACTGTGCGAAATAGTACTTGGGGGGGAAATGCCAAGCCCAGTATTAACATTTGGAAGCAATGCCCAAGCCCGTATTTAAAAAATCTTGGGAAATACCGTAAGAAAACCTTGTCTTAGGTTACAAAACTTTAATCCACCCGCTTCCTCTGAGAAATTGAACTTTAATAATGGGCCCGAATACCGGAAGCCCCAATAAATTTTCAACCTTTAATTCATGGAAAGGGGGGCCACACCAAATTTACAGCTTTTAAACTTTATTTATCATGCATTGACATCAAAACTAGTAAAAATAAAATTTTCTTTCCTGACTTAAAAAAATCATTTATAAACAAAATAAAACCCTTTTTCCCGGTTAAAAACATTTCTAAAATTTACTCCGGGGTTTGATTTTATTTTTGCCGGTTATTTCTTTCTTTTTTTTTTTTCTTTTTTTTTTTTCACGTCACTTTCCACCCGACCAATGCGGCCTGGTGTTGGTCTGATGGGTGGGTAGGTGAGGGGCTGTTGGCTTGGTCTTTTTGGTTCTGCTTGGCGAAGTGACGTGAGGTATGAGGGGCGAACCCCCCGGTTAGGGTTTGAAAAAAATGCTATCAAAATCGATCTGTTTTCCTTTTTTTTTCTGATTGAGCATTGCACTCTCTCTCCTTCTTCCCTTTTTGTCTGCTTTATAAAAGGACTGGTTTCTTTTCTTTTCTTTTTTTTTTTCTTTCTTTTTTCTTCATAAAAATTTGCAACTCTTTCCTTTCCACATCTCCCCCAGTCCTTCCTCTGCAGACTATCTCAGCTAATCTCTCAACTTGGTTTTTCTTTCTCCTCCCTCTCTCTCTCTCCTCTGCCCTTTTCCCGCAGAGCTCCCCTCAGAACCTCTTCTCCCCCTCTCTCTCTATTGTTTTTTCCCCCCGTTCTCCCTTCTTCTTTTTCTGCCCCTTTTCCTCTGCAGGACTACACCCAAAACTCCTATCTTTGTCCTGTTGTTTTCATTCTGCTTTTTGTAGGCGAGAGTACTCTCCCCAACTCCTCTCTCTCTCTCTCTCCTTTTCTGTCTGTTCGTTTTCCCCCCCTTCCTCCCTCTCTCTCATCACACATTTTCCTTTTTCTCAACCCCCTGTCCAAAAGGGGAGTAACATTTTGGGCAGTATTTTTTTCCTTGATCCCCCAAGTTTTTCTCCCCCTTTAAATTTCCCTTGGGCGTTCAAAAAATGACAGTCCCGTCTAACGCCTTTTTTCTGTGGTGGTCAATGGGCATTTTTGATTAGCCAGATTTCCCCCCACCACACACTCCTTCCCCCCTTCCCTACTTACTGGCGGGTTGGGTTTTGGGTGGAACTGGTCAATCTAAATTTGGCCGTGAGTCTGGGTGGCACCCCGAGTCCGAGTAACAATGACGTTGGTTCCACAAAGTGGTAGTGAGCTTGAGCTCGGCCGCGCCGTTTTCCGCTAGACATCGAGGCGTCGGTCAAAGCTGCTTAGCCCGTATAGCCGGACAGACCGTCTTCCTGAAGCTCTCCACTAAGCTTAATTGGCCGGACCCGACCTATGGGCCCGTCTCTCTGACGCCTAGAATGTTTGAGTTTGGACTTAGGTCCGAACAAATTGACTGGCGACTCCCCAAGTTAGGTTGTTCCCCCCAAGTTAGGTTGTTTCCCCCAAGTTAGGTTGTTTCATTTTTTTGTCCGTGACAAAGTTGAACAATTATAATAAATGGGCCAGAATATCCTGGCAAGCTCGCCAATAAATTGTCAACCTCGGTGTAATGTCAGTGGAGGAAGGACTAGCGCACAGCCCAAACACACTCACAGCTTGCTTACAATCTCATTCATATATCATGCATTCGTCACATCAAACCACTAGTAAAGTCTATAACTTTACTATACATGATCATAGAAAGAACATCAATGCATATAGAATCAAACAGAATAAAACATTCTCTCTTTCCTTGAACTTCACAAAATCATTTATCTAAAACATCATTAACTAACCCGGGTATAAATAGATTTCTACTTTACCTGGCCAGGTGATCTTAACTATTCACGAATCACTGTCTTTTCTTTTCTTTTCTTTTTCTTTTCACTGTCACTTTCACAACACGACACAACTGCCGGCACTGGTGTTGGTCTGATGGCGCCTGGTCAGGTGAGACTGTTGGCGTTGGTCTGTGGTGCTGCTTGGCGAAGTGACGCTGCCAGGTATGAGGTCGAACCCCCGGTTAGGGTAGAACAGTGACTATCAACATCGATCTGTTCTCCCTTCTTTCTTCCTGCATTAACGCATTGCACTCTCTCTCTCTCTCTCTCTTCTAGTCTGCTCTTACCAAATGGACATGGTTGCTTTTCTTTTCTTTTTTTCTTTTCTTTCTTTTCTTCTTCATAAATTAGCAACTCTTTCTCTCTCTCCACATCTCTCCTCAGTCCTTCCTCTGCAGACTATCTCATGCTAATCTCTCAACTTGGTTCTCTTCTCTCCTCCCCTCATCTCTCTGCTTCTCTCTCAAGCAGACCTAGAACCTCTCCCTCTCTCTGTCTCTCTGTTCGTTCTTCCCCTCGTTCTCTCAGTTCGTTCTCATCTCCCTGCCTTCCTGTAGGCGAGAGCCTACTCCCCCGAACTCCTCCTCTCTCTCTCTCTGTTCGTTTTCTCCTCCCCTCTCACTCACACATATTCCTTTATGCTCTAACCCCGTGTCCAAGGGCCAGTACCATTGGTCAGTATTTTTACCCTTGATCCCCGAAGTTGTCTCCCTCTAATTCCATTGGACGTCCAAATCATGACAGTCCCGTCTACACGCCTTACTCTCTGTGGTGGTCAATTGGTCATTTAATTGATTAGCTAGATTTCACCCCCACCACACACTACCTTCCCCCTTCCCTACTTCACTGGCGCGGTGTGGCTTAAGTGGTGGACACTGGTCAATCTAAATTGGCCAGCTGAGTCTGGGTAGGCACCACGACGTCCGAGTAACAATGACGTTGGTTCCACAAAGTGGCTAGATGAGCTTGAGCTCGGCTCTGCGACTCGTCTCGCTAGACATCGAGGCGTCGGTCAAAGCTGCTTAGCCCGTATAGCCGGACAGACCGTCTTCCTGAAGCCTCTCCACTAAGCTTAATTGGCCGGACCCGACCTATGGGCCCGTCTCTCTGACGCCTAGAATGTTTGAGTTTGGACTTAGGTCCGAACAAATTGACTGGCGACTCCCCAAGTTAGGTTGTTCCCCCCAAGTTAGGTTGTTTCCCCCAAGTTAGGTTGTTTCATTTTTTTTTTGTCCGTGACACCGAGTTGAGTGAAAACGGTTTGGTCATTTTCTTGACCAACCGGTCCAGCGTCCGATGTCCGACGATCAGATGAATCCCTGGCCACATTTTATCACACTACATCGCACCACACACACACGCATGCACACACGCACATACGCATGCACACGCACACACAGAGGCGCGCATGCAGGCAGGCACTCGCGCGCGCGCGCGCGCGCACACACACACACACACACACACACACACACACACACACACACACAACACACTCACTCACTCACTCACTCACTCACTCACTCACTCACTCACTCACTCACTCACTCACTCACCACACACACACACACACACACACACACACACACACACACACACACACACACACACACAGAGGGAGGGGCGTACACGCGCACGCGTGCGCACACAAACAACCACCACCACTACCACCACCACCACACCATACCACATTGCACTGCACCACACACACACGCGCGCGCGCGCACACACACACACACACACACACACACACACACACACACACACACACACACACACACTCATACACTCCACCACCACCACCACACATATACTCTCTCACCTCTCTCTCTCTCTCTCTCTCTCTCTCTCTCTCTCTCTCCACACCACCCAACCCAACCCAACTCCACCCCACCACACCACACCGCACATAAACGTCACAGTGAACTTTTTCTGGCACGCCATGTCCACATCAGTCAGCCCTGTCACTAAAGGCCAGCCAGTGGGCTGTGACTTGCCACGCAGAAGGACGTTTCCCAATCCACGTTGCACTTCCACAACAGTTAGCACTTGTCGCCTCTGCAACAGCTGTTTTGGTGAAGGCCGAAAGGGTGGGGGGGTGGGGGGGGGGGGGGGGGGGGGGTAGATGTTCCGTTCAGTTTTTTTGTTTTTAATTCCCAAAAGACACTGACCGCTGTCGGCTGTCATCGTGACTTTTATTGCTTTTAAAAGAGAAAGATAATGATTGTAATGATAAAGAAAGCAGCGGCGGCATTTTGTGCTGTTGCTGTTATATCGTTATCATCTGCCACCCCTCCCTTTACCGCCCCCCACCTCCCCCACCCCACCCCACCCCCACCCCCCTCTTCTCCCTATCTCCCTCCTATCTTCTGTTACCTTTTGGTTTTCTTCCAAATTGATGGTAGTTTTTGACAACAACGTGCCAATTGTATAGGGTACTACTGCCGGTTGCTTTCGTGAAGCTGTCGATAGTTTCCTTTAAAAAAAATAATAATAATAAAGAAATGAAATTGAAAAGAAAACCTGTTGATAGTTTGTGACTTAATGCCGCCCAGTGTTCTGTGTCAGCACTGCCGTTTCAACTGCAGAGTGGTTTCTGACAATGATTCTGAATGCTTTGTGATGAGTGTGAGGTGTCCTTGTAGGCTGACGCTGCAGGGGGCGGTTTGTCTTCTCACGGCGGAGTGCTGTATGATCATAATAGTGTTCCTTGTGAGACAGTGTTTAGGGGAGGGGGGGGGGGGGGGGTGTCATGATGTTAATTTTGTTTCTATCCGGACAGCGTTTGCAGTTGGGGTTCAGGTGGCGGCCGGCTTCAATCTGATCACGAGTCCAGTTGACAGTTCAGTTCGCGTTGTTTACAATTCAGTTTGCGTTGTTTTACAATTCCGTTCGCGTTGTTTACGATTCCGTTCGCGTTGTTTTACAATTCCGTTCGCGTTGTTTACGATTCTGTTCGCGTTGTTTACAATTCAGTACGCGTTGTTTACAATTCAGTTCGCGTTGTTTATAATTCAGAACGCGTTGTTTACAATTCAGTTCGTGTTGTTTACAATTCAGTTCGCGTTGTTTACAATTCAGCTCGCGTTGTTTACAATTTAGTTCGCGTGGCTTACAATTCAGTTCGCGTGGCTTACAATTCAGTTCGCGTTGCTTACAATTCAGTTCGCGTTGTTTACAATTCAGTTCGCGTTGTTCACAATTCAGTTCGTGTTGCTTACAATTCAGTTCGCGTGGCTTACAATTCAGTTCGCGTTGTTTACAATTCAGTTCGCGTGGTTTACAATTCAGTTCGCGTGGTTTACAGTTCAGTTCGCGTTGTTTACAATTCAGTTCGCGTGGTTTAAAATTCAGTTCGCGTGGTTTACAATTCAGTTCGCGTGGTTTACAATTCAGTTCGCGTTGTTTACAATTCAGTTCGCGTTGTTGAGGGCCGAGTGAGCCGCGTGCACCGTGTCAGGGTTAATCGTTCACACTGCGAAAGATCAAATGTTTGGGTGCGGGGGAAAAAATGAAACCTCTTAGGTCTGTCCCTCAAACTAGAATTATGACTCCACACTTCCAATCACCAGCCCATCCCACCCACTTTGTTGTTAGTGGTGTTGTTTTTGTCTTTTCTGTGCAGCATTTTTACCTCATACATTTAATTGTTAGGTGTTTTTTTTCTTTTGAAAACAATATCACCGTTTGATGTGTAGGTAATCTCAAATTAAGACTTTATTTAAAAAAAGAAAAACAAAACATTGTTGGGTATCAGTGAGTGTAACAGCCTGTTCAGATCACATCACATAGAACTCGGATCACCGAAAAAGAAGGATATCCTACGAAAGACAGAACAACAACAACAAAAAACCAGTTCATGGCTTGGTAGCTAAATAACCTGTTGACATTTTTCAGCCTGTCGGGCTGTGTGAGAAAACCCTAAACCTGACCTTTCATTTCTTGGTCCCAGGTTTTAGGAAATCGGTTTGAAAAAGGTAAATATATAAATAAACGGAAAAAAAAATTTAAAACAGAAGGAAAGAAAGAAAGAAAGAAGAAAAGCAAAATGCAAGAAAAAGGTATATGACCAAATGCACATTGCAGAATGGACAATTAGTGTCCACTCTGAACAACATACAAGTTTCACTACTATATCGCTTAATCTCACACATACACGCGCGCACGCGCACGCACGCACGCACGCACGCACGCACGCACGCACGCACGCACGCACACACACACACACACACACACACACACACACACACACACACACAAGCCTGCATGTCATAAATTGTTATCGAATACATAAAGGTATAGGAATTTCCAGAAAGCATGGGGAAAAAAACGTTAGAAGGGAGTAAAGAAAGACAAAAATAAATGAATGCTTAAAAAAATAAATTCTTTAAAAAAGGCAGTGAGAGAGAGTGATAGAGAAGAGGATGGGCCCAGCACAGAGTTTCCAGATGTTTGAAGGCTGGAGTCTCCCGTCGTCAGGCAATGCAGGTTAGGGGGCAGGGTGGAGGGAAGGTGGGAGGGAGGGAGTAAGGCATGTCGTGTAATTCCCCCGCGGATGACGGGCGGCGAGTCACGATCAGATAGTCTGTCATGGCGCAGTCTGTAACTTTCTGTATCGTTCTGCTGTACTATAGCGAACCGAGAGTGATGTGAGAATTCTGAAATGCACAGAATCCCTCTTCAGACTTTTTCTTT
>CM031600.1:47194041-47196541 GCA_018398815.1 Conus ventricosus | reverse complement strand
ATTTTTTATCTTCGCCGTATCACTCATCCTCCTTTTTACACTCAGCATCCGACCTTCATTGAAATACAGACGATTAGATTAAAAGCGATTGATTTTTTTTTTTTTTTTTTTTCCTTTTCATATCTCGAACCGGAGAAACTCCGCTGAGCACCGCCAAACGTTCAACTAAGATGAATTATGCAAAAGCCCACTAGGTCACGAGGTTGACTCTTACAGACCCGCTGAACCGCTTCATCAAGTCGGCCCATGGCGGACAAAAGGGAGGGGGCTGGGTGGAGAGGACTGTGGAGGAAAGAAGCTGGATGAGTACAGTGTAACTCCTGTAGTGGAAACCCAATGCTTTCGGGGAGGGGGTTGGGGGGATTTCAGCAGATCTGTAGGAGGCTCAAAACTTAGGGGGTGTAGTTTAATTTAACTCCAGAAGAGGAGGCATGATGTTTACAAAGTGGGGTCCACTCCTGTAGAATAAAGCAAAAATGCTTGTGAAGTAGAGCTCAACTCCTGTAGAGGAAGCTTTGTGCTTATGGAGAGGGGGTCAGTTCCTGTAGAAGTTTAATGCTTATGAAGTGGAGTTCAGTTTATGGGGAGGAGGCTTAATGCTTATGGGATGGAATTCAGATCTGTAGAGGATGTTTTATGCCTGTGGGGGTGTATTTCAGCTCCTGTGGAGGATGCTTGATGCTTGCAGCGTGGAGTTCAGTTTGTGCAGTGGCAGGTTGATGATTATGGAGAGTAGGTTCAACGCCTTTCGTGATAGCCTCTTGCCCATGGAGTTGTTGTGATAGCCTATTGCCCATGGAGTGCTTGTGATAGCCTATTGCCATGGAGTTGCTCGTGATAGCCTATTGCCCATGGAGTTGCTCATGATAGCCTATTGCCCATGGAGTTGCTCGTGATAGCCTATTGCCCATGGAGTTGCTTGTGATAGCCTATTGCCCATGGAGTTGCTTGTGATAGCTATTGGAGTTGCTTGTGATAGCCTATTGCCCATGGAGTTGCTTGTGATAGCCATTGCCCATGGAGTTGCTTGTGATAGCCTATTGCTCATGGAGTTGCTTGTGATAGCCTGTTGCTTATGGAGTTGAGTGCAACTCCTATAGAAGAGTTTAATGCTTAGAGAATGGAGTTCAACCCCTGTAAAAGAAGTTTCATACTTATAGAATGGAGTTCAATTCTGTAGAAGGTTTAATGCCATTCTAAAGAGTGAGGGATACAGGATATAATGCACTGAAAGAGTGAGGGATATGGGTATAATGCCACTGTAAAGAGTGAGGGACATGGGGTATAATGCCACTGTAAAGAGTGAGGGATACAGGGGATAATGCCACTGTAAAGAGTGAGGGATACGGGATATAATGCCACTGTAAAGAGTGAGGGATACGGGATATAATGCCACTGACAGAGTGAGGGATATTGGTTATAATGCCACTGTAAAGAGTGAGGGATACAGGATATAATGCCACTGACAGAGTGAGGGATATTGATTATAATGCCACTGTAAAGAGTGAGGGATATGGGGTATAATGCCACTGTAAAGAATGAGAGATATGGGATATGATGCCACTGTAAAAAAGTGAGGGATATGGGGTATAATGCCACTGTAAAAGTGAGGGACATGGGGTATAATGCCCCTGTAAAGAGTGAGGGATATGGGGTATAGTACCACTGTAAAAAGTGAGGGATATGGGTATAATGCCACTGTAAAGAGCGAGGGATATGGGTATAATGGCACTGTAAAGAGAGAGGGATATGGGGTATAATTGCACTGCCAGAGTAAGGGATATGGGATATCATGCCACTGTAAAGAGTGAGGGATACGGGATATAATGCCACTGTAAAGAGTGAGGGATAAGGAATATTTAATTCATGTAAAGAGTGAGGGATATGGGATATAATGCCATGAAAGAGTGAGGGATATGGAGATATATTGCCACTGTAAAGATTGATAGATATGGGGTATAATGCCACTGTAAAGAGTGAGGGATATGGGGTATAATTCCACTGACAGAGTGAGGGATATGGGGTATAATGCCACTGTAAAGAGTGAGGGATATGGGGTGTAATGTGACTGTAAAGAGTGAGGGATATGGGTTATAATGCCATTTTACGGAGTGAGGGATATGGGGTATAATGCCACTGTAAAGAGTGAGGGATACAGGGTTTTAATGCCACTGTAAAGAGTGAGGGATATGGGATATAATGCCATGACAGAGTGAGGGATATTGGGTATAATGCGACTGTAAAAAGTGAGGGATATGGGATATAATGCCACTGTAAAGAGTGAGGGATATGGTATATCCATGACAGTGAGGGATATGGGGGTTTTAATGCCACTGTAAGTGAGGTATGGAAAATTTTGCCCCCCTTTTAAAAATGGAAAGGGGTAGGGGGTGTAATGCCAGCGCCCCTTAAAAAAAGGAGGGTTTTGGGATTAATGCCCTGTAAAAGTGAGGGATTGGGGTTAAGCCCCTGTAAAAAATGGGTAAAGGGGATAAGTCAC
>CM031600.1:47165499-47193941 GCA_018398815.1 Conus ventricosus | reverse complement strand
TCAAGTTTGATAATACAGATGCAAGACAGTCAGATGCAGTCAGTTGCAGTATCAATTGACGCAACATTAAGCAAGGCAAGGCAGTTCAGTGCAGTCAGTGCAGTATCAACTGACGCAACGTTAAGCAAGGCAGGCAGTTCAGTGCAGTCAGTGCAGTATCAATTGACGCAACGTTAAGCAGGCAGGGCAGTTCAGTGCAGTCAGTGCAGTATCAACTGACGCAACGTTAAGCTAGGCAGTTCAGTGCAGTCAGTGCAGTATCAACTGACGCAGTGTAAGCAAGGCAGTTCAGTGCAGTCAGTGCAGTACTCAATTGACGCAACGTTAAGCAAAGGCAGTTCAGTGCATATCAATGACGCAACGCTAAGCAAGGCGTTCGTGCAGTCATTGCAGATCATTGACGCAACGCTGGGCAAGGCAGTTCAGTGCAGTCAGTGCAGTATCAATTGACGCAACGTTAAGCAAGGCAGTTCAGTGCAGTCAGTGCAGTATCAATTGACGCAAACGCCAAGCAAGGCAATTCAGTGCAGTCAGTGCAGTATCAGTTGACGCAACGCTGGGCAAGGCAGTTCAGTGCAGTCAGTGCAGTATCAATTGACGCAACGCTGGGCAAGGCAGTTCAGTGCAGTCAGTGCAGTATCAATTGACGCAACGCTAAGCAAGGCAGGTTCAGTGCAGTCAGTGCAGTATCAATTGACGCAACGCTGGGCAAGGCAGTTCAGTGCAGTCAGTGCAGTATCAATTGACGCAACGTTAAGCAAGGCAGTTCAGTACAATGCAGTATTAGATGACGCAACGCTAAGCAAGGCAGTTCAGTGCAGTGCAGTATTAGATGACGCAACGCTGGCAAGGCAAAGCAGCGTACAATGCACTGCAGTACAATGCAGTATTAAATGACACTAAACAACGCAAAGCAAAACTATAAGGGTAATCTATAGAGCAGTGTTATCACACAGTGCAGTTGTAAAGGACGCAAGGCAATGTGTGGTATAATAACAGTGCTGTACGATGTAATGCAGGACAGAGCAGTATTATCAACGTGAGCAACACGAAGCAGTACAAAGCAGTAACCGTGTAATACTGCACATTGCAGTAGGATGCAGTTTATATTCAGCGCAGTGCAGTGTAATGCAGTGCAGTAACTGCAACAGCACCGTGCAGTGCAGTGCGAAGCAGTACAAAGCAGTGCAGTGCAATACAGAAGGGCACAGTACAATATGATGCAGTACTACTGTACAGTATTATCCAGTGCAACCTGAAGCAGAGCCAGGCAGTACAGAGTGATACAGCGCAGAGCAAGATGGAAGGCAAGCGCAGTGCATGGCACATTGCACAGGGCAACAACGCCCAGCAGTATAAAGCTGTACAGGACACTGCCATCGCACAATCATGTCAAAGCAGTGGCCAGCGTTTGTGAAACGTAACACGCAGCAAAACAAGTATGTGCAAGATGAGGTAGTGCGATGTAGTGCAAGAAGGGCAACGGAAAACCATCAGCAGAGCAATCCAGCACAGTGTGATGGACAGTGTGAAATAACGCAGAGCATTGCGACACGGGGAAGTGCCATGCCACACCACTTAATGCAGCGAGGTCAAAGCAAACCGGCGTGCTATTTGTTAATGCGGTACGACACAGTGTTGCATAATGCAGTAGAAGGCAGTGCGATAGATTGTGGTATAGTGCAGAACTATAATTATGATGCATTGCAGTATTGCATGATGCAAATGAACGCAGTATACTATAGCCGGTGCAGTGCAGTGCAGATGTTATCATACAGTTCAAAGCAGGGTGACGTAGTACAGATCACTGTGCCGTACAATGTTAAGACAACGCAGCGTGTTACAGTGCCAGGCGGTAAGAGCGCGCTCATGTACAATAGTTATTGCGCCTTTGCAAAGCAGTATGATGCAATACAGAATAGTGCAGTACATTGTAATACACTGCAGTGTTGGGCAGTGCAACGAGAAGCAGCACAAAGTGGTACGCCGTAATACCATATGACGCAAGAGGGTGCGACACATCACACTATTATCCAGTACAATACAGAGTGATACAACTCGTGCAGCGGAGTACAATGCAGTTGGGTCGCCATGGGGCAACTATCCAGGGGAGACACTGCAGTGCTGCGGAATCCCTTGGATGGTTTTCAGTGACGCCTGTTCTGATCAAAACCCCAATGTGGAGGACACGGCCTTCAGGTCTCCCTTCTCATGGCGATGTTTGGTTACTCGCAGGACCGGCATGAGTGAAAGGTCCTGTCCTGGGGGCGCCACCACGTCCAGTACATGCAGCGAACGTTCCCATGAACTTGCCAACACGGAGGTTGTTGACATGGACGTGCCAAGGGCGAAGACTTGAAGAGAAATCAAAACTGAGCTTGAAAGGCCACAGACTTGGAGACGTCTCAGTGCTGATCAAAGAGGATGAGAGTGATGCGGAGGATGCTTCAGGTTTCCGTTCTTTTTCAGAGACGCTTCCTGTCATGATGTAACTCGGGCGTCAACCAAGCCAGAGAGCTGCAGACATTTGCAATATAGCTCTGGCAATTTCAGCAACACCGTCCCTAAAGGCATCCATGTTGTAAAAAGTGAATTGATGAAACTGAACGGAGTGGTATCCATGTCTTCCGATTTCAGACCCTAGAACTTGTAGCTAGTACCCCGAACACAGACCCACCCATCACACACATACATAAACAAACTCTCTCGCTCGCTCTCTCTCTCTCTCTCTCTCTCTCCTCTCTCTCTCTCTCTCTCATCTCTCTCTACTCTCTCTCTCTCCTGGAAACTTTTCGACACTCAGATAACACCCATATTAACATATGCAGCAGAGGTGTGGGGGGGTGCCGGTCAACAACGAAATAGAAAATGTCCATACATTTGCAATCAAAGCGTTCCTAAGTGTTCCCTTACATTCTTCTAACAAATGGTTTATGCGGAAACTGGAAGGTATCCCCATATAATACATACCTATATAAAATGTATCAATACTGGTTGAAACTGTTAAAACTACCTTACACAAGGTTATGTAAACAGCGTACAAAAGTTGTTACAACGCATGAGAATGGAAAGTTTAACTGGGTATCCAATGTAAAGAAACTGTTAACTGAAAATGGGTTTGGCATTGTCTGCAAGCCAAGAAGTAGGAAACGATAATTGTTTATCTCAGAATTTAAAGACAGATTGATCTGTATGTTTCAAACAAAACTGGCACTCTCACATGGAAGGAAATGAAAAATACAGATGGTTCTTTTCATTTAACAGTAAACCCACAACCTGAAAAGTATTTATCGTGGTAACAGATAGATGGCACAGAAGCCACTGGCAAGATTTCGAACAAGAACATTAGGTCTTTTTGCCAACAAAAAATGGTTTATGCTTGATACAACAACAGTAAAAGACTTGTCCAGTCTGCAAAGCAAACGCCACTGAAGATGAAAATCACTTTTTAACCATTGGATGCTTACCGACATATTCGCGGAAAATGTAGCATGTTTCAGGTGCCTATTGTACAAAATTGCAATCTGCTTCATACATTGACACTTGAAAACGAATCGCTGATCAAATCCTTAGCAAGTTATATTGCGGAAGCTAGTAAAAATCAGAAAAAAGTCACTTCCAAATTAATTTTCCCATTGTAAACATTTTTTTTTTTTTCAGTGCCTGGTGGTCATTGATTCTGTGACAATCAATGGTAATGTTTTACGAGATGCTGTTGTTTTGTGTTTTGCTTTTGTCCAACACAACTTTAGAACGTTGGACTTTGAGTGTGTGAGAGTGTGTACACAGATGTCTAAAAATTTGACTTGTTGGTAAATTTTGTTCAGAAATTGTTCTTATATGGTAATAAGTTCACGCCCCCATGTCATAACGGCTGTACAGCTATTGACATTAAAATATCATTGAGTCATTGAGTCTCTCTCTCTCTCCTCTCTCTCTCACTCTTTCTCTCTCTCTCTCTCACACACACACACACACACACACACACACACACAACACACACACACTCGCACACACACACACACATCGCACACACACAACACACACACACACACACACACACACACACACACACACACACCACACACACACACACATACACACACAGAGAGAGAGAGGAGAGAGAGAGAGAGAGAGAGAGAGAGAGAGAGAGAGAGAGAGAAATGAGGAGGAGGAGAGACAGAGAAAAAACGGCAGTTGTTGTTTTTTCTACAGTGCACGTGCATGAGTGATTCCATTCTCGTTTCGGGTGCAAGGACCAGCGTCGTTATCACTACTGGGCATGAACTGTGCATTAGACACAACAATGGGTCCAGTTATGACTACGGGCATGAACTGTGCATTAGACACCACAATGGGTCCAGAGGAAATGGAAGACTGGATCGAACGGCCTTCAATCCAGGTGTGAACAAAACGGCGTCCTGAAGAGACAGAGAAGCAGTGTGACAGCGCGCGTGCCGAGAGTTGGCGCTCTTCCGTCGCTTCCAGAAGGCTTTCCTACCCAGTCCAGTCCGTTTTTTTGTTGTCTTTTTTTTTGTTTGTTTTTTTACTCTGCCGCCAGTAAAGCCACCGAAATAAAGCGAGCGACACTACGATCTTTCAGTTACAGCGTAACCAACAGCTTCGACTTTGTCGAGGATTCTTAGAGCAGGGTTTTAGAACGTCTGACCGAAAAGAAAGGGGTGACGGGTGGGGGTTGATAGAGGGTGAAGGGAAAATCCATACAATTACTTTTTTTTTAATAACTTTTTTTAATGCCTAGCCCGCTCTCCCTCCCTCCACCTAGATCAGAAAGAGATCAATCAATAGAACAGCCATGTGTGTCAAAAATATAGAACGACTGGTCAAGGAAATGGAGGATGGAAGGAGAAAGGACAGACGATACAGAGGAGAGGAGGGAGTGAGGTTGATAAAGTGGGGAGTGGGAAAGGCTTGGAATGGTGAGGTGGACCAAGGAGTTATACGGTTGTGCCCTAAAAACTGAGGTGGGGGGGGGGGGGGGGGGGGGGGGGGGGGGGGTGTCTCACAGAATCGACAGTTTTTCCTGAAGACTAGTTAGGAGTCATATTGCTACCTGAAGGTAGACCTAGTCTCCCAACAAAAGAAAATGCACTACTCGCTCGTAGCTTAGGAGTCCGCAAGACTTTTGTAAACCTCGCCTGATTCTACTGCCTTTGACTGCATGCATCGTTCAACCGGGGTTCCTTTATAGTGTCTAATGCTTCTTTTTTAACTGCACGCATTTGCAGAGAACGCGTTTTCCCCCTATTGTGATGCTGCTTTTGATGACGTGTATCATCCAGGCAGCACTGTTCTATCCTACCTGACATTACTGTATAATCCAGAGGTGATGAAACCTACTTCTTGTCCAAACAGCCAACTACACTAGGTCACTGAGACAGCCTGCAGCCAAAGCTAAACCCACCTAGCTTTAAATCTGATCCATCCGCTGCAGCGCGCAGAACAACGGTGTTGGGCCCAAGGTGGAAAAAAAATATTTATCTATCGCCACTTGGGCTAAATCAAAGAGAACATTGCTACCCCAGCCGTTTTCTGATAGCCCTTGGCTACCGTGCTAGAACTTTTCATTACTCCTAAATAATTATTGTCCACACAGCATTGATGCTTTCCACCTGATGCCATTGTAAACAGCATCGTGCAGACAGCACTAACTTTTAAAACAGCGTCTCATTCAGGTAGGGCGGGTTTTTTTCCCCTTGCCTGATGCTGCTTTAATAACATCGTTCACGCCCTGCATCGTTCACACCCTGCATCGTTCACGCCCTGCATCGTTCACGCCCTGCATTGTTCACGCCCTGCATCGTTCACGCCCTGCATCGTTCACGCCCTGCATCGTTCACAGCCCTGCATCGTTCACAGCAATTCATCGTTCACGCCCTGCATCGTTCACGCCCTGCATCGTTCACGCCCTGCATCGTTCACGCAATTCATCGTTCACGGCCCTGCATCGTTCACGCCTGCATCGTTCACGCCCTGCATCGTTCACGCCCTGCATCGTTCCCCAGCAATTCATCGTTCACGCCCTGCATCGTTCACTGCCCTGCATGGTTCACGCCCTGCATCGTTCACGCCCTGCATCGTTCACGCCCTGCATCGTTCACGCCCTGCAATTGTTCACGCAATTCATCGTTCACGCCCTGCATCGTTCACGCCCTGCATCGTTCACCAATTCATCGTTCACGCCCTGCATCCTTAAACGCAATTCATCGTTCACGCCCCTGCATCGTTCACGCCCTGCATCGTTCACGCCCTGCATCGTTCACTGCAATTCATCGTTCACGCCCTGCATCGTTCACGCCTTCACACGTTCACGCCCTGCATTGTTCACGCCCTGCATCGTTCACAGCCCTGCATCGTCACGCAATTCATCGTTCACGCCCTGCATCGTTCAACCGCAATGCATCGTTCACGCAATGCATCGTTCACGCCCTGTATTGTTAACGCCCTGCATCGTTCACAGCCTTGCATCGTTCACGCTATGCATTGTTCACGCCCTACATCGTTCACGCCCTAAAATCGTTCACGCCCTGCATCGTTCACGCCCTGGTTGTTGTTCACGCCCTATATCGTTCACGGCCCTGTATCGTTCACAGCTCTGCATTGTCACGCCCTGCATCGTTCACGCCCGGGTATCGTTCACGCCCTGCATGGTTCACGCCCTAAACCGTTCCCCACCCTATATCGTCCACGCAGGGTGGTGGTGGTTGTTTTTTCCCCTGCCTTGTGCTACTTTAAACAACACATGATTCGGCCAGAGCTATCTATGATGTTACTTTTTGACATCACATCATTCAAGCGGCAGTGCTTTTTCGTGTTGCGTGATGCCTTTGACTCCATGTAAACTTTCATCCGCTCCACACTACTTTCTGTTATATCCACATTAATTAACCTTTGGGGTCGGGCAGTCCCCAAAAAATTTTTCATTTTTCTCAGGTGGGGGGGGCCCCCAAACCTCTACAAAGTAGACTGTTTAACCACCACTTCTTTCTTCCTTTTTTTTTCCCCCCCTCTCCTCATCTCATTTTTTTTTTCACTCGTTCAAAAAAAAAAAAAGGGCGGTTATGGTACGCCAAACCCTTTGGTGTCTTTCCCTTGTTCGGTTCCATTACATCGCACTTTAAGGGACGGTGCGTTTCCGTTCGGGGGAGCGGGGAATTTTGTGCAAAGGATGTTTAGGTACCCTTTGGGGAGAAAGGAAATGGAAAAAGATGGAAAATTTTTTAAAATGACTGTGAAACCCCAAAAATCGGATTAAGAACAGGGTTTTTTGTACTACGGGGCCGCAGTTTTGGGGTAGAGTCGTCGTAATGCATTTCCCCAAAAGGGGGTTTTAAATGCCCCGGTGTCCCGCGGCTCATTTACATCTTGACTTCCATACCTTTTTTGGTGTCTTCCGGGGCGGGAAAAAACGCCTTAACAACAGAAATCTTAAGATTAATCTCATCCAAAAAAAAGTAATTAAATTTCATTCCCCCCCCTTTTAATTAAAAACATACGTTTTGACTTTTAAATATGCTTTCACAGATTCCCAAAGGGATAATGAGGATTCCAAGGATTTCAAACCCAAACCCTAGGGTAACGAACTCAGCCCCGGGCGCTACCGCCCGAGGTGCAGAGGGAAAAAAAGGCCCTCTTGAAACCCTTTTGCTTTTTGGAGTTTTTTGGCGCAAACCCTTAAAGGGAAATTTACTACTTTCCCTTTTTTCTTTATTGGGGCTCCTGTTCCGGTTCTTCGGTTAAAAGTGGTGTTGGTGTGTTTTGTGGGGTGTGTGTGTGTGTTTGGGGTGTGTGTGTGTTGTTTTTTCGCAAACGATGGGGGAAAAAAAGGGGGGGGGAAAACTCTTTAAAAAATAATTTCAAAACCCTGGGTAAACGCTTAAAAGTTTTAAAGGAAAAAAAAAAAAAAGGGATTGACATAAATTTTTCTTTTTTTTCCTCTTTCCCTTCCCCTCCCTTTTTTTCTCCTTTTTTCTTTCTTTCCCTTCTTTCCTTTCTTTTTCTTTTTTTTTCTTCTTTCTTTTGGGTTTCCCCCCCGCTGGAAAAAGCTTCAAGACTTTTTGGACAACAGAGCCAACAACAGTAAAAGGATTCATGTTTTTTTTTTTTTTTTTTTTTTTCTCTTCTTTGCCCCCGCGCGCCTCCCCCCCCCCCCCCCCCCCCCTCCTCTCTCTCCCTCTCTCTCTCTCTCTCTTCTCCCTCTCGTCAACCCAAAGTAACGATTCACAGGGTTTTCCCGTGCTCGCCTCTTTTTCCCCCCTCCCCCCCCCCCCACCCCCCCCGCCCCGCCCCTCCTTCTTTTCCTCCCTTCTCTCTCTCTTTCCTCTTTTTTTTCTCTCTCTCTCTCTCCCCCCTTTTTTCCCCTCCCCTTTTCACTCTTTTTCTCTCTCTACCCTCTCCTCCTCTCTCTCTCTCCCCTCCTCTTTAACACAATGTTTAAAGAATTTTTACAGGGTTTTCCCCGGGGGCTCTGCCCTCTTTCCCCTCTCCCCCCCCCCCCCCCCCCCCCCCCCCCCCCGTCCCCCCTTCCCTGTCTCCCCCGGGCTCTTTTCTCTCTCCTCTTTTCCCCCTCTCTCTCTCCCCCTCTCTCTCTCTCTCAACACAATTAACGATTCTACAGGGTTTTGTGCCCTGCCCCTTTCCCTCTCCCCCCCCCCCCCCCCTCTCTGTCTCTGTCCCCCGTCCCCGGTTTTCTCTCTCTCTTCTCTCTCTTTTTCTTCTCTCTCTTCCCCCCCTCCTCCTCTCCCTCTCTCTCTCTCTCCTCTCCTCGTCAACAGCAATGTAACGATTCTCAGGGGGCCCGGGGCCCTGCTTCTTTTCCCTCCCCCCCCCCCCCTCTTTTCTCTCCTCCCCTCTCTCTCCTCTCTCTCTCTCCCCTCTCGTCAACACATGTAACGATTCTAAAAGGGTCTCTTTTTGCCCCTGCCTCTTTCCCCCTCCCCCCCCCCCTCTCTCCCGTCCCTGTTTCCCCCTCCGGTCTCTCTTCTCTCTCCTCCTCCTCTCTCCTCTCTCTCTCTCCCTCCCTCTCTCTCCTCTCTCTCTTTTCTCTCTCCTCTCTCTCTCCTCGTCCCCCCCGCAAGTAAAAGAATTTTAAAGGGTCTCTGTGCCCCTTCTCTTTCCCCTCTTTCCCCCCCCCCCCCCCTTCTCTGAAACCCCTTTTTTTGGTCCTCTCTCTCTCTCCCCCCTCTCTCTCTCTCTCCCCTCCCCCTCGTCAACAAAAATGAACGATTCTACAGGTTTTTTCTGTGCTCTGCTCTTTTTTCATCTCCCCCTCCCCCCCCCCTCGTCCTGTCCCTGTCTCGGTTTTCTCACTCTCTCTCCCCCTCTCTCTCTCCTCTCCTCTCTCTCCGTCCTCTCCTCTCCTTTTCTCCCCCCTCTCTTCTCCTCCCTCTCTCTCTCTCTCCCTCTTCTCCTCCCTCCTCTCTCTCTCTTCTCTCGTCAACACAATGTAACATTCACAGGGTTCCCCTTGCTTTTGCCTCTTTCCCTCTCTCCCCCCCCCCCCCCCCCCCCCCCCCCATCTCTCCCTTTCCCCCCCTCTTCTCTGTCCTTTTCTCTTCTCCCTTTTCCCTCTCTCTCTCCTCTCCTCCTCTCTCTCTCGCAAACAGCAATTAAAAGATTCCCCCAGGTTTTTCCCGTCTCTGCACTCTTTCCCTCTCTCCCCCCCCCCCCCCCTCTCGTCTCTGTCCCCGTCTCGGGCCCTCTCTCCCCTCTCTCTCTCTCTCTCTTCCCCTCTCTCTCTCTCTCTCTCTCTCTCTTTGTCCCAAAAGCAAAAGTAACATTCACAGGTTCTCTTTTCTCTGCTTTTCTTTCCCTCTTTTTTCCCCCCCCCCCCTCTCTGTCTCGGGCCCTTCCCGCCGGGCCCTTTTCCCCTCTTTTCTCTTTTCCCCCTCACTTCCTTTTCCCCCTTTTCCTCTCCTCTTCCTCCTCTCCTCTCTCTCTCTCCCCCTCCTCGTCAAAAGCAATGTAACGATTCTTAAAAGGTTTCTCTGTCTCTCCCCTCTTTTCCCCCTCTACCCTCCCCCCCCCCCCCCCCCTGTCTCTGCCCTGTCCCCCTCTCTCTCTTTTCTCTCTCTCCCTCTCTCTCTCTCTCTCTCCCCCTTTTGTCAACACAAAAGGGAACGTTCTAAATTTTTCCCTTCTCTGCCTCTTTTCCCCCCCCCCCCCACCCCCCCCCCTTTCCCCCCCCCCCCCCTCTGTCTCTGCCCTGTCTCTCTCTCTCTCTCTCCTCTCCCCCTCTCTCCCCCTTTTCCCCTCTCCCCTCTCCTCCTCCGCAACACAATGTAACGATTCTACAGGATCCTGTGCCTGCTCTCTTTCCCCCTCTCCTTTCCCCCCCCCCCCCCCGCCCCCCTTCTTTTGTCCCCGTCTCGGTCTCTCCTCTCTCTCTCCTCTCTCCTCTCCCTCTCTTCCTTCTCTCTTCCTTTTCTTCATCTTTCTCTCTCTCTCGGCCCAAAAGCAATGTAAAGATTCTACAGGGTTTTCCCGTGCTCCCGCTCTCTTTCCCTCCTCCCTCCCCCCCTCTCTGTCTCTTCCCGTCCCTCTCTCTCTCTCTCTCTCCCTTTTCTCTCCTCCCCCTCTCTCTCCTCTCTCTTCTCTCTCGTCAAAAGCAATGTAACGATTCTACAGGGTTTTCTGTGCCTGCTCCTTTTCCCCCTCCCCCCTCCCCCCCCCCCCCCCTCTCTTCTTGCCCTGTCTCGGGCTCTCTCCCCCTCTCTCCCCTCCTCATCCCTCTTTTCCCCCTCTCTCTCTCCCCTCGCCCTTTGTCAACAGCAAAAGTAACAATTTTAAAAGGGTTTTCCCGTGCTCTCCCTCTTTCCCCCTCACCCCCCCCCCCCCCCCCCCCCTTTTCCCCCGGCCTGTCCCTGTCCCCGGTCTCTCACCTCTCGTCCGCTTTTTTTTTTTTTCACCTCTCTCACTGTCCAAAAACACACACACGCACACACACACACACACACCCCACAAAACACACACACAACACACCGAACAAAGAACACCCAAAATTTGGGCCATAATCACAGGAGTTTGCGGGTTTCTTATTGGCAACAAGGGGTGTGTCATTGACCTAACAGGTTTAACAAGGTGACAGCACCGAAAAGCAACGGGCAGGGGGGAAGACATCATAGAGGGGGGGGGGGGGGGGGGAAGTGGGTAGTTGAAGGGCTTTAATTTAAATTTTTTCCCGATCCCCCAAATCTGGAAGAAAATTGGGGAAGGTGCAACAAAGAAAGGGGGGAGCTAGGGGGGGAAGGGTACCCCAGGAAGTAAAGGGAGAAGCGTGTTCAGCAAGTTGGAGGGGGGTTGAAGGGGAAACCAAAGGGGGGGGGGGGGGGGGTGAGGTCAATTACCCATAGGTATGAAACTTGTAACGGCCCTTTTAGTAGTTTTAGGGGCCGTACCAAACGGTTTATCTGCATGTTCCTTCAGTGAAAAGGGCCCTTGGGAATTTTAAAAAAAAAAAAGGGGGGGGGGGGGGAAATGGGGGATACTGGAGGAGGTGAGGTGACCAGGAGAGTGGGTGGGGGTTGGTAGCGAAGGAAGAGCAGAGAGACAGTCTCCTAACTGCTGTGCTGCTTTTTCTTCAACAAAAATGGATGAGCCGTATCTTTTTTTTTTTTTGCTGTGCTTAGAGAGTGGAGGTAAAGAGAGAAGGAATGTGTGTATTGGATTTGGTTTTGACGGGTGATCTGTAATCCGAAAATAACACAAGAAACGAAGAGAAAGAGAAAATGGAATTTGCACTATTGTAGTTATGACAATGGTTTTTATCCGTTCAAGGCAGAAGAATTGGCAGAAAAACAAAGGTATGTGAGATCAGACTAAATGACGTGAGATAGTGGCATCATAAGTAGACAGATGCGCGCGCGCGCGCGCACACACACACACACACGCACGCACGCACGCACGCACGCACCACACACACACACACACACACAACAACACACACACACACACACCACACACACACACAGATCTATATCTATAATGGTAGGCAGAGAGAGGGAGATGATACGGATCACTTGAAGTCATGCCTTTTCTTACCACTTAAGTGGGGATATGAAACGACAAGAACCCGACATAATTTTCACACACGTTCATAACAGCACATGATACTTTCGGCCACTAAATTTCTACATGTACTGGGACCTGATGACGCCGTCCCCTGTCACCTGCAGTTGTGGGCATACGGGTACTGGATCCTAAACGTACGGGACCTTATGACGTCATTCCCATACACCTGACCCTCCAGGCAGATAGGTACTGGATCCTAATGTACTGAGGATAGGTGCTGGATCATTATGTACTGGGACCGTATGACGTCATTCCCATACACCTGACCCTCCAGACAGATAGGTACTGGATCCCAATGTACTGGGATAGGTACTGGATCAATATGTACTGGGACGGTATGACGTCATTCCTGTACACCTGACCCTCCAGGCAGATAGGTACTGGATCCTAAATGTACTGGGGATAGGTACTGGATCATAAATATACTCCGACCTTATGATGCCATTCCCATACACCTGACCTCTCAGGCAGATTCTGGATCCTAAATGTACTGGGAATAGGTACTGGATCTTAAATGTACTGGGACCTTATGGCGTTATCCCCATGAACTTGACCCTCCAGGCAGATAGGTACTGAACTTAAATGTACTGGGACCACACGACGTCATTCCCATACACCTGACCTTCCAAGCAATAGGTACTGGAACCTAAATGTACTGGGACCTTATGACGTCATCCCCATGAACTTGACCTTCCAGGCAGATAGGTACTGGATCCCAAATGCCAATAGGACTCTCAAGGACTTGATGACGAGAACCCATTTTACATGAGCTGCGGGCAGATAAATACTGGATGCTACAGGTACTGGGGTCTAACCACGCTATCCCTTTTCACCTGTGTCTGGGGCAGATAGGCACTGGATCTGAACGCACGCGCGCACACACACACACACACACACACAACACACACACACCAACACACACACACACACACACACACTGGATACAGTAAGAGTGTGCCACATGGCGTGTTACATTTACACAGAAATAGAGAAATGGATGCAATAGATTAATGGACAAGAAAAGGTGGTAAAACGAGCAGTGCTGTTTCCAGAGAACAACGTATGAAGTTTAGGAGTAGCGTCTGGCTCACCACACCGCCCATCAGTAGCGCTACACAATCAGACTTTTAAGTAGAATGTCAAGGGGAATGGTGTTAACATTTGAGAGAGAGAGAGAGACACAGAGAGAGAGAGATTGAAACAAGATGGAACCGAAATAAAGGAAATCAAACGGGGATGGGAGGGGGGGGGGGGGGGGGCGGCTCGGACCAAAACGGGACTCCGAACGTGGAATGAGAAAGATGATCATGGGGATGATGAAGATTATGACGATGATGACGATGACCAGCAATTAATGATGCTTCCTCCCACCACCCCCCACCACACCCCCCAATGCCCCGCCCCATCAGATACCTGTTAGCGAAGCGAGAGGAGAGAGAGAGAGGGGGGGGGGGGAAAGAAAGGGAGAGAGAGAGAAAAAGAGAGACAGACAGACAGACAGAATATGAACTAATACATTCTGGCACTTGGAAAGTGAGTAACATCAACGGCTGCACCACCCCACTGGCGAGAGAGGAACGAACAATACAGCACACAACAACAACAACAGCAGTAGTAGTACTAACCCGTCAGCCCATTATTTCCCAAAGAACAACCGAGACCAAACCGGAGGGAGGGGAGAAAAAAAAGTTTCGATTTTCGTGCCTCAGTAGTTCCATGCTGTGTGGCAATAACGGTAGCACTCCTCCTCCCCCCCCCCCCCCCCCCCCCCCCCCCCCCCCCCCCCCCCCCCCCGCCATTTCCCTTATTTCCACCTTCGCTTCCACGTGAACGGAAAACGCAACGCACGTTCAAGGCCGCGCGCGCGCGCGCGCTACTATGACTTGCCTCCATTAGCACCTCCACCCACTGTTCCCTCCCCCCTCCTCCTCCCTTCCCACCAGTCCTGCTCTTCCCTTCCGACCTCATATCACCCTCCTCCCTTACGCCCGCCGACCTCCCCCCCCCCCCCTCCTCCCTCCCCTTTGCTACACCATCTTCTTCCTCTTCCCGTTCACACCCTTCTATCTGCTTTGCTGGTCTGTCCGTGTTGATGCGTTTTCTCTCTCCTCTCTCTCATCTCTCTCCCCTCACTCTCCTCTCTTCTCTCCTCTCTCTCTCTCTCTCTCTTGGGTGGATGGGTGGGTGGATGTAACTATAATGTGTACACTAACTACTCACATACATCTTAGATGTGTGTGCATGCATGCAAACACACACACACACACAACACACACACACACACACACACACAAAAACACACACACACATGTATATATACACACACGTAGACATAATTATATATATACATAGATTGATATAGATAGATATACACATGTAAAATATGCATGTGTATGATTCTAATTCTGCACGTATTGCGTTAACCTGTGAGCCTTTTAGACCTTTGGAGTATAGTGTTACAACGATCGATTTCTTGCCCCTTCTTCTTTTTTTTTTTTTTTTTTTTATTCCTAATGGGTTTTTACCACCGATTAATGGCCCCAAAATGGACAGTTACCGTCTGTTTTACATTCCAGTCTCTTTAAATTCAGGGACAAAATATGAATCAGTGATTGTTGTCCAGATTATTTCTTTAAACTTCACCTAGTGCACATGGTTGCCTGTTGGGTTCGCTTTTCACATGGGCAGGAGGGTCTGCCCGATTCCGGGGTGTTATACTGGATCCAGCTGCAGCCCTGATGAGGCCCAATGCACTGAAAAGCTGCAGCCCTGATGAGGCCCAATGCACTGAAACAGCTGCAACCCTGATGAGGCCCAATGCACTGAAACAGCTGCAGCCCTGATGAGGCCCAATGCGCTGAAACAGCTGCAGCCCTGATGAGGCCGAATGCACTGAAACAGCTGCAACCCTGATGAGGCCCAGTGCACTGAAACAGCTGCAGCCCTGATGAGGCCCAATGCACTGAAACAGCTGCAGCCCTGATGAGGCCGAATGCACTGAAACAGCTGCAACCCTGATGAGGCCCAATGCACTGAAACAGCTGCAGCCCTGATGAGGCCCAATGCACTGAAACAGCTGCAGACTTGCTGGTCCCTCGGACTGTGGCTGTAGAGGCGCCCACAGGCAAACAAAGTGGAACTGGAGAAGAATTCCTACTTGTCCCCCCTGTCTTCTGAAACGCACATCTGTCTTTTTAAATACTTCAGTGTTATTCAGATGGCCTTCGATGTTCACATTGTTCATCCTAAAGAAATGGAAAGCCGGGGCGGCCAGGTTTTATTATCATGATCATTACTGTTGTTATCATTATTATCATTGTTACTCACGCTCTCTCTCTCTCTCTCTCTCTCTCTCTCTCTCTCTCTCTCTCTCTCTCTCTCTCTCTCTCTCTCTCTCTCTCTCTCTCTGTAATTCATATAAACACCGAGCATATTTTCATATTGATTTTGTACATCAAAGTGCGTGAAAAAGTTTCTCTTGGTTGTGCATTGTTTTCCCTTCAGATGGGGCTTTGGCCTTTTTTTGAATATAATATCATTCTCTCTCTCTCTCTCTCTCTCTCTCTCTCTCTCTCTCTCTCTCTCTCTCTCTCTCTCTCAGTATGTTGTAGTATGATTTTGATGCTTTTTTAGACTTTGATTTCGTGGGGGAGGGGGAGTATCTTTTCATTTTTTCCCTTTCTTTTTCTCTTTGTGTGTGCGTGTGTGTATGTTTGTGTGTGTGTGTGTGTGTGTGTGTGTCTTTTCCTTTCTTTTATTCATAAAAGAATTTTTTTTTGTCTGATTGAAAACAGAAAATGGGGAAAGAGCCGATAAGCTATTTCTTAAATCGTAGTGAAGACAACTTTGATGAGACACATTTGATGCATGTATTCCAGACGTTGTGTTTCTCAGAGACTCTGATGGTGACCTGAATGCAACAGGGAAGAACAAGTGGATCAGAACACGACGGCAATGCATGATGATGACATGAATGCAACAGGGAAGAACAACTGGATCAGAACACTACAATGCATTGATGATGTCATGAATGCAACAGGGAAGAACAACTGGATTAGAACACTACGACAATGCATGCCAGTCATGTGTCACCTTGAAGCGCGCTGTTAACTCTTTCAGTGCTAGAGGAGCAGTGTGGGAGGTGGACGTTTGCGGCACTTGCTACGTTTTTGCGGTAGCTTTTGCGTTTTCGCGGCACCATTTATGTTATGGCGACACCTTTTACGTTTTTGCGACACCTTTTACGTTAGAGGTACTTTGCACGTTTGGCGGCGCCTGTTAGTTTCCGACATTTAGTACATTTTGCGGCAGTTATGTTTGCAGTTCATTATTCGTCTTGGACAATATTATATGGGTAATTTGGGGCAAATGTACTAAATCTGGAGGGCGGTGGTGGTGGTGGTTGTTTATTCGTTTTGTTTGTGTTTTTCAGCCATGTACAGCAAGAACTCAACGATTGTCAAGAGTGCCGCCAACGTAAGCATGGACTTGTACCACAATCGTCATGCTTAAAGTTTTTACAACCACAGTTAGGCTCGGCGTTATTGCTGCATTTCTACCCAAATGAACGAAAGGATTGTTTTGTTTGGTGCAACGTTGAAATAGAACCACCGTACTATGACGAAAAGAAGCGTTTGGGAAACATCAACGCAGTCTTCGAGATGCGTGCATTGATGAAATGGTCCTCAAATGTTTGATCATGGAGCGGTTTTGCTTTTTTTTTTTTTTTTTTTTTTTTTCTGTTCCCCACTTAATGTTTTGTTGGTGTGGTGGGTGTCATATGATTCTCTTTTTCTTTTCTTTTCTTTTCCCTGGTGTGTTCTGTTCTTTCTTTTTTATTTAAAATGTGCTGTGGAAAGGAATGTGCCCGCAAACAACACTTTTATTATTGATCCTGCCCTCCCCCCCCCCCCCCCCCCCCCCCCCCACCATTCTCCTCTCTCCCACCCTTCCCCTTCAGTTGTCTCCTTTCACGGTTTTTTGTTTGTTTGTTTGTTTGTTTTTGTTCTGTATCATTGTTTCAAATCCATGTCATATTTCTTTTGTAATCTGATCGTAAATCTTTCTCTTTTTATTTATTTTTTTATAATTTTTTTGTCTTTTCATTCCACGTAATGTTTCTCTTTGGTTGACAATCTATTTCTGTATTGAAGTGTGGTAGCTAGTGCTGTTTGCTTGACACAGGGCTGAAGTGAGGTGACAGCTGGGGGAGGAGAAGGGGGGGGGGGGGGGGCTGTGCTAGTTTCAGTGGTGTCATAAAGATGCCGCAGCTGCTGCCGTTGATCCACGTGCCGTCGAAGAGAGAAGGTGGAGGTCAAGTAGAGACAACGACATTCTTGACCTACATCTGAAGGCCAGAAAGAGAAGGGAGGGGGGGGGGGAGGGTGAGAGATTGAGAGAGAGAGATGGAAAGAAAGAGGGAGGGAGGGAGGAGAAGGGAGAGTGGGGGGAAGAGAGGAAGTGAGGGAGGGGGAGAGGATGGAGAGAGTTTATGAGGGGGAGGAGGGAGAGGGGGAAGGGAGGGAGGGGGGAGAGAGGGAGATGGAGAGAAAAGTTGGTGAGGGAGGAGGAGAGAGAGGGAAAGAGAGGGAGATGGAGAGAAAGAGTTAGTGAGGATGGAGAGGGGGTAAAGAGAGGAAGGAAGGGAGGGAAGAGAGAGAGATGGAAAGAAAGGAGTTAGCGAAGGAGGAGGAGAGAGAGGGGTTAGAGAGAAAAAGGAAGGGAAGGGTAGGGGGAGAGAGGAGATGGAAAAAGAGAAGGGTGTAGGAGAGGGAGGATGGAGGGAGATGGGGGAGGAAGGGGAGAAGGAAGGGAGATGGAGAGAGAGAGAGAGAGAGATGGAGAGGAAAGAGGTAGCGAGGGAGGAGGGGGGAGGGGATGGGGAAAAGAGAGGAGGAAGGGAGATGGAAGGTAGAGGGGAGGAGAGAGATGGAGAGAAAGAGTTTAGCGAGGGAGGAGGGAGGAGAGGGAAAAGAGAGGAAAGGGAGGGAGGGGGAGTGAGAGAGATGGAAAGAAGGAGTTCGTGAGGGGTGTAGGAGGAAGGGGGAGAAAGGGAGGGGAGGGGGGGAAGAGAATGGAAGAAGGAGTTCGTGAGGGTGTAGGGAGAGGGGGAGAAAGGGAGGGAGGGGGAGAGGAGAAAGGAAAAGGAGTTCGTGAGGGTGTAGAAGGGAAGGGGGGGGGAAGGGAGGGAGGGGGGAGAGAGAATGGGAAAGGAGTTCGTGAGGGTGGTAGGAGGGAAGGGAGGGGGGGGGGGGGGAAGGGAGGGAGGGGGAGAGAGAAATGGAAAGGAGTTCGTGAGGGTGTAGGGGGAAGGGGGAGAAGGGAGGGAGGGGGAGAGGAAATGGAAAGAAGGAGTTCGTGAGGGTGTGTAGGAGGGAAGGGAGGGGGAAAAAGGGAGGAGGTAGAGGGGGGGAGAAAGGGAGGGAGGGGAGAGAGAAATGGAAAAAAGGAGTTCGTGAGGGTGTAGAGGAAAGGGGGGGGGGGGGAGGGAGGGGGGGAGAGAGAAATGGAAAGAAGGATTCGTGAGGGTGTAGAAAGGAAGGGGGGGGAAGGGAGGGAGGGGGAGGGGGAGAGAGAAATGGAAAAAAGGAGTTCGTGAGGGTGTAGAAGGAAGAGGGGGAAAAGGGAGGGGGAAGATGGAAAGAAGAGTTAGTGAGGAGGGGGAGGAGGGGGGGGAAAGGGATGAGGGGGAGAGAGAAGGAGAGAGATGGAAAGAAGCGTGAGGGAGAGGGAAGGGGAAGGAAGGGAGGGAAGAGAAGTGAGGCGAAGGAATGGACAGAGGCGAGAGGGGAGGAGGCGAAGGAAGGGAAAAGGCGAGGGAGGAGGCGAAGGAAGTGAAAGTAGCGAGAGGGAGGAGGCGAAGGAAGTGGAAAGAGGCGAGAGGGAGGAGGCGAAGGAAGTGGAAAGAGGCGAGAGGGAGGGGCGAAGGAAGTGAAAGAGGCGAGAGGGAGGAGGCGAAGGAAGTGGAAAGAGGCGAGAGGGAGGGAAAAAAGGTCTGTCCCTCCCCCACCCCTCTCGGTCATCTCTCGGTCATCTCTTCTCTCTCTCTCTCTTCTCTCTCCTCTCTCTCTCTTCTCTCTCTCTCTCTCTCCTCTCTTTCACTCTCTCGCCCCCTCTCCCTCCTTCTCTCTCTCTTCTCTTCTCTCTCTCTCTCTCTCTCTCTTCCTCTCTCTCTCTGCCCCCCTCTCTCTCTCTCTCTCTTCCTCTCTCTCTCTCTCGCCCCCCTCTCCCTCTCTCTCTCATGTGCCTCCCTCCCACCATTCCTCTCTCTCTCTCTCTCTCTCTCTCTCTCTCTCTCTCTCTCTCTCTCTCTCTCATGTGCCTCCCTCTCTCCCTACCCCTCTCCCTGTTTCTCTCTCCTCTCTCTCTCCGTTTCTCATACGCCCCCTCCTCTCCTCCATCCCCCTCTCTCTGTTTCTCTTTCTGTCTGTCGTTTTCTCTCTCTCTCTCTCTCTCTCTCTTTTTTCATATGCCCCCCCCCCCTCTCTGTTTCTGTCTTCTCTCTCTCTATCTCTCTCTCTCTCCTCTCTCTCTCTCTCTCTCTCTCTCTAATTGCCTCCCCCACTCTCTCTGTTTCAGTCTCTCCTCCTCTCTCCTCTCTCCCTCTCTCTCTCTCTCTCTCTCTCTCTCTCTCTCTCTCTCTCTCTCTCTCTCTGTGTTCGCACACAGGCGAAGACAATCAAACGAACATAAAACTGATACGTTCTGATGCCGTGCCAGTGAAGTTGGGGAGGGGAGGGTGGTGCGTGTTTGTGTGGGGGTGGTGGAGGTTCACTGGTTGTGATTAATAATCCACTTTTTCCCGCTGGGACCAGTATTTCAGGAATACCACGATACTGCTGGTCTGAGTATGTGATACAGCCAATCAACTCTGTATACTAGACCTTCCTGCCAGGTTGTTCCGGCAATAAAACACATCATAACAGTTTTTCTTTTTTTCTGAACTTCCATATATATTTATCTCTCTCTCCTTCCGCTGGTCCTTCCCTTTCCTGTCCCACCCCCACCCCCCCCCTCTCTCATCTCTCTCTCTCTCTCTCTCTCTCTTCTCTCCCCTCTCTCTCTCCTGCTTCGCCAAAATGAAAATTGTCCCTGTGAGAAAAGATGTGCAACTTGTTTTAGTATTCATTTGATTCAAATAGACCTGTTGATGTCGTTTTGTTGAGGCGCGGTGTGAGTTTAAGTGAGAATGTTACCTGTGAAAAAAAGAAGAAAAAAAAAAAAGAAAAAAATAAATATATATATATATTTTTTGTGTGTGTGGGGTGTGTGTGTGTGTGTGTCTATTCATATATATGTCTCTGCGTTTGTGTGAGCGCGTGTATTTCGTGCGTGCGCGCACGCGTGTGTGTTAGGGAGAAAGGTAGGAGGAGATGAAGGGAAAGAACACGCACGCGCGCACACACTCACAAACACAAACACACTCACACATGCTCACACACACACACCCCACACAAACACACCCCCACACACACACACACACACACACACCTCGCTCGCTCGCTCGCTCGCACGCACGCACGCGCGCGCGCGCAAAACCACACACACACACACACACACACACACACACACACACAACTGTGCATGGTGTGTGTCTTTGTAGAGGGAGAGGGAGAGACCCAGTGAAATGCTCGACATGATATACAAATCCACATAATGTCCATGACCACATAAATATGAAAAGACAATAGTTCGCAGGCCCATATGGTTCAGACATAAAACCATGGTCTCTCTTAATATGATTATATCCGTTCGCCTCTCTCATCCCCTTCCCCTACCAACTATCACATTAACATCCGTTCTCTTTTCTCTCTCTCTCTCTCTCTCTCTCTCTTCTCTCTCTCACCTCTCTCTATATGCCCCTCTCTCTCTCTCTCTCTCTCTCTCTCTCTCTCCCTCTCTCCCTCCCCTTCCCCTCTCTCATTTCCCCTCTATCTTCTCTATCTCTCTCCTCTCTCCTCTCTCTCTACTCATATCCCCTTTCCCCCTCCCTCCCTTCCCCTCTTTCCCCCCTTCTCCCTCTTTCTCTCTCTCTCCTCTCGCCTCCCTCCCTTCTCTCTCTGTCCCCGTCTTCTCCCCCTCTCCTCCCCTATTCTTTCTTCCTCCTTTCCCCCCCCCCACATGCCCCTTTCCCCCCCTTACCCAGCCCCGCTCCCTTTTTTTTACCAATGCCTTTTAACAGCTGTACCTTTTTTTTTTTTTTTTTCCATTTTCTATTGAGTGTATTTGTTTTTGTTTTCTTTCCTTGTTAGATTTGTGTTTGTTTGTGTTACTTTTTCCCGGGGTTTTTTTACTTTTTCGGGGGGAGGGGGTGGGGTGTCGGGTTTGATTCAACACTTTTTTCCTGTGAAGCGTGTTGTCACCTATCGTTGCCCCGAGGCATGAAATGGCCTTGACCTTATCTTGTGAAAAAATGCGGGTGTTTTAGTTCGTTGTCCTTTTTTGTCCGCGGGTTAGGAGGAGTCAGAGACAGGATTTTCAGATAAGATTAGGGATGTAAACTTGCGCGAGCGTTGTGTGTGACATTACGTGTTTGAAAAAAAAAAAAAAAAAGGGAAAGGGGGGTGGAAACAAAAGAAGAGGTTTAGGTGACGGGGATGACGTTTGCCTCTCTCTCTCCTCTCTCTCTCCTCGCTCGCTCGCTCGCTTTCAGTGTACTAAACGTACCTAATCCACACAGCTGGTGACCCGTTTTAATCTCAGCAGTAAGTGTGCGTGTGTGTGTGTGTGTGTGTTTGTGGTGTGAATTAACAATTGAAGTAGATCGTCCATTTACTATTCCAAAAGAAGAATGGCTATGTAATAGATGTGACATGTCTGCAATAGGTGATGAATTTCATTTTGTCATGGAATGTTCATCAGCATACGTTACTTTGCGCAACAAGTATTTGCCAGAAAGATTTCTCCCCATAGAAAATCTGTCTATAGTTTGTTGTTTCTTTGTCAAATGACGTCATCTACTAATCGAAAACAAAGGCTTCTATTGTCAAAGTATATTAGATCTCAGGTGTTGTGAATTATTGGTCTGTGTCAGCCTTGACCAGCAATGTATGTTCTGTTTTGGCTCGTTTGTTTTCCCTTGTCCTGTTATTGCTTTAAACTCCCCCTTCCTCCATACCCCAAAAAGGGGCGAAAGGAATAAATAGTGTTCTTGTTCTTGTGTGTATTGTTTCCTGTTCCTTGTTCGGTTTGTTTGTCTTGATTCAGCACTAGTTTATCATGCTGGCGCCTGTCTTTTTTTCCCCCCTCATGTCGTTGCCTGGAACTGAGAACAAGAAAGGAAATGGACTTACCTTATCTCACCAAGAACGGTTTGTTTAGTTCTTTTTTTTCTGTGCATATCTCTAAGCAACAGAGCTTATTTTCAAACGGGATTATGGATGAAAAAACGCCTTACCATTGTGTGTGATGTGTGATGTTATATGTTAAAAAAGGGGGGAGGGGGGCGCAAAGAAAGAGGTTAATTTAAGGTGATGGTAATAATGTTTGCTCGTTCTCTCTCTCTCTCTCTCTCTCTCATCTCTCTCTCTCTCTCTCTTCTCTCTCTCTCTCTCTTGCCACCGACCCATCCCAACCAAGTTCCGCTCTCTGTTCTGTCTCTGTCCTTTCCCCTTGCCCCCCCCCCCCCCCCCCCCCCCCCATCCCCCCTCAGCCCCCTCACACCCCCTCTCCTCCTTCCTTCCGCCATCCTAACCGGAATAGAACAGTTCAAGCACTTTTCACCGCTTTTATTTCCATCCACCCTCCTCCCAGTCCTCAACACTCCCCACCCCCCCACCTCTTTTCTCTTCTGTCTTCTGTCCCCTCCTTCTTCTCCTCTCTCTCTCCCCTCCCCTCTCTCTCTCTCTCCTCTCTTCTCTCTCTCTCTCCTCCCTCTCTTCTCTCGTCTCTCTCTCTCTCTCTCTCCTCTCTCTCTCCTCTCTCTCCTCTCTCTCTCTCTCTCTCTCTCCCCTCTCTCTCTCTCTCTCTCTCTCTCCCCCCCCCCACCCCTCTCCCTTCCTCCCTCTTGACCTGAAGGAAACTGCGGAGAGACTTATCGATCAGCGAACAAGGCTAGCAGCTCCAGACAGACACTCCAACGTCTTTCTTCTTTTCTTCTGAAGGTCGGGCCATTTCCTTGACACTTACAACTTTTCCGCTGACTGAGAGGGGAGTGGGGGAGGAGGGGAGGGGGGTTGCTGCAGAAGTAGAGGAGCGAGGAGGAGGACGGGAAGGGGGGAAAGGTTGGGGGCGGTGCGTTTGCTTTACCTTGAATACCGCAATGGTGGGATCATCATCATCATGTGTGGTGTGGTTGTGTGTGTGTGTGTTGTGTGTGTGTGTGCGTGTCGTGCGTGCGGCGTGCGTGGGCGTGCGCGCGGGGTGGTGTGTGTGTGTGAAGCTTTTAGGTGCACGCTCCTATGTATCAAATTCGGTGACCTGTTCTGGTATGCAGTAAATGCGGGCATACCTGTTTCCAACGGATGATTCCAGGCGAAACGAAAGCAGTTTTATATCACTGACCCAGCGGTTTGCTCCACCCTCCAGTTCCTGTAGAGAGGAGCCACCGGCCGTCCTCTGGCGTGTCGCCCTTCAAGACGATCCCCTTCAGGTCGGTGCAGGGCCTCCACCATATAAAAGGAAACAATCCCCAAAAGACACTCGTGTCTGGACGAATTGACGAGCTGGGGAAAAGAAGCCGCGCGCCGCTTGATCAAGCCTAGCCGTGGAAATGAAGTCCCGGAATGTAACATGCTTTACTCCAAATTTGACCATGGAAGGCCGACAATACAAGGGGTGCAGTCTATCAGTCACATGCATGGACCAGGAAGGCGACATCAAGGGCTGCAGTCTTCGCACGTGCTATTTACCCATGGAAGCCGCAATCAAGGGTGCGTCTATCATCATGCTATTGGACATGGAAGGCCACACTACAAGGGTGCAGTTTAGTTCACTCCATGCATGTTGACCTGAAGGCCGACAATAAGGGTGCAGTTATCATCAATGCTATTTTACCAGAAGGCCGTATTACAAGGGGCATTACAGTCACAGCTATTTGACATGGACCGAATACAAGGGTGACAGTCTATAGTCCATGCGTTTGACCATGAAGGCGAAATCAAGGTGCAGTCTATCAGTCAATGATCTTGCCATCGAGGTCCGGAAAACAAGAGGTGCAAGTCATTATCAGTCACATCTATGTTGTTCATGAGGCCGGAGATACAAGGGGTGCGTCTACAGTCACATGTATTTGACTTGGAAGCGACAATAAAGGTCAGTCTATCAGTAACATGCTATTACCTGGAATGGCCGCAATACAAGGGTGCAGTCTATCATCCTGCTATTTACCATGGAAGGCCGACAATACAAGGGGTGCAGTCTATCGGTCACATGCTGGAGGGGGACATTCGGGACCACCCCCGTCCCCTTCCATCCCTCCTTCCCTTCCCATCGCCCTATCTGGACATGTATACTCTCTCAGGTTAGGTTGGCGACTTCGTGCTGTCATTGTTGACAAAAATATATATATTTTTTTAAGAATTTAAGCTAAATCCGCCAGTTACATGGACGAATAAATGACAAGACAAAACGCGACGCGTTTCGACCTCTCAGGTCATCTGGCAAGATCTGCACATTCAGGTCAGTGAAAACGAAGAACGAGCAATCACTTATCTTTCGTTATCCTGAATGTTGTTTTTCTTACCGGAGGAAAACCTGAGAGGTCGAAACGCGTCATGTTTTGTCTTGTAATTTGTTCGTCCATGTTAACTGACGGATTAACTTTAAATTGCTTCAAAATGTTGTTTCAGTTTCCCCCTGCGGTCACCTCACTTTGAAACTAAAACATTGTTGACAGTCTGGGGGGGGGGGGGGGGGGGGGGGGGGGGGGGGGGGGGGGGGGGGGGGGGGGGGGGGGGGGGGGGGGGGGGGGGGGGGGGGGGGGTAGGCAGCAGCTTCTCCACAGGCTATTCGACACCTGAGGTAGTAAAATGAATCTCAACATAATTCATCCACTATAATTCACAGCGGTTACCCTACTTTACCAAGATCTGGCACAGATACCGTTGAACAGGTCAGAAAAACAGATCACATCCCTAGGCTGGTGGTAGGTATCAAATTGATCAACTGAAGGATTGATGTCCGTTGTCAAAGACATCGCCAGACTCTCTTATGCAAAAAGAAACCAAAACAACAATAACTAGAAAGGGATCCTGGATCCGCCTTTCTTTTTAGCTGGATCTGCAGCACGGATCAGCTCCTCGGATCTGCGTCAAAATGTAATGGCTTCATCCCTGAACAACATTCCCAGTTTCCACCAAGTTTGGTGGTGTGTTAGAGTTGGTCCTACAACCCCTCCATACATACCGACGAACTGCCCAAGGCCAGGGGCTAGCATCTTGTCAGCAATTCACTCACACAGAATCCATCATTAGTAGTGAAGAACTCAAACCAGAACTCCTCTCAACAAAGACATCCACCGCACTGTCCAGAATAAAACTTGTGCTTTGTACGGCCGTGAAGGACGAGAATATCTGCATGAAACTCAAGGTAAGGCTTATGCTGCGTGCGCTGGTGTATTCCATCTTCCCGAACGCACGCGAGCCATGGACCCTCACAACGAATCTAGGAAGAAGACTCTCAGCCATCTGAGCGAGATGTTGCCGCAAGATGCACTGATTATGTCACCAAATCAACAAATGCACCAAACATAGAACCGTACGAAGGTCTACTGACCAGCCAAGACAAAAAAAAACTAGGTTGGTATGGCCATGTTACAAGATGCAGTGACCTTGCTCAAAACAACTCTACAAGGAAACTGTAGGAGGAGGGAGACAAAGGGGAAATACAGAAAAAAACACAATTGACCGACAGAATTGCAGAATGGCCAGGGAACGTATTTGCAGAGACCCGGGTCTTGTCCCACAACCGACACAACTGCAGGAACCTGGTGAACTGTTCGTCAGTGCGGTGGCCCAGAGACTCCCCACGGCGTTAAGGGAGAGAAGAAGAACAGAAGAAGAGAAGAAGTTGGTGCGTGATCTAGCAGACAGACAGACAGACAAACAGATGCGGTTTAAAGCACAACCTACAAGGCGAGTGTCTGACCGACAATGTCGGTACCTGATAGCCGGCAACACTGATCACAGGATCCGTTCTGTCTCAGCTGGTTATCACCCACTTTTCGCTGACGCGGTCCAGAATTTTTTTTTCCCCCATTTGAATTCGTCTAGAAGGTGTCGGTGCCCCGTCAATTCCAGAGCTTTCGTTTTATATGTCCTTTATTTGTCCTAATACCCACTATTTTCTTTCAGAATACGCTTTCCCTCTGTCCTTCGATCTGCTAGGGCCGCGTGGGCCGGCTATAAAGAGCACAGACTGCGACTCCTTTCTTCCATTCCTTCTCCCAGCATACCAGGGGCAGCAGTCCCCGTCTGGCTCCTTCTCCCAGCATACCAGGGGCAGCAGTCCCTGTCTGGCTCCTTCTCCCAGCATACCAGGGGCAGCAGTCCCTGACTGGCTCCTTCTCCCAGCATACCAGGGGCAGCAGTCCCTGTCTGGCTCCTTCTCCCAGCATACCAGGGGCAGCAGTCCCCGTCTGGCTCCTTCTCCCAGCATACCAGAGGCAGCAGTCCCCGTCTGGCTCCTTCTCCCAGCATACCAGGGGCAGCAGTCCTTGTCTGGTTCCTTCTCCCAGCATACCAGGGGCAGCAGTCCCTGTCTGGCTCCTTCTCCAGCATACCAGGGGCAGCAGTCCCCGTCTGGCTCCCCCAGCATACCAGGGGCAGCAGTCCCCGTCTGGTTCCCCCAGCATACCAGGGGCAGCAGTCCCTGTCTGGCTCCTTCTCCCAGCATACCAGGGGCAGCAGTCCCCGTCTGGCTCCCCCAGCATACCAGGGGCAGCAGTCCCTGTCTGGCTCCTTCTCCCAGCATACCAGGGGCAGCAGTCCCTGCCTGGCTCCTTCTCCCAGCATACCAGGGGCAGCAGTCCCCGTCTGGTTCCCCCAGCATACCAGGGGCAGCAGTCCCTGTCTGGCTCCTTCTCCCAGCATACCAGGGGCAGCAGTCCCTGTCTGGCTCCTTCTCCAGCATACCAGGGCAGCAGTCCCTGTCTGGCTCCTTCTCCCAGCATACCAGGGGCAGCAGTCCCTGTCTGGCTCCTTCTCCCAGCATACTAGGGGCAGCAGTCCCCGTCTGGTTCCCCCAGCATACCAGGGGCAGCAGTCCCTGTCTGGCTCCTTCTCCCAGCATACCAGGGGCAGCAGTCCCTGTCTGGCTCCTTCTCCCAGCATACTAGGGGCAGCAGTCCCTGTCTGGCTCCTTCTCCCAGCACACCAGGGGCTGCAGTCCCTGTCTGGCGCCTTCTCCCAGCATACCAGGGGCAGCAGTCCCTGTCTGGCTCCTTCTCCCAGCATACCAGGGCAGCAGTCCCCGCTGGTTCCCCAGCATACCAGGCACAGTCCCTGTCTGGCTCCTTCTCCCAGCATACCAGGGGCAGCAGTCCCTGTCTGGCTCCTTCTCCCAGCATACCAGGGGCAGCAGTCCCTGTCTGGCTCCTTCTCCCAGCATACCAGGGGCAGCAGTCCCTGTCTGGCTCCTTCTCCCAGCATGCCAGGGGCAGCAGTCCATGTCTCGCTCCTTCTCCCAGCATACCAGGGGCAGCAGTCCATGTCTCGCTCCTTCTCCCAGCATACCAGGGGCAGCAGTCCCTGTCTGGCTCCCCCAGCCTTCACCCCTGTCGTTTTCCCTTGTCGTCCAGTTAGTTGTTGACGTACGTTGCAAACGTTGCCCGGGGATGTTGAAGATGCTCCGTCCTCATGTCAGCCAGCTGACTCCTGTTAATGATTATGAGTTGGGCGTTCATTCCACGACAGTCCTCACTGGAGTATTGGTTATTGCCTTTTGTTTTAGCTGACACCTTTAATGATTATGAGTTGGGCGTTCATTCCACGACAGTCCTCATAGGACTATTGATTATTGCCTTTTTTGTTTACTTCCCTCTTCAGTGCGGTAATGTTTTCGCCCACGTATGTTTGTTTGTCTTGTCTTGTCAACGACCTTACGCAAAACAGAAAAACAAAAACAAAAACAACAAGGAAATTGGAACCGACTTGAGGAAAATTTTAGTGGGAAAACAGAATTTGGTTCAGGGAAGAACCCATTCAAATTTTGTTGTGGATCAGATCAAAAGACGGATCCAGGATCCTTGCAGCCAAATCATCGCAAATTTTCCACACAAAAAAACTAAGTAACTGTTTCAAACTGATAAATGTCTGTGATGCAAAATATGTTCGTGTAAGATTTTTAACTGTTCTTGTAATGTAAAGCTATTTTCCTTATTTTCCATATTTGTTACTGACAAAAAGAAAGTACGT
>CM031600.1:47152999-47160499 GCA_018398815.1 Conus ventricosus | reverse complement strand
CCAAATAAGCCACCTGTTTGTATTCGGTAACAACTGTGGCATAAAATTTGAGCTTGGGTGTGCTTTCGTTCTTTTGTTTCTTCCAGAAGTCAACATAAAACGTTTCCAGCTTCGCATTGATTAGAAACTTCATGCGAGTCACACTAAACGTACCCTGATTTTCCCAGACGTGCTGCAATCCTATCGTTGACAAGGTTTGTTGTATAAACTTCGTCCATTTGCTTTCTTCGGTGTCCTGAGAGATCATTTACAGATAAATCTGTTGTTGTTGTTGTTTGTTGTTGTTGTTCGTACCCTGGCTAAAAGACTCCAGGGATCATCCGAACAGCCGAAGTATTTGAACACTAGGCACAAATGCATCAGCTGGGGATGAGAACATTACGTGTGTGACCGTTTTTGATTACCCCGCCTCATGGGCAGCCACACTCCGACTTCGGGGGAAATCTGTTGTTGATAAGAGTCTTGGTGTGACTCTAATTCGTGTATCCAGAAGGCAATAATCTGGGTTATCACTTTAAAAGTAATCGGGAATCTCCCCAGTTCGCCCCAAAACGGTAATGTCATAGCTTTTCTATGGACTCTTGCCTGCAGAATTCAGTGTGAGCAGTTTCATGTGGGAATTTGTTTGCAGGACAGGTTTTGAATAAATGCAGCATTTTGTTTGCAGGACAGGTTTTGAATAAATGCAGCATTTTCTTTTCTTGACATATTGCATCATTGTATTGGTAAGAGGATGGGAACCACACCTCCGACCCATATGTGAAGATGGGAGAGTCTAACGAGTCAAAGAGGGTCGTAACTGTTCTCATATTTACATTTTGACCATAAAACGTTCTCTTCAAGGTATGCCAGCTTTATTCCCCTGTCTTGCTAAGTGTTCTTCGGCTTCTGTAAAGTGTCGCGTTTTTATGGAAAATGACTCCCAAGATATTTACATTGATCTACTGTTTCAATGATGTTTTCACCGCAGTTGAAGAATATGGTACCTTTGGATCTGATTTGGTGAATACAAGACCTTTGTTTTCTCTGCGTTGATTTTCATTCCCCAGTCTAAACAAGTGTTGTGTAACTGGTTTAATTTACGTTGAAGTCTCTGTTTTATAGTCGAAAGGATGGCTAAATCGTCTGCATATAAAAGACATGGAATTTCGACTTGTTCTCGATCGGAAATTGTTGGAGAATCATGGTCTCCGAGATATCCGACAATGTCATTTATGAATATGTTAAATAAGGTTGGGCTAAGGATATTAATTTGGAGGACACCTTTTTGTACTAATATTTCCTTAGTGAAACCAGACTGGCTTCTTGTACAAACCGTAGCCCCGTTGTACATGTCCTGTATCTTTTGGTAGCATTTATCAGTTATTCCCACTTGCATCGTTTTCATCAGTAGAGCTTCGTGCCATGTATTATCAAATGCTTTGCTGAAGTCAACAAAACAGCAGTAAAGCCTTATAGTTCTGTCTTTTAGTACCTTATCAACTAGTTGTAACAATATGAATATTTGATCAGTGGTCCGTGATCCCTTTCTGAACCCTGCTTGCTCCTTTGCCAAGAGGTGGTTTGTCTCAAGATGATTCATATCTTTTCATTTGTTATGTTGCAAAACACTTTTCCAAGCGAACTATTCAGAGTTATGCCACTGTAATTGTTGGGGTTGGATTGGCCGCCTGACTTACAGAATGGGACTGTGATTCCTGTTTTCCAGAGGTCCGGGTATTTTTCTGATTTTAAGATTAAGTTAAACGCGTCTTCCAGAAGAGGAGCAATTTCAGGTAACATTGCTTTAGCATTCGTTTCTGATTCCATCTTTGCTTGGGGATTTTTTATTTTTCAGCTTCCTGACCGCGTTCCTTACCTCTGTTCCTAATATTTCATAATCTGACTGTGAATTCCCAGAAGGACAATAAGTTAACCTCTTAAATGCTGTTAACATGTCATCAACTATTTTTCGTTTTTCTGCGATCTTCTGTTTTTCTGCTATTAGTGTTTTAAGATGTTCAAACCATTTGTTCGTGCCGAGACAATTTTCTTGACCATAAATTTCGTTATCGTATGTTTGCAGTTCTCGTATGCTTTTCCATATTGAATTGGGATCGGTTTCTAGGGCTTCGTTTAGGGGTCCAAGGAGTTTGTTCCGATATGTTTTCTTAGTTTTATTTAAAAGTCGTTTATATATTTCACATTGTGAACAGTATTTTTGCCTGAGTTTTTTGTTGGGGGGTTTCTGCTGACCACATTCAGTAGTGATCTTATCTCTCTTCTTTGGGAATGACAGTCTTTGTCAAACCACTTCTTCTTTCTAGGTCTAGATTTTTTTCCCTATCCGTCTTTGTCTAAGCGCCATCTTTGCTGTGGTTAAAAATATATTCGTTATCTGTTCAATGGTCGTATTTATGTCGATGTCATGTTCATTTGTTGCAAGTTGAGTCACAATGTCGGTCTTGATTTCTTGAATCATGGTGTGTATGTTGGGCATTTTGGAGGTTGCTACTACTTTTTCGACAGACTTTTCATTCCACTGAAATACTAGATATCCTTTTTCAGAAGTAATTGTTGTGATTAGAGTTGGGAGTGGTCGATGGGTCCTCTAGGGGAAGGACTTGGAATATTTTCTCTATGAGAATTATATTACAATTTCACCGCCACCCTCTCTCTAATTAGTGGTGGAAGGAGCAACTTCCGGTACTGGTCATTGAAAGAAATTTATATTTGTTCCCATGACTGTTAAAATACTCAATAGTGGCTCTGTGATAAGTTTCCTTAGGCTTGTACTCTTAAAAGTACTTGTAGCTCCGAGAGACAGAATTAAAGAGAGAAGTTCAAACATTCAACGCTGATTGAACAGAGAACCGACACAAGTTAAGTGCAATTTCACACGTCAACTTTACTTGCTTACACATGGTTAAGTATATACTTGTCTGTTCTATAGGCTGAATTTTAGTTCTCATTGAACCACAAAGACTTGACAGAAATTAAGTGCACTTCCTCACTTCAACTTTACTTGCTTACACCCAGTGCAGTAGCCAAAGTTGGATACAGTGGGCATGTCAGTGTTACTCTGAATGCGTACTCTTTTACACCTCCACTTCGCTTACATACAACAAGTGCAGTAGCCAAAGTGGTAATCATAGACATGTTCTCACTGTTCCATCATTAGGTGAGGGGAAGCTCAGGATGAGTTGAATTAAAGTCCACTTGGGTATTATCACTTAGCTATTAGTGAAGAGGATAGTTGATCTCTCTCTTGTGGCTGGTAGACCTGTTGCTGTAGTGCTGGGCTGTGTTGTGTCTTGTCAACCTGTCTTGCCCAGTGTCTGTAGCGTAACCACGGTGTATGGCGTAACCACAGTCTATGGCGTAACCACGGTGTATGGCGTAACCACAATGTATGGTGTAACCACGACGTATGGCGTAACCACGATGTATGGCGTAACCACGATTTCTGGCGTAACCACGGTCCCAGGTCTGTGATAAAGAGAACCAGGTCTGTGGTTATGTAGCTGTGAGTCTGGCTTGTTGAGTTCACACATTGGCCCTCTATCTTTCAGAAGAGGTGTGAGAACTCGGCCAGTAAAGGAATACTGTGTTGTAGAGTTTCTACTATAGTTATCAATCTCCACTTTTTGTTTAGAGGCTGAGTGAGCTTACAAAAGGGTAGGAGACAGTAATACAATGCTAAACAGTTTCAGTCAAATAACTCTTCCATGTTTCTTATTAGTTAAATTACATTAACTTGGAATACACTTAGCCCAAGTACACATGTGGTGTAGACTTAAAGTCCTACACTACAAAACATGCCAACAATCACCAGTACTTATAAATCAACTTAGCAGTTTTCACATAGTACAGTACAGGCATACTGTATTTTTTCCTGATTTTAGTTTATCATTCAGTAATCATCTTAACAGATAGAATGGCATACTGGCAAAAGTCAGGTTGAACACAAAGAATGGTGGTTAGATTGTTAACAAAGAATCATAACCACATGGTGATAGCTTTTTACCACAAGGTGGCAAGGAACCGTAAGCAAGTATTGTGATTGCCTCTACCTCTGTTGGTATAAAAGGAAATGTTAGATGAGGCAGGCAGCAGTCAATAGTAAATAGCAAAACAAGGAGGGTTACTTTGGCTCCCAGGATGGAATATTTACAGGCCCATAACTCCAAATGAACGCTGCTTACGACTCCTAATCGCCCAGCAGAAATGACAACGCACAGAGCATACAGAACACACTTTCTTTGACTATATTCAAGATCGAAAGGGCTCTGTGGCAGTAAACGTTAATTTGTACTTGTTGCTGCGTGGATGTGTCAGGTACAGAGTGTATGGCAAGCTGGAAGATCCTTGGGGGGGGGGGGGGGGGGGGGGGGGGGGGGGGGTGGGGGGCTCCTCGTTTGTTCTGTGGCTTCATTTCTGCTGGGCGATTTGGTGTTGTAAAAGCAGCGCTTCTTTAGAGTGATGGGCCTGTAATCATTTCATCATAGGAGCAAGAGTTGCCTTACTTGTTTGGTATTTATTGTTTTCTGTTCCATGCCTCATGTAAGACTTCCTTTTGCACCAATCAAACTGAGCTGACCTGTATCATTGTTGCTATTCGTCTGTGTGTTCGTTTGACTATGTTTCAGTATCCAATAGATTATGCCAGTCTTGAATAAATGTTAAATGGTGTTTGTTCATTTCTCCAGCTGTTGGTGCTGTGTAGATGTGTCCAGTACATGGTATAGAGGCAAGCATGGAACATCGTCGTTTGGGGGGAATGTCTCCTTGTTTGTTCAGTGTAGTTTGTGATGTCATTTCTGCTGGGCGATTTAGTGTGGTCAGCACCATTCGTTTGGAGTTATGTGTCTGTCATTATTTCATCATGGGAGCAAGAGTTGTCCTACTTGTTTGTTATTTACAGTTTGCTGTTCCCTGCCCCATTTAAGATTTCCGGTCTATGGACTTTCAAACCGAAAAGCCATAAATGTGTCAAGACCTCCGGGGAAAAATGGAACACACACACACACACACACACAGCACACACACACACACACACACACACACACACACACACAATGTTAATCTCTTTCATTTCGTTTCGGCTGAAAAGAGGTTTTTCGCTCCCATCTGCGGAAACTCGAGGGGAAACGCTGATGTGCACAGTGGTGATGTTTTGTTGTTCTGTGCCACCTCAGTGGCATTCTACCCACGACGCTCTGTCCACAGCCCGGCCTGGCGTGCCGCCGCCCTGGCCCCGGCAATCCACAGGGAGCAGTGTCAGGTCGTCAGGAGGCAACCCCCCGGAGAACACACTGCTCTGCTGCCGAGACACTTCGGTGGTGTTCATTGGCGCCTGTTCTGATCCAACATACGCAGGACACCACCTACTAAGCCCCCTACTGACGACAATAATTGCTTGGTCGCGGAGCCGGCGTGAGTGAGCTCCCCCTCCGGAGGGCGCCACCACGTCCGTCCAACGACAGCCCCCCACGAACATGGCGATGCTGGTGACTGCGACGGAATCAAACCAAGGTCACGAACGTGGAGAGGACATCGACATGAAAGCAGGGCATGAGGGGCCACAGAATTTGAGACTTTTCCTTTGTTGCTGATCAATGAGGATGATGAAGATGATGCTACGGGTTTCCATTCCGGTCTGAGACTGCATGACAGGGCTGTACTCAACGCTTACTTTCATGATATATCCCGGCGTCAACAAGCACGGAGAGATACACACACCTGCAGTGTTGGACAGGAAATGTTAGCAACACTCTCAGAGACGCTTCCATTAAGTGGATGACGCTCGACTGTGTGTGGTCCCAGTCTTCCCAATTGAGTCCGTAGCAAACCCAGCTCTGGGTAGGAGCCGGTCGGGGCAGAAAAAAATGGTGACTTCTGAGTTGCTCATTCCTTTGAAAGAGAGAGGAGGCCGTCTTAAGTGTGTTGTGTATCACCGTCAGATTATATCTTCTGAGGATAAAAAAAAACTTTAAAAAAAACAACGAAGTCACACCTAAAAAAGAACTATTTTTGGTCTCTCCACACACACACAACACACACACACACACACACACACATTCGAAGCGGTAACAAGTACAAGCAATTTTTTTTTATTTTTTTTTAAGGCCATTTTTGCTATTAGGCCAAATGGACAATCGGTGCCATTCCAGTTATTGAACTGGGACTGCCTTGTTGCCAAACTGCCAGAAAAGAAATTCGATTGAAATCGTAAGCAGAGAAAGATGTGTAGGACCTTTGTAGAACTACGATGAAAGATCCGCAAAGGCGTTAAGGAAACAGCACACCCATTGCCCAAAGGCGGGCTACACAGTTTGTCACTGGAAGGTACCACCACCCCACCCCACCCTCCACCCCCATCACACAGCATCGGGGTGGGGGGAGGTGGGAGGGGGCGCGAAGGAAGGAAAGAAGTGAAGGGTTTTTTTTTTTTTTTTTTTTTTTTTAAAGCACACAAACAGGTTGTTCGCTCACAAAGGTAGAAAAACACGACGACAGGAAAGAAAGTGAGAACGATTGAAAAATAATATGAGAGAGAGAGAGAGAGAGAGAGAGAGAGAGAAGGCGGTCAATGAACACAACTGAAAGAGAATTGCCGGAGGGCGAGGCTATAGGTCTGTGTTGAAAGACATCGCGCGCGCGCGCACCACACACACACACACACACACACACACACACACACACACACACACACACAACACTTCCTCCAGCATTCCCAGGCTGGTGGAGGGTGTGGGGATGGCTGTGATTGTGAAGAGCTTCCCCAACAAAAGACAAGTTGGCCCCCCAAAAGGCATGAACGGAGTGGGGAGAGAGAGAGAGGCGAAGGCAAAAAGAGTCGAGAGGAAATGAATCTCTCTCGCGCACGCACACACAAACACACACACTGTCTTTCTCTCTCTCTCTCTCTCTCTCTCTCTCTCTCTCTCTCTGTACCTCTTTTACACACAACACACACACACACACACACACACTAATATATATAATATATATATATATATAATATATATATAACATATATATAATATATATATATACACGCGCGCGCGCACACACACATACTCTCTCTCTCTTTCACTCACTCGCGCGCGCGCACGCACACACACACACACACACACACACACACACACACACACCACCACGCACGCACACACCACACACACACACACACACACACACACACACACACACACACACGACCCAGCTCCACCTTTGAACAAAAGGTGGTTGGTCCGATAGCTGAGAGAGAGAGAGAGGACCCTCACTTGCACGCTTGGATAACAAAGTTGATAGGGGTGGGGAGAGAGGGAAGGGGGGGAGTGAGTGGAACGAAGGGGGGGTAAAAAAAAAAAAAAACAACGTGTCGAAGCACGGTCCTCGGCTGGCGACCTAGTTTCTTGCTGGCGGGTCACGGGCGGCCAAGGTGATGTAACCAACAAACAGGCCGCGTCCCTCCCCCTCTCTCTCTCTCTGTCTCTCTCTCTCTCATCAGGCGAACTC
>CM031600.1:47142999-47150499 GCA_018398815.1 Conus ventricosus | reverse complement strand
ACACACACCACACACACACACACACACACACACACACATACACACACACACGTAAGCACGCACGCACGCACAGACACACACACACGCACGCACGCATGCACGTACGCACGCTCGCACACGCGCACGCCACACACACACACACAACACACACACACACCACACACACACACACACACACACACACACAATCGGTCATGCAATCGTAATGGAATATCAAATGAAAAGAAAATAGAAAAGAAAGACAAAAATCAGGGGGGGAGGGGGTGGTGCGGGCATATAGAAAGGTACTATAATGGACAACAACTAACATGCATAAAGCAGACAATGATCATGAATATGACAAAGTTCACACAAAATTCGGAGCACAGAGAGAGGAGGGAGCGGAGAGAGAGAGAGAGAGAGAGTGAAGGAGAAAGTAAGGGAGCGGGAGAACAGTTGAAATGGGAAGAAGAAGTAGAAAGCACAAAATGTAATCCTTTTGATACGGCATGAAAATACATTGAAGGTACAAGATAACAAAGTGACATGCAATCAGGAAAGGGGGGGGGGGGGGGGGGCGGAGTGAGGGGGCAAGGAAGGGAAGAGAGAGGAGAGGGTGACAGACGTAGTTTTAAACAACTTACTTCCTGTTTATCTCTGTCCGGTTCGAACTCTTTTTCAATCCTCAGTACGCAAGACGAATGGTGTCTTTGAGGCCGTGAGGTCAAAATACTTTTCTGAATAAGTTCAGCGATTTTTATTTTCTTGTGTTTGTTGTGCTGTGTGTGTGTGGTGTGTGTTGTAATATGTACCAACAATACTAAACACGCCCTCTGTTGGTAGATGATAAGTGGTCAGAATGGAATTGTTAGTTTCGGAGTTGAAGAGGAGAGAGGGAGTGGTAACAGACGTGGGGGGGGGGGGGGGGGGGGGAGGGAGGAGCGAGTGTGTAGGGAAGTAGTAGGGCATGGGATGGGATAGAGGCGGCCCGTTGTTGTGGAAAAAAAGGGGGGAAGTGGGGTGGGGGTAGAGCAGGATGGCAGTGGTATGCGTAATGTGGGTGGTAAACAGGTTGTTGACTGATCGACTTTGTCCGCCTGGGCTGCATGAGAGTTCGGAAGGGGGAGCGGGGGGTAGGTCGCCTGCCTATCTGCTTGCTTTTACACACAAAGGCACATACACGCGCGCGCGCGCGTGCGCGTAACACACACACACACACAACACACACACACACACACACACACACACACACACTCGCTGACTCACTCACTCGTGTACACACTCTCACTCACATACACACACATAATCACACTCACACTCTCCCACTTACGCGCGCGCGCGCGCGCGCACACAACCACCACACCCACACACACCACACACACACACCACACGCGCGCGCGCGCCGCGCGCGCTAATGCTCTCTCTCTCTCTCTCTCTTCTCTCTCTCCTCTCTCCTCCTCTCTCTCTCTCTCTCTCTCTCTTGCTTGCTTATGCTACACACACACACACATACACACACTTTCTCTCTCTCTCTCTCTCTCTCTACTCTCATCTCTCTCTCACTCTCTTCTCTCTCTCTCTTCTCTCTCTTCCTCTCTCTCTCTCTCTCTCATCTCTCTTTCTCTCACTCTCTCTCTCTCTCTCTCTCTCTCCTCTCTCTCTCTCTCTCAAGATCTCTTTAGCTCTCTCTCCTTCTCTCCTTCTCAAGGATCTGGTTTTGAAGCCTTGTTTTCCTTTGCTCACAGCTTTTATCGGTCACGGTCTTTCAGAGTGTTTTTTGTTTTGTTTGTCAGGGTTTTTTTTGTTTGTCAGGTTTTTTGTTGTTTGTCAGGTTTTTTGTGTTGTTTGTTTTTCACGGTGACGCGCTCATGCATTGTTCCGATCTCCACGCCGTTGGTAATCGGATTCTCTCCCCTTACAACCCAGCACCTCCCCCACCACCACCACCACCACCCCCACCCTCTCCACTTCCCACTCCTCTTTCCCTCCCACCGTCCATGTCCGTCACTCCCACCCATTACAGTCGTATCCTGGTGGGCCTACAGCGTCTACCTCCGGTGTTCCTGAAGACACAGTCTCAGAAAAGGTAACTGCAACGTCACCAGTTCAAAGAAACAGAATAACACCAAGTCCAATGACCGAGAAAAAAAGGTGAAATAGAAATAAATAATGTTTAAAGGGCGATCGAGCGCTGACGTCACTATGAAACCAGCGCTGGTTGCCAGAGCGTTGCGCAATAAGAGGAACGGGTGTTGTTGTTGCCCCCCCCCCCCCCCCCCCCCCCCCCCCCTGCCCTGGCTAGGCTTGTGTGTTGCGTAATGGGCGATATAGCCAGTCGGAGGTATCGGCTTAGTGTTTTTGGAATGTCTCTGGCCGCCCGACCTGTTTTGATCGGTACGCTTACAAGCGGGGTCGCTGTCTACTTCAACTGCTTGCCTCTGCTGTTTATCCCTATTACTGCTGCTTGCTGTATTGCTGTGGGTGGTCTTCCTCGTGCTGTTTGGTTCCTGAAGACTCGCGCGATGATGCCACCAAGACACGAGACAGGCTTGAGAGAACGGCGATAAATCGGTGCCTGCGGTGAGAAAGGTCGTTGTGGTGGCAGTGAGCCGGACACAAGACACAGCCCCAGCGCCCAGACGGCACCGTCGAACTTCACCGCTGGGATTGCTTTTTGGGAGGTTAATGTTATTATGTGCCTCGGCGGCGGAGACCAAAAATTTAAAAAAATTGGTGTCCATGAATAATCTCCTGCCTACCCCATCGCCACCGCCACCGCCACGCTTGTCAACGGTGTGCCAGTGAGGCTGTATGATGTAAGGTTGACGTCGTGTTTTGCCACGTGCAGAAGTGGGAGAAGAAAGAAAAGAACTGCGGTGCCCGTGGATAGTACAGATGGTGTGAGGAGGTCATTTGTCGGTTGTGTGTGTGGTTAGAGTGTGTGTGTGTGTGTGTGTGTGTTGTCTCTTCGTCTCTTCTCTTTCGTGCAATCGCGTCGCGGCGTTTCTTCGTGTCACTGTTTCATATGTCGAGGAGTGGGGGATGGGATGGTGAGTGGGGGGTAAAGTGGTGATTATGGTTACGTCCCATTTCGTCACGTTCGAAGCAGCTGAAATTGTTGTTGCGCCTCTCTCTCTCTCTCTCTCTCTCGCTCTCGCTCTCTCTCGCACGCTCTCTTCTGCTCCCTCCCCCCTCTCGCTCTCCTTCCCTCTCTTTTATCTCTTTGCTCTCCCCTCTCCTCCCATCCTTCCTTTCCCTCCACATCACGCTCTCGTCATCACGCACATCAACTCCCTCTTCCTCATCTCACGCCCCATCTCCCCCTCGCCCCCCCTCCACTCTTCTCCTCTCTCCACTTCCTCTCTACTCGCTCTCTCTCTCTCTGTCCATTCTCCTCCTTCCCGCTCTCCTCCTTCGCTCTCCTTCTCTTTTCTGCCCTCGTCTGCCTCTCTCTCTCTCTCTCTCTCTTCTCGGTCTCTCTCTCTCTCTCTCTCCCCTCCCCCCCCCCCTATCTCTCTCTCTCTCTTTCTCTCTATCACCTCTTCACTCTCACTCACTTCTCTCATTCACCCCTCACCTCCTGATCTACGTCTCACTCACCCACGCCCCACCCCCACCGCCCCCAACCCCGCCGTTCTCACTCTCTCTCTCTCCTTCTCTCCTCTCTCTCTCTCTATCTCTCTCTCTCTCTCTCTCTCATGTCCTCTCCTTTCCCTTCCCCCCTCTGTCCCACTCCCCTCTCTCTCTCTCCTCCCCTCTCTCCCACCGAGTTTGCCATTGTAATCTTATCAAGGTCACACTGATCAGCTGTGCACAAAGCCGTGCTCTGTAATTTTAATAGATTGAAATACATTTTAATAGATTGAAATAAATTTTAAATAGGATTGAAAATACAATGATAGTCATCAAGTTCGTCAGTGCGGCTGTACCACATGTCGGGTGGGCCTGAGTACTCTGGCTATTCACCCTCCCCCCCCTCCTCACCCCCCCCCCCCCCCCCCCCCCCCCCCCCCCCCCCGCCTTCGTGGCCGCTTCGGGGCAGTCCGCTTTCTGTCCCCCCCACTCGTTTGTAACGAGGTTTTTAGGGGAAGGGGGGGGGGGGGAGACGGAGAGAGGAGAAAAGGGCAGGTCACGGGAGTGGAGAGAAGTAGGGATGCAGATGAACTTAAAAAGAGTACTTCGGAGAAAAAAAAATCTTGAGATTGAAAGAGACAACAACCGATCACCCCACCCCCCACCCCTCCCCTCCACCAAACTACTTCCACACCTCGCCTCCTTCCCCCTACCACCCTCACCCATCCCCCTCCCCCCTAGACCTCTCCCTCCTGCCCGCCCCTATTGCGGAGTATGGCGAAAGAGATCAATGGGGTGTGTGTCCTCAGACACGTCATCGGTTCGCAGTCGGAGGGTTCTCCGGCACTCCTCTGTGTCCATACCACCACACCCCCTTGAACCGGCCCGGGCCCTTTGGGGGATTTCCTCTCCCAGCTCTGTGTGTGTGTGTGTGTGTGTGTGTGTGTGGGTGTGTGTGGTGTGTTGGTTGCATGTGTTTGTGTGTGCATGCGTTGTGGTTTGTGTGTGTGTGTGGTGCCGTGCGTGCGGTGTGTGTGGTGCGTGTATGTGTTTGTTTTGCGTGCGGTGTTTGTGTGGGTGTGTGTGTGTGTGTTTCCATAGCATGCTGTATGAATTTGCTTTTCAAAAGTTATCATAATGCAAATCGATTATGCTGAGGAAACTGACCTTCGGTTCGTTAAAGGAGAGGAGGAACAAGAACAACAACGAGAAAATGCACTGTCACTGTTCAGAGAGTATGCCTCACTTCAGCACGTGACATATGAACCTCCCTGAAGACAGTATGACTTCTACTTCAAACTGTTAACGCGTTCAGTTCCCGGCAACGGTGAGCTAATAACTGGTCAACGATTCGAATTTTGGCTGGATGGCCCCAAACCTTTTGGCCTGTTTTCAGTCCCCCACCCCCACCCATTTCCCTACCTTCCTCCCGATCGTCATTTGAAATGGGAGCGGGAGTGGTGGGTGGGGGAGGGGTGGCCACCCAATTTCGGTTGGGGTCCTCCAAAAAAAAAAAGCGGTAGGTTTGAGAAGACAGCAAAAGCCATGGCAGACTCGGCAGATTTGGAGTTGCATGCTGTGGACCGTGCCTAAAGTCTTGTGTGCACGTTATGATATGAATGGCACTTGAGAGCAAGCATGCATGCACATACCTACATACCTGTCTGTGCCGGAGCCCATGGAGTGGCTACCCCCCCCTCCCCCCCCCCTCCGCCAAGAAAACGCAGACAAACGAGTCACAAGACAACACAACGAGCGCTTTGCACCGCCCACTGGCTCTGAAGTGAATGAAGAGAAGTGATTGCTTGCTCATTTTTCGTGCCCTGATTTGTCTGGTCTTGTGATCCGTTTTGCCTAGCGTGGTCTTGGCGTTGGCTGTTCATTACATTAGAAATCAGTTCATCTTGTTGGTAGCGAGGGGACTGCAAGGCAGAAGCTGTAACACATTGTTGACAAGGAATGTAATTAAAATTAAACACCAGAAACGTGGACAATCAAATGACAAGGAACCAAACACGCCGAGTTCCACCCTTAGGTCGTCATCTTTCAGGCAAGATAAAACACAAGTTCAGACAGTGTACACGAGAACGAATTACTTCATTCTTTTTTAAAAATTAGTTTCATCTACTAAAGGATGCCTCGACACGCGGGAATTGGAGTCTGCTGCCTAATAAGTTATGCCGTGTTTTATTGTATCTTGTGACTTCACGCCGAGATACCTTTTTTTTCTTTCTTTCTTTATTTTCTTTTTTTCTTTTTTCCTTTTTTTTAATTGAAATTTTGAACACACACTCACAACACCCCCGCCCCCACTCCCAAAGCGATGACCCTAGGGTGTAACCGTGTTTTCCGCCATTACTCAGCATATCGTCACCTCGCGCGCGCCAGCCGACCGCTTCCCAAGCCTGCAAGATAAATCATTTTAAGGAAGAGACTGAAGAGAGCACAGCTGAACGGAGCGCCGAAATAAGAGAGGAGGGAGAGTAGGGAGGAGAATGGAAACGGCAAGGTGCTTTGAGAGGGACCTAGAGGGAGAGAGAATGAGAGAGAAGAGAGACAGAGCTGGTTAGGGCGAGGTAGGGGGTGGGGTTGTGGGGGTAGGGCTGAAGGAAAGGACGCTTCAGAAAATAGCTCCTCGTATTCACAAATGCGTTCTCAAGGTCGCGAGTGTCCTAAGACCCGAGATATCTAGTATGCAGCAGAACGCACGAACGAGAGAAAAAGAGCTACAACGAAACGCCCCTCGACGTTATAAAGCCTGCCACCACCTCGCCCGCCCCTTTCCACTCACCTCTCCTCCTCCTCCTCCCTCCACCTTAATCTCCCACGTCCCCCTCCCCCTGTCCCCCACCCGTCTTCCCCCCCCACCTTTCAACCCCCCCCCCCCCCTCTAGTGTGTTATTTGGTTGTTCCTTCCGTCCTTCCTCCTTCCCGAATCCGCAGAAGGGTGTATTGCTGATGTTAGAGTTCCCCTGCTGATAATGCTTTATGCACGATTACCAGGAAAGTTATGCGACTCCAAGTGGAGCTCTCTCTCTCTCTCTCTCGCTCCATGCTCTCTCTCCTTCTCTCTCTTCTCTCTCATCGCTCTCTTAAAGCACGCACGCGCGCACGACACACACACACACACACACACTTACAACGCACGCACGCACACTCCTTACACGCACGCACGCGAACTCACCTCACCACCACACGACATAACCCCAAAAAAAACATCTAGCACAACACACAATGGGGGGGGGGAAAACACACACACACACACAGTAAGCACGCATGCACGACACATGCCACACACATCACAAACACACAAACACACACACACACACACCACAACACACAAACATCATTCACACATGTTTTTTAAAATACACCTTCCTAAAAACGCAGCACCAAAAACTTCGTTAAAAAATCTTTCTTCCGTAATTCTAAATGTTTGAAGAGAAAAAAAAGACAAAAAGAAAAAAAAGAAACCCCAAAGCACGAACGGCGACACCTGTTGTCACGGCGTGAAGAATGGCTGTGGGGATTGTTCCCCCCTGTATCTAAGAATCATATCGGCGCGATACTACCAGAAGGCCACTGACTTGTGTCACCTGGCCACGCTTAAAAGAAATAGTAAAAAAAAAAAAAGGATAACCTGATCCATACTTGATTGAACGCTGACGCTTTGATCAGAGCTTTAGAGTAGAGCGAGAGAGTAGGGGGAGGAGAAGAGAGGGGGGTGATGGTGACTGAATGATCTAATCAACATGTTTGTTGCACAGACCGCCTTACCCCTTAAAGTTTGAACTTCCCGAACTGACTTATCGGTTCAGATCACGCGTTTATTGAAGACTACCGTGAAAATCATGAGGCGGCGAGCGAGTCGTTATTCGCCGAGCTGCGCTAATAAAAAGAAAGAAAAGAAAAGAAACAAAAGTAAGATAACAGATGCGCGGAGAAAGC
>CM031600.1:47121165-47142899 GCA_018398815.1 Conus ventricosus | reverse complement strand
GCAGTCCTCAAACCTTTTGGACACTGAGAGTCCGATCGCTCATGCGGTATCCGCACCAGCAAACAGCTGCCGAACTTTGATGATTTCACTGGCCAGGGGCAATGGCAGACAAAGCGTTCTGCATGTCATGTGACGTGTGTCAAAGGTCAGCCCAAGAGGGTGAAGAGGAAGGCGCCTCTTAAAACACCCCCTTTGATTGACACAACCAAATTCAGGAGAGTGGCTGTTGATCTGATTGGCCCACTCTCGCCCTGTTCCAAAGGTGGCACAGGTATGAGACATGTAAGGTTGCAAGGGAAAGTTTGCAGGAGGCATAGGCGTTCAGAAAAGCAATATGACAGGAAGTGAGGAAGCAATCCCTCAAGTGGGAGATCAAGTCCTGTTACTGCTTCCCCCGGATCACAACAAGCTCTGAATGCATTGAAAGGACCATTCACAATCATGAAAAGGTTGATCAGGATTACCGAATCGATGTGAATGGGAAACCAAAACTTTTCCATGCGAATTATGCTCCGCAAATATATTCAGCTGAGACTCAGCACAAAGGCGCAGCTGAAAAACAGCATGGGTGCTGCGTTGGGCAATGGCACTGCAGCCCTACAGTATCGAGTTCAGTACATTCCAGGTCGACAGAATGTAGGAGCTGACTATTTAACCGTGTAGTCTAGCAGCTGCAACTCAAAGGAAGTCAGTCATACCCGGTGCATAGCTACTTTGTCAATAATAGTGTTGATTACAGTGAGATTGAGTGGAATATGGGTTCATTCCCATTTGGCTATGGTTCATAATTTCTGTGTGAGACTTGTTCATGGAAAATAGTTATGTTTGGAGCATACAGTCGCTTGCGTAGTGATGCACTGTTTGCGATAAGTGAGGATGGAGATTCCTCAGTGAGGTGTCATGGATCGTTGTCATATTAGATTGTGCTTTCCATAGTAGTTGTGAAGAGAAGATGTGGCAAATCCGCAGGTAGGGGAATTGCATAGGTGCGCACAAGAGTTATCATAAAATGAGTTGAAATGAGGCAAAAACGCACGTCAATGATAACTCATTGGGGTGGTATTCACTAATGATATAAATCTTATAATTTATAAACCGTTTGTTTAAAGTATTTCCAAACTTTGCACGTGTAGCTGTGTGTCAGCAAATTCGGTTGTTGTCTTTTTTTGTACCGTTGTTTTGAGACAATGCTGAGCATAGTCTTTTGCAAGGGGGAAATTGTCACGGACAGAAAAAGAAAAACCGAAGTCGTGGTCAGTCGCCAGCCAGTTTGTTTGGACATAAGCTCCAACTCAAATATCCTGGTGTCCAGGCAGATGACTTAAGGTGTCGCGGCAGCCAATTAGCACAGCGGAGAGGCTCACGGAGACAGCACCGGTCCGGCAGACGGACTGAGTAGCTTGGCCGACGTCCTCGATAGGTCTGGCCAGACGGTCTCGGCGCCTGGGTCAGACTGATCCGGCCAATTTGCAAGACCAGCGCCCACAAGTTAAGTCGGACGTCGCCGGCTAAAGTAGAGGGGGAAGGTATTGTGTGGTGGGGTAAAATCAAGCTAATTAATTAAATGACCCATTGACCACCACAGAGAGCAAGGCCAGTAGATGTGACTTTGACGATTTGAACGTCCAATGGAATGAGAGGGGAGGTAACCTCAGTAGAAGGCGGAAAATACTGACCAATGGTACTCACCCTTTGACACATGGGATGATAATAAGAAAGTGATGCGTGAGTGAAGGAGGAGGAAGAACGAAAAAAAACAGAGAGAGGAAGAGGTTCTGAGTGTAGGCTCTGCACGAGAGAAAGCAAGAGATGAAGAGAACCGAGTTGAAGCCATTAGCACCAGATAGAGTCTGCAGAGGAAGACTAAGGAGAGATGTGGAGAGAGAGAGTTGCTAACTGATGAAGAAAAAAATAGAAAAAGAAAAAGAAAAAGAAAAGCAAACATTCCATTTGATAGAGCAGACTAGAAGAGAGAGAGAGAGTGCAATGCGTTAATGCAGAAGAAAGAAAGGAGAACAGATCGATGTCTGGTAGTCATTGTTCAATCTGAACCGGGGTTCGACCTCTTACCTGGCAGCGCCACTTTCGAGCAGTCCAACCTGACCAGTGCCGGCGTCTAACGACCAGCGCCAGCGTCCAACCTGACCAGTGCCAGCAGTCCAACCTGACCATGCCAGCAGTTGTGTTGTGCTTGTGAAAGTGACAGTGAAAAGAAACAAAGAAAAAAAAAAGAAAGAAAAAGACAGTGATTCGTGAATAGTTTAAGATCACCTGGCCAGGTAAAGTGAAAAATCTATTTATACCCGGTTAGTTATGAAGATTTAGATAAATAGGTTTTGTGAGTTCAAGGAAAGAGAGAATGTTTTATTTTGTTTGACTCCATGCGCATTGGAATGTTTTCTTCCATGATTATGTGTATAAAGTTATAGACTTTACTAGTGTTTGATGTGACGAATGCATGATATATGAATGAGATTGTAAGCAAGCTGTGAGTGTGTTTGGGCTGTGCGCTAGTCCCTTCCTCCACTGACAATACCCCGAGGTTGACATAATGCATACCTTACTTTGGCTGTATTAAGACTGAAAGCGATCTAATGCATACCTTACTTTAGCTGTATTAAGACTGAAAGCGATCTAATGCATACCTTACTTTAGCTGATTAAGACTGAAAGCGATCTAATACATTCCTTACTTTAGCTTATTAAGACTGAAAGCGATCTAATACATTCCTTACTTAGCTGTATTAAGACTGAAAGCGATCTAATGCATTCCTTACTTTAGCTGTATTAAGACTGAAAGCGATCTAATACATTCCTTACTTTAGCTTATTAAGACTGAAAGCGATCTAATACATTCCTTGCTTTAGGCTGTATTAAGACTGAAAGCGATCTAATGCATTCCTTACTTTAGCTGTATTAAGACTGAAAGCGATCTAATACATTCCTTACTTTAGCTGTATTAAGACTGAAAGCGATCTAATGCATACCTTACTTTAGCTGTATTAAGACTGAAAGCGATCTAATGCATTCCTTACTTTAAACTTTTTTGGCCTTTTGGGTTTTGGGAAACCCTCGGTTTTGCTTGCGATCTTTTTTTCGTTTTTGTATTATATTTTCCCATATAAAAACCCCCTAAAGCCATTACACTTTTTTTAATCTTTGGTTTTCCACCTGTTTTGGGAAAATTAAATATTTACGCCCGTGTGTTTAAAAAAAAACAAAAGGGTTCTTTATTTTTCCGGAAGGGGATCGGGAGGGGGAACTGGGGGAAATGTGTGTGGGGTGCTGCGTCCCGTGCGTGGGGGGGGGCAGCGCGCACTGAAATCCCGCCATGCGGCGGGGCGGGTTTGCGTGAAAGGGGGTGTGGGGTTTGTGTGGTTGGGGTGTTGGTGGGTGGGGGGTGGGTGGTGGGTGGGGGGTTGTGGGGGGGGGTAAAAGGGGGGGGGGTGAGAAAAGGGGGTTTAAAAGGTTCCCCAAACCCCATTTCCCCAAAATTCCGAAAAATTTAAAAAGAAGGGGAAGACTTTTGCAGAAGTCATTCGGGAGGGGAGAGCCCTTTCAGAAGTCATTCAGGATAAAAAGAGACGGGCAGAAGTCATTCGGGGGGGGGAGAAGGGTTACAAAAGCTTTCCCGAGGGGGAGAGCGTTGCAAAAGGGTCTTTCGGGATGGGAGAGCTTTTTCAAAAACAGGGGAAAACATTTTGCCATCACACGGGAATAGCCAACAAAAAGGGGCAAAAAATTGTGCATTGTGCTTAAATCCCCCCCCCTCATCCCCTTTCCACCTTTTCCTCTTTCCCTCCTCCATCATTCTAAATACCTAAAAAAAAATTTAAAAGAAAGAAAGAAAAAAAAAAAAAAGGGGGGATATTTATTCGTTTCCTGCCACTTTTAGCTTCCTGTGCCCCAAATTTTCCTCATTCAGGATGACACGGGCATCTCAAAACCCAAACCTTCTTTTACACAATGACCAGAATTTCCATTCGGGATGACCCGGGCATCTTAAAAAAACACCCCTTTTCCTTACACAATGCCAGAAGGTTCTAAAATTCGGGATGACATCGGCATCTTCAAAACACCCCTTTTCATTACACATCGGGGAGGCAAAACTTTGATCGGGAAAAATAAATTTTTGGGGAAAAATTAATGTAACTTCTTTTCGTTCTATTCATAGCTGGGGTTTCCCTTTTTAACACCCTCCTCCCCCCTCCCCTCAATCTCTCTCTCCCCCCTCCTCCCTCTCTCCCCCCCTCCCCTTCTCCTCTCCCTCCGTCTCCTCTCTCCCCACTGCGCGCGCGCCCCAAAACACACCACACACCACAACCACACCCCCAAAACATACACACACTACACACTAGCTCCCCTCACATTAACAAAACAAAACCCCAACACACACACAACACACAAAACAACACACACACACAACACACACACTTTTCCTTTGCCTCGCGCGCGGTGCGCACACACAAAACACATACACACACCCCTCACACACACACACACCCCACAAAACAAAACACACCCCACACACACACCCCACACCAAAACCACTCCTCACTCACCACTCACACACCCACACACAAACACACCCCTTCTCACACAAACACATGCTCACACACACACACACACACACAAAAACACACCACACACACAAAACACACACCCCCCCCACACACACAACGCACGCACGCACCCCGGCACCATGGATGAAACCCCACACGTAAAATTTTTCCAAAAAACACACAACCCACGCACGCACCCCAACACGCCCCGCACGCCCGAAACACAGGGCACGGCCCCATGCACGCACACACACACACACAAAACCTTACACACAAAAAACAAAACATTTAACACAACCCAAAACACAAAACAACCCACACAAACCCCCCACACACACACAACACACCCACAAACACACCCAAACACAAAAAACACACACACATCACAAAAACACACATACACACTAGCTCTCCCCAAAATTAACACACACCCCAACCCCACAAAACACACACAACAAAAGGCACGAAACACACCCCCGGCGGGCATGCACCCCCACACACACCCACACACACGGACAAGGTCATGCAAACACACACACACGGGTGTGTGGGTGTGCATACATTGGGTACACACACGCACCACGCACGAAAAACATCCCACGCGCCCCATGCACGCAAAAACCAAACCACCCACAAAACACCCACACACACCACACCCCGGGCCACACACCCGGCAAGATGGCACTGGGGGAAAAAAATTTTTTAACCCCCCGCGTTTTTTTTTTAATAAAAAAGAATTCCAACACGAAAAAAAATTTTCTGAATGAAAAATTTCCCAAAAACCCAAACCGAAAAAAGGGGAAAAAAAATTCTACGCGGTGAGCAAAGGGAAAGTGACGGGTCTTCCAAAATTTGGGGAACTTTGCCCCAAAAACCTTTAAAACTTTTTCCCAAAGGGGCCAGCCACAAGGGGACAGTCCTTTGGCGGGGCCCCAGAGAGGCCATGCGAGAGGCGGACACCCCAATCCGGAAAAATTTACGGGGGGGGGAAACCACACACTGCCAGCACGCAACTAGAAAGGAGACCAATGGGGTCAGTAAACGCAACGGCGACACACAAACAGGGGAAAAAAAAAAAAAAGGGAACAATTTGGTGATGCAAAAAACTCGCAATAAAACCCCAAGAAAGACAAACCCCCCACTCATTACAAATTGACGTTCAAGCACTTGCAATGAAAAGAACAACGAAGTTTCCTAAAATCCAGATTGAAAATGGGAAAAAATCCTTTTTCCTTGCACAAAACTCCCCAAACTTTCCAAGTTTGTATATTTAAAAAAAACCCCAAAAAAAATTTAAAAGCCAATATGTGCCGACCTTTGTACGACAAAAAAAAAAACCTTTTCGAAAAGAAATAAACGGAAGCGACTGAAAAAAAAAGTTGATTTGGGCAGCAGGGAACAGCCCAGAACACCCCACGCCCCAAAAACAAATGACAACCTCTGTATGAGCTGTTTAGAAGCGCACAACCAAAAGACAATAATTTTCCCTAAAAAAACATGGAACACCCAAATGAAAAACCGCTAAACTTTGCAACTTTAAAACGAAACGAGGGGCAAAACGCTTTCCCAAAAAAATTCATGCTGCGAAAAAGGGACAGACAATCAACCAAAGGTGGGACTCCCCCAACAAAGTCATACCCAAAGGCCAATTTTCACAGACAAAACCCCTTTTAAAAAGAACCAGCAAAGAGTGCGGCCCGCACATCTATCAACACAGAAAAAAAAGGGAAAGCTCAAAAAAAGGAAAAAAAAGAAAGAACAGAAGGGAAAAACTTTAAATGATCACCCAACCCTGAATCCCAAACGAACCTCCAAAACCAAAAGGGGGGAAAAAAGAGGAAAAACCAAAACAAAAATAAAAAGAAGACTCCAAAACCATGCCCTTTAAACCCACGCCCTTTTCCCCTTTCTGACACCCTTTCCCTAAACCCCCAAAATTGCCCATCACAACATTAAACTCAACAGGGGGGTTCCTAAGGGGAGAGGAAAAGGCCCGGGAAACCACCCACCTCCACACATACCCACTCAACCCAACGGGGAAAAAAAAAATCAACCCAGAACGTTGGGGAAGCCCCCTAGGGTTTTTAAAAGTTTCAATGACAAAGGAACCAAAAAAAAAGGGAAATTTCAACAGATGGTTTAGGAAAAACAAAAAAGATTCTGATTTTAAAATTTTTTTCACATAGGAATCCCCCAATTCCAAAAGGCTTTCCCCAAACAAAACCACCCAAAAAAAATGGAAAAAATGCGTAAAGAACATCAAAAAGCAATGTCCAAATCAAAAGGGTTACACAAACCACCCCCTACGTTTTACAAAGATTTGGGAGGGAAACGAAAAGATTTTTTAAATGAAATTTGGTATTTGCAAAAACCAAGTCAAAGACGAGGTGACATTTCCCCAACATAAAACCTAAGAAAGAGCCAAAACACCATGCAGGATGAAATTACCCCAACCCAAGAGGTCGGGTTTAAATACCCGGGCAACATGGACGACATTTTCATTCTGTGAAAGGGGAAAAAACAGAAACAAAAGGGAGCATTGAAACAAACAGAACATAGTCGAGGCTCAAAATAAAAATAAAAAGGGGCCAAGAAAATTCCAAAAAAAAGAAGGGGGCTTACACCCACTGAAAAGGGAGAAAGAAAAAAGCGCTTCATAAAGACACCAAAACCCAAAGAGAGCTAGAAATCAGCAAAAGACGTAATGCAATGATGAAAAACCCAAACCAAAAACCAAAAGTGGTACAAAAAAGGGGCAAATAAAATTTCCCCCAACTTCCACGCCTTTGGGGCAAAATAAAGTCCCAAAGGAAAACAGGGAAACAAACCGGAAAAAAAGGGATATGAGGAAAGGAACAAGATTTTTACCCCCCTGAAAAACCCATAAAAACTACTACAAGACAGAAAAAGGGAACCCCCCAAAAATTTGGGATGAAAAAGAAAACAATATTCCTAAAACAATGAACATTACAAAACAAACCAGGGGCCCAGAGAAGGAAACCGCCACAGAAAGGGGGAAGATGGTCACGGGAAAACAATCCCTTCTTCAAAATTTTGAAAAATTTAACAAAAACTACGGACACCCAAAAAGGGAAAAACCGACTCAAAAGGGGGATGGTTCCAGAAAACAAAAACTCTAAAACAATGAACAAAAACAAAAATACAAGGGAGACAGGGAATAAACCGACCCAAAATTTGAGGGGGTTACAGAAAACAATACTTCTACAACATTAAACAATACGAACGTTAAAAGGAGACAGGGGAGGAAACCGACACAGAAAGGAGGGGGTTTTCCCAGGAAAAAAGGGACAGCTCCCAACCCCTTGAACCAAAATGAAAAGCTATCATGGAACGGAAAAAGGAAAAACCCGGGCAAAAATGCGAATGAATAAAAGAGAACAAGATTTCCCAACCTCCCAAACAAAAACCTACAAGGGGAGAGGGGGAAGGAAATCAATTTCAAAAATCGGAAATTACAGAAACCAACGTGCCCTACGACCAAAGGGGGAAACAAAAGTTCCCCAAGACGAACGGGAAAAAACAACAGAAATATTCAAAAAAAGGGAAATCAGCTTTTCCATTTCCGGGGGACGATATAAAAGGGGGGATAATAAAAAGAAAAGGGGGACTTCACGACTACAAAACATGGGAAAATAAAATAGAAAACTACAACGAGAATTTTCCCAAAAACCCCCTAATTTTAAAAAAAAAAACCCCCCAACAAAAAAATAACCCTGAAAATTACAAAAACTGCAGGGAACAAACCCCCCCCCCCAAAAATTTGACAATAAATTTAAAATGTATAAAAATTTTTTTCTTGAAAAAAAAAGGTTTCAAAAAAACTTAATGGGGGAAAAACTCAAAAAATTTTTGAAGGGGAAAGGGGTAATTAAAAAAACTCGCATTCCCGAAAACATATTAAACCCCCGGCCCCGGCCTTTGGATGGACCTTAAAAACCCAAAAAACAAAAAACCCTTTTTTTTGCACCGGGTTTTCCCCCTTTCTGCCCGCCCCAAAAAGAAAAGGGCCAAAAAACATCAGGGGGGATTTAAATTTTTTATTAAGCAACACAAAAGTTTTTAAATTACCAAATTACCTCAAAAATATTAATTGAAAAAAGGGTTTGGGTTAAAAATGAAAGTACGGGAAAAAAAAATTTGGGGGGATTTGGGGGCGGGGGGTATATCCAAAAGGAAAAATCTTTAGTTTTAAAAGTTACAAAAAAAAATTTTGGGGGAAAACCCCCCAAAGTTGGGTTAGGGGGGGGGGGGGGGGTTTGGGGGGGCTTGAAAAAATTACATATACGAACAAACCCGTAAACATTGGATTTAACGCCAACAGAACATTCCTGACTTCATTACAATGGAAAGAGAAAAAAACCAAATTTTTTTCCCTTTGGAAATATCCTTTTATTGAACAGAAAACAAAAGGGCTCAATGGAAAAAAGTTCATAAAAACGGAAAAAACTTCCCACCCCGTGAAATTGACTGTAACAGGTGCTTTAAATGGGAGGACCGGGGCGATCGCAGGGGAAATTAACTTGCTCAAAACCCAAAAAGGCTGCATGGGCCCGACAAATTTCTTGGGGTTCACAAAAAATTTTGAAGGACAAACGACATACATTTCCAAAATTTTAACAGTTTAAATTCAACCATTCCCCCTTTATGGGTAAAAATTAATCAAAAATTTTCCCCAAACAAAACAATGCCAACGAAAAAGGGATATGAAATAGTGGAATACCCAAGGCCCCAGGAAAAAAGGGCAATCCTTTTGGGAGGAAAGTGGGTTATAAAATTTTCCAAGGAAAAAAAACCTTCAAAATGAAAAAGCCCCTTAAACCCATTAATGACTTTATGATAACAAAAATGACGAGAACTTTTTAAATCCATGACAGGGGAATAATGTGGGGCCAGAGTTCCCCAAAAAATGCGCATGACACGGCAACAAAGTATTGCCTAAGAAAAAAAAGGAAAAATTAAAAGAAAAAAAAAAAGAAAGAAAAAAAGGGGTTTTTAATAAGGAATGTCAGTCACAACGGGGAAAAACAAATTTTTTGGGTTAAACGCACAAAACAGAAGCCATTTAAAAAAAAAACCCTTCCCCAAAAATATTTCGTTGGCAAGGAAAACATATAACAAAATTTTTTAAGAAAGAAAAAGAGACTTACAAAGCCAATTTAAAACTTATTGAATAAAAACCCTTGTCTGAAAATCCAAAGGCATTTTAAAAACCCTTTAAAAGGGAAATTTACAAACCAGGGGAGACCCCAAGAACACACACAACACCTCCCAAAATAAAAACCGGGGATGACAAAAATTTTGAAAAACTAATGGGAAAAGAATTAAAAAGGGGGAAAAAAAGAAGAAAAAAAGAGGAGAAATCAAGAAAAAAAGGTTTTGAAACCCAATCGGTGGACTTTCATTTTTGTTTATTGATTCAGATATAAAAAACCAAAAAAGTAATCAAGAATTAAAAAAAAAACAAATCTCCTGGAATGGATGGGATAAGGAATGAAATTTTTTAAAATGGGGTTTCAGAATTGCTACCCAAATTGAAAAACCTATTTAAAATTTTAATTTTTTAAAAATGGGCAATATCCAGATTTTTTTGGGAAAAGGGGGGCCCCAGGTTTTCCATTTTCAAAGGGGAGACAAAAACGAACCCCAAACAACAAAAGGGGAAAAACTCTTAAATTTTCATTAACAAGTATTAGCCAAATACTAAAAAACCGAATAAACAATCATTTGGAATCAAATAAACTTTTTTTCTAATGTACAAAGCAGGTTTTTAGAAAAAAAAAACAGAACCAGATCATATTTTTGGGCTTAAAAAGTATATAGACCATACTTTAAAAACGCGTAACGGCAATTTTTACAAAGCTTTTTCGATTTCAGAAAGCATTTTTAAATTTCCCACAAAAGGGGTTTTAAAAAATTACAAAGATTTGGGGATTCGCGGTAGATGGGTTTTATTTAGTCAAAAAAAAGCACACAAATGCACAAATCTTTTCAGTTGGGGGAAAACGGAGCCTTGGGAAATTTAATTAAAAGTAAGAAGAGGAATTTTGGGAAGGGGGCTCCCTTTCCAAAATTATTTAAAAAGTTAAAACGATCTAACAAACAAGATTCCAAACCCAAAGGAATTTACCATCACGGATCATTCAAGCTACAAGAGAAACGGGTTTATTGTATGCAACCCACCTTGTACTCCGGGAACAAACGAAACTAGGGGGACAATCAAAATTGACCAAATTTTTTATTGGGAAAGAAAGGGGGACAAAATTTAAAAAGAAAAGACAAAAAAACTAATATTTTTCCAAAACAGAACCCAAAAGTCGTTTATTTTAAAATTTTTTTTCAAATTTTTTATTGAAACAGCAGAACAAACCCAAATTTTCTTGGAAAAAAAAAAGCATGGCGTCCCGGGGGGTTTTTTTAGAAAAAAGGGTTTTGGGGTTGGGCCCTTTTTCTAGGGATGGGATGGGCCCAGGGAATTGAAAGGGAAATGCGAAATTTGGGGTAGGGGGGCGGGTAGAAAGGGGGGAAGGGGCGGGGGAAAGTTGAGGAAGTTAGGGGGGTTTTGAATTTTTGGGATAGATGTGGCTCCCCAAAAAAAGGTAATCGATGAAGGACTGGGAGCCACATCTTAAAGCCAAAACAAACCTCCTCCAAATTCCCCAACTTTTCCCAACCCTTTCCCCCCTATCCCCACTCACCTACCCCCCTTTTGCAGTCCGTCAACTTCCTAAAAACACCATCCCCTAAAAAGGGCCAAACCCAAAAACCCCCCTTTTCTTAAAAAAAACCCCCAACCACTGGGATACCTTGACAAAACCCCTCCCCCCACAACCCACACACAAAAAACGCAACCCCTACCCACAATTTTTTCCCCTCTTGCAGGGCCTGCTCCAGCGAGGAAAACTTTACAAAACCCCACCAAAATGTCCCCAATTTTTTTACCCAAACCCCGGATACCCCCCGGCCCAACATCAGCAGCACCCCCGGCCCCCACCATAGCTTTTATCCAAACATCTGCCGGACACCCCCGGCCCCCAACCAAGACAGACCGACCCACAGCCTACCCCTCCACCACCCGAAAACCCTCCCCATCTGGAGGATTTCCCCAAATCCAATTGGCACATTGTACTAAACCCCAAAAAAACCCCTTCCCTACCAAAACCCCCCGGGGCACATTCAAAAAGGACAAAAAACCCCAAAGACCCCTCGGGGCGGGCCAGGTTTTTAACGAAACCCAGCTACAACCCCCCAGGTTTCTCACCCCTGCCCCCCCCCCCCAACTGCAAAACCGCCCCCCCACCAAAACCCGACACCATCCTACAGGGCCCCCCAAAAACCCTTCACAGTCAAACGCACAATTTTTCATGTCAACCGCAAATTAATAAGCCCCCACGGGCCCCGGGGGTGCAAGTTCCCACATAGGGGAAACGCACGCACACCGAAACACGCCCTCTCTGAAACCTGGGCCCATAAAAAGGGCCCCCACCCCACCCAAACCCTTTGCCCTTCACTCAAACCCCACCCAACACAACACGCCCCGGCAAAACATTGGGACTCGGCATCACAGGGTGCAACTTGAAAAGCACAACCACGAATCCCATCCATTTCCAAAACCCCGGGCACCACACCCCCCAAACTCAATATCCAACAAAACCCCAAACCAAAATACCACCCTTCCCAAACAGTTGGGGAAAAACCCCCCCCAAAACACACACAACCCCCACACATACCACACTTACCCTACACCACCACCACATCCCCTTCCTCACTCAACAGTGCAAAAGCAAACCCCCATCTATTTAATCTTAGTTTTGTATTATCCTCCCCCCTTTAAATCCCCCCCCCCCCCCCACCCCCCTTTTTTTTTTTTTTTCTTTTTCCCCCCCCCCCCCCCCCCCCCTTTCCATTTTTATCCCAAACCACCATTTCCACAACCAAACACAAAGATAACACACCATTTCCCCAAAAAAATGGAAAACACAACCCTAAACAATCACACACACACACCTCCCCGGGCGCAACCCCCCCCCCCCCCCCCCCCCCCCTCCGGTTTTTTCCCCATAATCCCCCGGGCCCATGTCAAATTCCCCCCACCAAAAACCCTGGACAAAAAAGAAAGGCATTTTTCATCCCTTTTTTCGTTTTTTTTTGTTTTTTAACTTCCCCCATGTTAAATGGGGGAAAATTTTTTTTCGCCTGAAGAAAACCCAATGGTTGAAATTCCCTCGTGGCTTTTCTGGGGGCTTTTTTTGGCAAGGGCATTGGCGGGAAGGGCAAAAAAAAACCTTTCCTAATAAAATTTTATGCCCAATTACTACAGATTTCAGAAAGGAACCAATTTACAAAATCTTTCATAAGCTTCTATCAAAAGCAAGCACTATGTTAAAAAAAGGATTTTCCCTTTTCACATCAAAAAAAAGAAAAAGGGAGAAATACAAAAACACCAAGAGAAAGAAGACTGTTTTGGAATGAAATGAAGAAAGACAAAATTTTATTTCCCTTTGAAAAAAACAAAAAAAACGTATAAGGGGGCCGTTTTTAAAAACACCCAAAGACCAAAAAAAAAATACCCCAAAATCGCGGGCCCCTATCTTAATTTTCAAAAAAAAGACCCCCCAAAACACGAGATCTCAAAATATGTGCAGGGGAAAATTTAAAGGGGCGAAAAGGTAAAATGTATGACAAGGAAAAACGAAATAAAAAAGATTAAAGTTAGGAAACAACAACAAGCAAAAATTGTATTTCGTCATTTTGGGGCGTTTATCTTTTTTCTATTTAATTTTTGGCATATAAAACCTTTACGGTTTTTTAAAGGCATTTAAAATATTTAATCTTGAAAAATTGAAACTTGAATCCACACAAAAAACACACACACACCCACTGCTTTTGGTTTTAGGGGCCCAAAAAACAATAGGGCCACAGCACCACCCAAAACTAACAAGGAAGGGGGGTCAGGGAGGGGGGGGGGGGGGTTGGGGAAAAGAGAAAAAGTGAGGGGGGTGGGGGGGTGGGTATTTTTGGGGGTTTTCTCTATGACCACATTGGCTTCTCTTTTACCATGCGGGGGAAGGTGTTTTGGGCCCCAGCCCTGGAATGAATTTTTAAAGACAGCTTATGAATGGTTTCCCTAAAGGGTTTTCCCCAAACAAAGAGAAAAATAGTTAAAAGTCCCAAAGACAGGAGGAAATTTGGGCCCCCGTGGGGTGTGGTGGTTTTGGGGTGTGGTGTTTGTGTGTGTGTGTGTTGGGGGGTGGTGTTGTGCGTCCATGTGTTAATCTTCAAGTTTTTTTCTATTTTCTAAAAATTTTCGGCCCCTTTTTCTGCAAAATAATCAAAATCGTTGAACAATTTAAAATTTTTTTTAAAAAATTTTTTCAAACTGAAAATTACGGCATTGCCATTTTAAATCCAATTTTTAAAGTCATTTTTCCCAAAATGGGGAAAGATTCCCAAACTTTACTTTTTATTACAAGCATTGAAGCATTATCTTCCCGCCCCCCTCTTGTCCTTAAACCCCGGGTTCTGCCCACAGGGCCCCCGCCACCGGTCTGAACACCATTTCATCCCCGTAACCATCGTAACACCCAAAAGTTTTGTTCCAACTGTAACCCAATATTTTTTTCCTCTTTAAAACACCAAAAAGTTTTTTTGGGCCCCTTGAACAAATAGTTTGTTTCCCTCTAATCACAAATAGTTTTTTCCATCGGGAAAGACAAATATTTTGGGTTCCCTCTGTAACAAAAATATTTGTTCCATCTTACACAAATAGTTTTTCCATCGTTTCACAAAAGAAATTTTTTTCCATCTGTACACAAAAGATTGTTCCCATCCTAAGCAAAAAATAAATTTTTTCCCTTGTACACAAATAGTTTGTTCCATCCTAACACAAAAAATTTTTTCAACTGTATCACCCAAAAGTTTTGGGTCCACTTTTATCACAAAAATTTTTTCCCCCCGTATCACCAAAAAATTTGGGTTTCCCCTCGTACACAGTTTTTTCCCCTCGGGAACACCAAATTTAAATTTTTTTTCCCTCGTATCACCCAAAAATTTGTTCCCTCGTACCCCCAAAATTTGTTCCATTTTGTATCACCCCCAAAAATTTTTTCCCTCTGACAAAAATAATTTTTTCCCTCTGTATCACCAAAAAATTTTTTCCATTTTCTACACCAATAGGTTTTTTCCCTCTCTATACAAAAAATAATTTGTTCCATCGTATCACCAATAGTTTTTTTCCATCTTTTTCACAAAAATTTCCTTTGATCGTACCCCCAAAAAAATTTGTTCCACTGTACACAAATAGTTTTGGGTTCCCTCTGTTCCCCCAATATTTTTTCCATCCCGTTAAACACAAAAGGTTTTGGGGGCCCTCGGAACACCAAAGTTTGTTTTTATCTTTTCACCAAATTTTTTTCTATCTGTACACAAATAATTTTTTTGTCCATCTGGAAACACCAATAATTTTTTTCTATCTGTTTTCAAAAAAATTTTTTTTTTTTTTTTTTAATTTTTTTTTTTACTGGATCACCAAATTTGTTTTTAACCCGTATCACCAAAAGTTTGGGTTTCCCTCCGGGATCACCAATAGTTTGGGTTTCCCTCTGTAACCCCCAAAGTTTGGGGCCATCTGATCACCAATAGTTTGTTCCATCGGGATCACAAATAGTTTTTTCCATCTGTAAACACCAATATTTTGGGTTTTTTCCCTCCTATCCCAAATAATTTTTTTCCAAACGGGTTTTTCCCAAAAATTTGGGGCCACCTTTTCACAAAAAGTTGGGTTTCCCTTCTGGCACCAAAATTTGGTTTCCCTCGGAAACACCCAAAATTTTTCCATCTTTTCACCAATAGGTTTTTTCCATCTGTACCAAAAGTTTGTTCCACGTATCACCAATAAATTTTTTTTTATCTGTAAACACCAATATTTTTTTTTCCATCTGGATCACCAATAAAATTTGGGTTTCCCTCTGTAAAACCAATATTTGTTTTTATCTTTTCAGAAAAAATTTTTTTTCCTTTTTAACACCAAAATTGGGCCAACTTAACACCAATAGTTTGTTTTCCTCTGTTCACAAAAATTTGTTTCCCTCCCGTATCACCAAAAAGGGTTTTTTCCCCGGTTTTCACCCCAAAGTTTGGGGCCATCTGTATCACCAATAGTTTTTTCCCTCGGAACCCCAAAAAATTTGTTCCATTTTTGGGATCACCAATAAAATTTTCCCCTCTGTATCACAAAAAGTTTTTTCTACTGTATCCCAAATAGTTTTTTCCATCTGTATCACAAATAATTTGTTTTCCTCGGGATCACCAATAATTTGTTTCATCTTATCCCAATGTTTTTTCCAAACTGGGATCCCAATGAAGGTTTTTCCATCTGTAACAAAAAAAATTTGTTCCATCTGAAACACCCCAAAAATTTGTTCCATCTTATCACCAAAAATTTGTTCCATCGAAACACAAATTTGTTTTTTTCCCCCATTCACAAATGTTTGGGGCCATCCAAACACAAATAATTTTTTTTCCATCTTTATCAAACCCAAAAGTTTGGGGCCACTGTTCACAAATAGTTTGGGGCAAACGTAACCCCCAAATTTTTTTTCAAACCCGATACCAAAAAAATTTGTTCCATCTGGACACCAAAATTTGTTCATTTTTACAAACCAAATTTTTCCACTGGATGAAAAAATAATTTGTTCCCTCTGGAAAAAAACCCTTTTTTGTTCCATCTGTATCACCAAAGTTTGTTTTTCCCTCGACACCAAAGTTTGTTCTATCTGGGATAACCAAAAGTTTGTTCCCCTGAATGAAAAAATTTAAGGTTTTTTTCCAACGGACACCAATTTGGGGTTTTTTCCTTTTGATCCCCAAAAAATTTGTTTCCCCAAAATCACCAATAGTTGGTTCCACGGGATTTACCAATAGTTTTTTTTCCCTCTTATCACCCCAAAATTTTGTTCCAACTATATCACAAATAGTTTGTTCCACTGTATCACCAAAAAAGTTTTTTTTCCATCGTAAAACCCAAAAATTTTTTTCCATCTGTATCACCAATGTTTGTTTCCCTCTTACACCAAAGTTTTGTTCCCTCTGTATCACCAAAAAATTTTTTCCACTTGTAACACAAAAATTTTTTCCACTGTATCCAAACCCAAAAATTTTTGGGGTTTTAAAAAGGGATCACCAATATTTTTTTCCATATAGGAAAAAATAGGGGGTTCCATCTGTAAAAACCAATAGTTTTGACCATCTTTTTACCCAAAAATTGGGTTCCCTCGGAAACAAACCAAAAGGTTTTTTTTCCATCTGTACACCTTGGGCACGGTGTGGTTTAAAAAAAAGGGCGGGTTCCATCTGTACACAAAAGTTTGGCAAGGTGATTTAAGGAACATGACCAACATCAGGTGGACAATGAATGGGGGGGGGGGGAGGGGGACGAGGGCCTTTTTTCGCTCTCTTCCACCTCCCCTTTGGGGAATTCCGAGACTAAAGAAACACGGAGACAAGAAAAGCCCTTATTCAGGAGGGAAAGGGGGGGGGGATCACGAAATAGGCCCTCAGGTTTAACCAAAAACGCGAATTTTGGGGGATTGTGTACCCCCCCCACCACCACTACCCCCCCCCCCCCCCCCCCCGCACTTCCTCTTTTTTCCCGCCCCTTCAAGTTTGTAAAACACCATCGATGACAAAGACAACAGACGTAAACCCTCCACTCCTTCTTTTTACACACACACACACACACACACACACACACACAACCGGGTCCCATTTTCATCCACTCCTTGGGTTTCACACACACACAAAACACACACACAAAAACAAACACACAAACAGGGTCGATTTTTCATCCCCCCTTGCTTTCACACACACACACCCACACCACACACAACCCCACCACACACACACCCACATAATAATTTTAAAAACCCCGCGCGCGGGGTGCGTGCGCCCCACACACACTCACACACACCCCACCCCACACACAAAACCATTTAAAGAGGCGGGGGGGGGGGAGTGGGAAGAAGAGAAGTGTGTAGGGGGGTGTGCTGGGTGGGGTATTGTGGGATTGTCTCTATGACCTACATTGTCTTCTCTGTGACCATGCTGGCGAAGGTGTTGACACCAGCGTGAATGAATGTTGAACGACAGCTTATGAATGGTCCCTAACGGGTTTCCTAAACAAAGAGTAGTAAATAGTTAATAGTCCTATGACAGGAGGAATTGGCCACAGTGTGTGTGTGTGTGTGTGTGTGTGTGTGTGTGTGTGTGTGTGTGTGTGTGTGTGTGTGTGGTGGTCTGCATGTGTGTTAATCTTCATGTGTTTTTTTCTATACTATTATTTCGCGCTTTTTCTGCAAAATAATGCAAAATCGTTGAAGCAATAAGATGTTTTTAAAAAGGTTTGTCATTAACTGAAACTTACGGCAGTTGCCATTTGAATCCAGATTGTGACGTCATTTTACCAAACTGGGAACGAGTCCAAGCTGACGTTGATTACAAGCATTGAAGCAGTTATCTTCCTGCCTCCTCTTGTCGCTTAGAACTCTGCTTCTGCCTCAGACCCTCCGCCACCTGTGCTGATCACCTTTCATCACTGTATCCATCTGTATCACCAATAGTTTGTTCCATCTGTATCACCAATAGTTTGTTCCATCTGTATGACAAATAGTTTGTTCCATCTGTATGACAAATAGTTTGTTCCATCTATATCACAAATAGTTTGTTCCATCTGTATGACAAATAGTTTGTTCCTTCTGTATCAAAAATAGTTTGTTCCATCTGTATCACAAATAGTTTGTTCCATCTGTATCACAAATGATTTGTTCCATCTGTATCACAAATAGTTTTGTTCCATCTCTATCACAAATAATTTGTTCCATCTGTATCACAAATAGTTTGTTCCATCTCTATCACAAATAATTTGTTCCATCTGTATCACCAATAGTTTTGCTCCATCTCTATCACAAATAATTTGTTCCATCTGTATCACCAATAATTTGTTCCATCTGTATCACAGTTTGTTCCATCTGTATCACCAATAATTTGTTCCATCTGTATCACCAATAATTTGTTCCATCTGTACCACCAATAATTTGTTCCATCTGTATCACCAATAGTTTATTCCATCTGTATCACAAATAATTTGTTCCATCTGTATCACCAATAATTTGTTCCATCTCTATCACAATAGTTTGTTCCATCTCTATCACAAATAATTTGTTCCATCTGTATCACCAATAGTTTGTTCCATCTGTATCACAAATAATTTCTTCGATCTGTATCACCAATAATTTGTTCCATCTGTATCACAAATAGTTGTGTTCCATCTGTATCACCAATAGTTTGTTCCATCTGTATCACAAATAGTTTGTTCCATCTGTATCACCAATAGTTTGTTCCATCTGTATCACCAATAGTTTGTTCTATCTGTATCACAAATAATTTGTTCCATCTGTATCACCAATAATTTGTTCTATCTGTATCACCAATAATTTGTTCCATCTGTATCACCAATAGTTTGTTCTATCTGTATCACCAATAGTTTGTTCCATCTGTATCACCAATAGTTTGTTCCATCTGTATCACCAATAGTTTGTTCCATCTGTATCACCAATAGTTTGTTCCATCTGTATCACAAATAGTTTGTTCCATCTGTATCACCAATAGTTTTGTTCCATCTCTATCACAAATAATTTGTTCCATCTGTTTCACCAATAATTTGTTCCATCTGTATCACAAATAGTTTGTTCCATCTGTATCACCAATAATTTGTTCCATCTGTATCACCAATAGTTTGTTCCATCTGTATCACCAATAGTTTGTTCCATCTGTATCACCAATAGTTTGTTCCATCTGTATCACCAATAATTTTTTCCATCTGTATCACCAATAGTTTGTTCCATCTGTATCACCAATAATTTGTTCCATCTGTATCACCAATAGTTTGTTCCATCTGTATCAGAAATAGTTTGTTCCATCTGTATCACCAATAATTTGTTCCATCTGTATCACCAATAGTTTGTTCCATCTGTATCACAAATAGTTTGTTCCATCTGTATCACCAATAGTTTGTTCCATCTGTATCACCAATAGTTTGGTTCCATCTGTATCACCAATAGTTTGTTCCATCTGTATCACAAATAATTTGTTCCATCTGTATCACCAATAATTTGTTCCATCTGTATCACAAATAGTTTGTTCTATCTGTATCACAAATAGTTTGTTCCATCTGTATCACAAATAATTTGTTCCATCTGTATCACCATAATTTGTTTCATCTGTATCACCAATAGTTTGTTCCATCTGTATCACCAATAGTTTGTTCCATCTGTATCAAAAAAAATTTGTTCCATCTGTATCACCAATAATTTGTTCCATCTGTATCACCAATAATTTGTTCCATCTGTATCACAAATAGTTTGTTCCATCTATATCACAAATAGTTTGTTCCATCTCTATCACAAATAATTTGTTCCATCTGTATCACCAATAGTTTGTTCCATCTGTATCACAAATAGTTTGTTCTATCTGTATCACCAATAGTTTGTTCTATCTGTATGACCAATAGTTTGTTCCATCTGTATCACCAATAGTTTGTTCTATCTGTATCACCAATAGTTTGTTCCATCTGTATGACAAATATATTTGTTCCATCTGTATCACCAATAGTTTGTTCCATCTGTATCACCAATAGTTTGTTCCATCTGTATCACCAATAGTTTGTTCTATCTGTATAACCAATAGTTTGTTCCATCTGTATGACAATAGTTTGTTCCATCTGTATCACCAATAGTTTGTTCCATCTGTATCACAAATAGTTTGTTCATCTTATCACCAATAGTTTGTTCCATCTGTATCACCAATAGTTTGTTCCATCTGTATCACCAATAGTTTTGTTCCATCTATATCACAAATAGTTTGTTCCATCTGTATCACCAATAGTTTGTTCCATCTGTATCACAAATAGTTTGTTCCATCTGTATCACCATAGTTTGTTCCATCTGTATCACCAATAGTTTGTTCCATCTGTATCACAATAATTTGTTCCATCTGTATCACAAATAATTTGTTCCATCTGTATCACCAATAGTTTGTTCTATCTGTATCACCAATAGTTTGTTCCATCTGTATGACAAATAGTTTGTTCCATCTGTATCACCAATAGTTTGTTCCATCTGTATCACCAATAATTTGTTCCATCTGTATCACCAATAGTTTGTTCCATCTGTATCACCTTGTCACGGTGTGTTAAAAAGAAAGGACGGGTTCCATCTGTATCACAAATAGTTGTCACGGTGATTCAAGGAGCACATGACCAACATCAGGTGGACAATGAGATGGGGGGGGGGGGAGGGGTGACGAGGACCGGTTTTTCGCTCTCTCCATCCTCCCCTTGGGTGAATTCCGATGACTAAAGAAACACTGGAGACATAGTAACGCCCTTATTCAGGAGGAAGGGGGGGGGTCATCACAGAAATAGGCCATCAGGTGAACAAATATCGCGAATTGTGAGGATTGTGTACACCACCACCCCACCACCACTACCCCCCCCCCCCCCCCCCCCCCGTCACTTCCTCTTTTTCCCGTCCCTCTTTCATTGTTCGTATACACCAGTCGATGAACATGACAACAGATCGATATTCATCCACTCCTTGCTTTCACACACACACACACACACACACACACACACACAACAGGGTCGATGTTCATCCACTCCTTGCTTTCACACACACACACACACACACACACACACACACACACAACAGGGTCGATGTTCATCCACTCCTTGCTTTCACACACACACACACACACACACACACACACACACACACACACACACACACACAAATATATATATACGCGCGCGCGCGCGTGCGTGCGCCCACACACACACACACACACACACACACACACACACACCATTTAAAGAGGCTGATGTGAAGGGTGGTTTGATTCGTTGAACAGGCAACTTTCAGGTCAAGGGGGTTTGAGAGAGAGAGAGAGAGAGAGAGAGAGAGAGAGAGAGTGTGTGTGTGTGTGTGTGGTGTGTGGTGTGTGTGTGTGTGTGTGTGTATGTGCTTGCGTGCAGGCCATTTGTGTGGACAGTCAGGGGTGTTTGAAAAGCTTGTGGTAGTGTGTACCTGCACACCTTTTCCAC
>CM031600.1:47116165-47118665 GCA_018398815.1 Conus ventricosus | reverse complement strand
GCCCACAAATCAATGAACAATGAGGGGTTTTTGTCATAAAGTTTAACTGCTCCATAGTTTTATACTAGAATTTAATCTAATCCAGTTATTGTTTTTATCATGCTCTCTGTCAAAACTTGTTCAGTATAATAAAATCCTATAAGATCTAAATGGGTAAGATTAATCCAATTTAGTTCTGTAAGATTGTTTCTATTTAGACTAATATTGATTTTGTCACTGGTTGTAACGACCTTAATCCCCCCACCATCGTAAAGAACGACGACAGTAACTTTAAGACTGTCAACGTCTAAGTTTTGCCAGCTAATTAGAATTCCTTTTAGAAGGACGTCACTAACGCCTACAACCCCATCCCTCTCTACATCTTTTAAGACAGAAATTTCAAATATCATTGTGAACGTGTCTCCTAATTTCATTTGCGGAATGAACTGTAATTTTGTAGAAGCATCTTTTAAAACTGATTCTCTTCTGTGGAGGATGTACTGTTTATTCCCATACGGCTTTATTTCAGTCTCTTTTCGACTATTGTCCTCAGGCATAAGACTTACATGTAAAGGGCCTGAGTTGAATGCTTTTCTGAAATTTTTTTGATGGTTAAAAAATGTAATGGGCTTATGAATTCAAATTTTATGTCCCATTCTAAATATGGTTCTAAGTGCCATTTGCTGTCAGGTTTTCGAACTATTTTATATTCATACTGGCCGGCATTATTTGCTTCTACATTGCGCAGTTGCTCTAGTTTAGGAAACTTTTGTTGTCGCCAACCTCTTTGCGTTTATAATCGCCATCTTTAGTGTACTCAAACCCATACAAAGTGCCTATCTCACCGTTCTGTTCAAAGTCCGCAACGTCTGCAAGGTCTTTTAATTCTAAAGTTATACACCTCACAGGCGCTAATGTAACTCCTGGTTCTTCCGGCCCACGCGACATTATTTTTTAGAACAACTTATTATTTTATTTCTAAAACAATGTGCAGGTTATCACATTTCACGAGTTTCCCTGTTTTGTCTGCAATTTTTAAATTAAATGCCCCGACCCTCCCACAAACTAATCTTTTAAACTGTAAATTAGGGAATTGTATAATTTCATAATCGCAATATGCAGCTTTCCCTGATGGAAGAGCTCTTAAAACAGTTGAGGGCCTTCCATCATATAAGTTTTCATCAGTGCTCAGCTCATCTAAATGAACATAGAGTAATGAATGTAATGCAAGATCGAGCGGATTTTCTCCCTCATAAGTAGTTTTGCTTGAGTAACTCTAAATCTATGATTGTTAGCTGCAAAGCCTAACATTTTAGCTAGCTCTTTATCAAAATAGTAACCTCCTTCTTCTTCAGGCTTGAATGTTAACATTGTTTTCAGATTCGCATTGTTAAGTTTGAGAGTAATATTAAAGTTACTCATTGCTTCTTTTAGTGAGCAAAACCCGTAATAACCATCAGGTATTGTTAACTGGCTAACTTTGGCCCCTGTTTTGTTAACTTTTAGAACCTTATTATTTCCTTGGATTCACTTATATTAAACCATACGACTTTGTAAAATATTTCATGGAGTGCGACCGTTCTGGTTCCGCAATTGTTATCAATAGCATGTTCTAAAAACGAAGGACGGTCTTGAGTTGTTATTGTTACAAACATTTTTTAAACGAAATAAAAATGAGTGCGTTTAAATATACTGATGCAAAATATTCTGTGGGCCGCACTACAATCTTAAAAATATAGCAACTGGCACCCTTGTCATTTCTGTGACTCAGACTGACACCTTTCAAGTAAAGGTGAGTACTCCATTAAGCAGATATCTTAACCCTCCTATTAAAAAGACTACATCGCAAAAGTGTGGTTCAGTCATCCGATGCAGTTTTATCAGAACCAGTTAAACTTTGCTGTGTTTTGTGCATCAACTGGGTGTGGAGTGTCGTATGCTGATCACTTAAATCATCCTGGTCCTTTGGTGAGGTCAGTGTTCAGATTTCATTTCTATTACACTTCAGGCGTTATTTTGTCAGAACTGCAAGCGTCATTACCGAATGACAAACCGTTTAATCCATTCAGCAACAGAATAGACATGAAGGCTTTTGAAAGGATCTGTAACGAATTTAATATTAAGGTCAAGACAGACTTCAGACAAAAGTTGGACCTTAATTATGGTCTAGGCACCCTTTATTTTTGGGGCGTGCGCAGAAAGTATAACTATGACTGGGATCCTCCTTCTACATCTTTCTCTTCAGGCACAGCTGTTCATCTTGGGTCCATAGAGCAAGAGCATAAAACAGCGTGGACAACATTTATCTTAGACACTTCTAAGGGCCTAACTAGAGCGGGAATAGAACGAATAAACGACTCTATTCGTACTTACGTTTGGTGTTTGCTAGGTTCGCAAGCACAAACGAGATCGAACATAACTGATCTTCTATGGCTTTGATGCGCAAAAAAATTCTTTGGGCCCCAAATTACAGGAGCCCTCAAATAAAAGGTACCAATTTTTACAATACGCAAGACGAAGG
>CM031600.1:47094434-47109434 GCA_018398815.1 Conus ventricosus | reverse complement strand
TTGAAGCAGTGTCGTTTCCTCTTTTTTCCCTCCCCCTCCTTCTCCCCCACCCCCCCCCCCCGCCCCCTCCCCCCCCACCTTCTTTCTCCCCCCCCCCCCTGCCCCCACCCCCCCCCCCCCCCCCCCCCTACAGACAACCTACAAGTCTAATAATGTTTATGGCTTGTGGGGGGTATCAAGAGCTCAGCGACCGCGCGCCGTGTGTGTGTTGTGTGTGTGATATGTTTTATTGTTCCAATTATATAATGTTTCCTGTTGTTATTGTTGGCTCTGGGCCCCCCGCCATCGCCTTCCATTATTCACGTTTACCTAAAACAATAACATAGGAGTTGTTTTCTAATTTTTTAAGTATGGGGAGAAAAGACGACTGATGTGATTATTATGATTGCCAGTATGCCAGGTAAAGACGAGGAGCGAAACTTTCTGTAGTCTACATTCAGAATGGCAGTGCCTAATTTTCTAATCCTTATGTCACAGGGTTTTTTAAAACCATAATCGAGCGCGTGGCGCGCGCGTGACTCTGTAAGAACGAGAGCAGGAGGGGGAGTGGAGGTGAAGAGCGAGCGCGTGTGTGTTTTTTCTTTTCTCTCACCCCCCCCCCCCCCCCCTCCTCTCTCTCGTCTCACTTGTCTGCCAGTCGTCTGTCTCCTCTCTCTTTCTTTTTCTGTCTGTCTGCTCTGTCGTCTTCTGATAAGCTTTCTTTTCTGTCCATTCCCTGCCTGTCTCTCTCTCATCTCTCTCTGCTCTGCAGCTCTGCTCATGGTTTTTGTTTTCTTCTTCTGCCTCTCCACCTCCACCTGCGGGTCCCCTGCCTCCTCCCCTCCGCCCCCCTCTCCGCCCACCCCCCCCCGCCCCCCTCCACCCCCTTACCTCCCCCTCAAACCTCCCTCACCCTTATCAACAGAAAACAAAACAAACAAAAACAAATCCCCCACACAGACCGTGCAGAACAACAGGGATATGGCGAGATAAGAAATGCGGGGTTTCACCTTGAAGCCTTACGTTAGCATTTACATCAAGTAAAGCGGGAACAGGGACATAAGCATCACAACGCAAAGGAGCGCTCACAAGAGTAGGATACAGCACGCATTGCGCGCCGCGCATGTCCTCTCTCGTCTTCCATTCTATCTCATCTCTCCTCTCTCTCTGATGGACTGATTGTTCAGTCTTTCGAGCTCCGACCTTGACTCCGTATCTATCTTCGACACATGGCAAAAAAGGCAACCCCCATGCAATCCCTTCACTGCCCCCACGTACCCCACACCCCCCTCCCTAAAAAGCTAAAAGCAGGTGTCGGAAAAAATAGAAATAAGGGGAGAAAACAGCCGGCGAGAATATCAGGCGACAGGGGGTGAAGTGATTGGTATTCAGATGGGGTATTCCACTGGGTTTGCTGCAGCAGGTAAAAAGAAAGACGTGTGATGAGAGAGGAGGGTGTGTGTGTGTGTGTAATGGTGTTGTGTGAGGTGTTAGTGTGTGTGTGCGTGTGTGTGTGTGCGTGCGTGCGCCGTGTGTGCGCGTGTTTGTGCGTGTTTCTGAGTTGTTATCTCCTGGTCTGAAGACAATTGATTCCTATTCTGAACGTTTTCGAGGCTGAGAAAGCTGATTGAAATCTCCCACCCCTGTACGCCCTACCTCACGCGCCACCATGCCAACCCCCTCTCTCACTCTCTCTCTCGTCTTCTCCTCCTCTCGTCTCTTTCTACACTCTCTCTACTTCAATCTCTCTCACTCCTCTCTCTTTCAGTCTTTTTTCCAATTCGATTCTTTTCGTGAAAACGTATTTATTTCTTTATGACGGGAATGTGGGTCTCACCTCTGTCTGTCCCACCCCGTGCTCTCTCTCTCACTCAGTCTCTCTCTCGTCTCTCCTCTTCTCCGCATCCCTCCTTCCTCTCCGAATCTATCTCCGCTCCTCCGACTCTCTGCTCACCTCTCCCTTTACTCGGTCTCACGAGCTCCTTTCTTGATCAATCATCACTCTCTCTCTCTCTCTCTCTCTCTCTCTCTGTCTGTCTGTCTGTCTCTCTCTCTCTCTCTCTCTCTCTCTCATCTGAGCACAATCTTCAGGTTTCCAGTTCCAGTTCAGGTTCTTTCTTTCTAAAATGTAATCATTTGAGTGAAAGGAGTGGCGGTGGTGACACACGGGAGTCACTCTGTGGGGAATGAGGGGGGAGTATGTACGAGGGTTCGGGGGAAGGCGGGTGGGGGGGAGGGGGGGGTGGGGGGTGAGGGGGGAGGGGGGCAAGCACAGGGGAGAGAGTTTCTCTGTCGTCACAGAATACAAGGCAACGCCGTGCCGCTACTACAGCCATTGAGCCAACTTTTGTTATCATGATCTTTTCTTTAATAAGTCCAGACAAATGTAATGTCTCACATCTCTGTCCTCTTCTCACTTCCGTCCCCCTTTTAACTTTTCGCCTCTCCCCCCACACCTTTCTCTGTCTGTCTTCCTCATCTCTCTCATCCTCTCCGTCTCCTCTTCTCATCCTCTCCCCTCTCTCCCTCTCTCTCTCTCATCCTCTCTCGTCCGTCACCCCTCTCCCACCCTCGACCCTCCCTCTCTCTCTAACTCCTTCAATACTCTCTCTCTCTCTCTCTCTGTCCCCCCCTCTCTCACTCTCTCTGTCTATCTCTGTATCCTCTCACTGTCACTCTCTCTCTCTCTGTTTTAATCACACACACGCACTGCGCCAGTGACACAAATACACACACAGAGACTTTCGCAGCACACGACGCCACACATGCACAACGCAACCGTCGTGCGCGGCATACAATACCCACTACGCACACACACACAACGCACACACACACGCACCACACACAGCACGCCCACAACACGACCACACCACAGTACGAGCCAGACATCACGCACACACACACACACACACCACACACACACAACACACTACGACACTGATTAAACGCGGCAAAACCATTGCCTGAAACTGGGAGGTGAATATCAGGTGATGGGGGGAGATTGGGTGTATTGTTCCTAGACCCTAGTGGGCGTCAGTGGAAGGAAGGTGGAATGGGGAGGGGGGGGGAGGGGACGGAGGTTGGTTTTGTTTTTCCCTTTGCTTATTGCGGTAATTGTGTGACGTCAAGTCACGTTCGGGGGGTGGGGGGGGGGGGGGGGGGGGGGGGCGATGAGGAATGTGTCTTCTTTAAGGTCTTTTGTCTACATACCTCTTGCTATATATACACCACGTGCGCGGCAGCACGCACGCCACGCACGCACACGCACACACACACACACACACACACACACACCGTATGCCGTGTTTTTCTTTGGACGAACGTTAACGCTTTGCCGTGCTCTTCTTTTGAGGGACATCTGAACCTGTTGTGTTCTCTCAAGGAGACATCTGCATTTGGATGACGACGGTCTCAACAAAAAAATTCTCATTGTCAAATATCTACAGTCCTTTTTTTTCCCGTTATTTGCATTGAGGTTATCGGAAATCCTTGCCATGCGAATAATTGACCCAAGTCTCGCTCTTTCCAGTGCTGTTCTTTGAAGGTGTCTGAAATCCTTTCTGTGTGATCTTCTTTGGAGACATCCACATCAGATCTGTCCTGTGCTCTTTCTGCATTGGCTTAAGGCCCCGGCAGCTGAAGGCCAAACAATCATCATTTGCCTCTTCTTCAAGTTTTCCTGTCGACTCGTTACTGGCACCTGTAACAACGGCACTGGGCGGAGATTAGTGCTAGTAGCAAGATAAGAGAGTAGCCGACTGCTTCACACTTTCTTCGTTTTATCGCAGTTATCAGAAAACGGCGAACTGGATCAGCTGGGACCGTCGTGTGAACATTCCTAAAGGTTTGCGCGCGCCGTTCATTGCTGTGTAGGGGTGGTACGGAGGAACAGGAAATCCTGCAGTGGACCTTGTCATTTTTCAGGACAACACACTTGCAGTTTTTCAGCGGTTCATACGGCTGGAACGGCCATCTTTTCAACACACACACACACGCACACACTTACGGCGCGCGCGCGCGCGCGACACACACACACACACACTACACACACCACACACACACACACACACACACACACACACACACACACACACACACACAGCTAGTTCGTTCGTCGGTTCGTGCGGGATACGAAGGTGACAAGGTAAAAGAGGATGACGCTTCATTCATCCAACTGTGTCGGTTCTCGCCATTCCGTTGACTTCCAAGGCGTTCATCCAGTTCAACGTTGTTCCCATCACCCCACCCCACCCCCACCTCCTCCATCTCACCATTCAGTCCCCTTCGCGCCGGCTGCTTGGAGTTCTTGTCAGCATCCATCCCCCACCCCCACCCCCACCCCCCATCTTGTTCACCCACAGAAGCTCCGTTGGTGTCAGCTTCCCCCCATTCCCCTTCTCATTCTGTGCATGTTGGAACCCGCTGTTGACATCACCTTTTCTATCAGGGAAACCGGAGAGAATTATTGACGATTTACATAGAGCTAGCCACTGTGTGACACTGTCAGGGAGTGACGTCATTACGCCCGGGAGTTTTCGTCACAGATGTTTGCTGGTGACTGTTGACTTCCACTTTTTTTTTTCTTTTCTTTTCTTTTTGAACACGTCTCAGAGCTCCATCTACATGTCATAGATTTTTTTGTCAGGGAGTGACGTCATCACTCTCAGGGACTACGTCACTGATGCTACCTCCAGTTTGGTGCAGTTGCGTCGGCACACAAGATGTCTGTCATGATATTATTATGAAGCCGAGACTGATTACATGTTATTAGACAACGTCAGGTTTTTATTATATATATTGACTGTTCTCTGTTTGGAAATAAAGCTATTTTTGTCCGAGACAGGTTGTGTGATTGGTCTGCCTCGGGTGGTTCGCTGACGATAGCCAGAATGAGAGCGGTTCCAATGAAATGGGTGCGTTTTGTTTTTTTCAAAAACGGTTTAAGTGCTTGTTAGGGAATTCTCTCTCTCTCCCTCTCTCTCTCTCTCTCTCTCTCTCTCTCTCTCTCTCTCTTCTCTCTCTCTCCTCTACACACACACACACACACACACACACAACACACACACACACGCATGCGCATACACACACATACGCACGCACACGCGCACAAACATGCAATGCAGACGTAAGCTCACAACAGTTTCCTGGCGTGTGTGCACAGGCTTCAAGGAGCATACACATGTGGAGATCAGCTACAACTGGAACACGCTTGATGGATGTATATCAGCTTTTATTTCTCTCGGTCTCTTTTTCCCTTGCCCTTTCAGCAACATTCATCTCAGCGCTAATTCCTGCTCCATCAACACAGCAGCATCCAGGCTGATCTTGCCAACGCCTCTCAGCAAGGCTGTCCACACAGACTGGTCTAAATCATGTCGTCATGTGGCAACCCACCAGAGGAGACCCTGCCCTGCTACCGAGTCGTTCGGTAGTATCAGCGGCGCCTGCTTTTTATCTGCCATACACGGGACACCAATGTTGATTGATTAGGGTCTCTTCTGACGACAGTCATTGCTTAGCTCCACGTTCATTCAACGACAATCGCCGCTGACTTGCAAACACGAGTAGACACAAATCTTCTCTCTCTCTCTCTCTCTCTCTCTCTCTCTCCTCCTCTCTCTCTCTCTCCTCACACATCATCTCTCTACACTCATCACACACACCACACACACACACACAACACATCTCTCTCTCTCTCTCTCTCTCTCTGTCTCTCTCTGCCCTCTCTCTGTCCCTCTCTCTGCCCCTCACACAGACACACACACACACACACCACACACACCACACACCCGCGCGCGCCGCCACACACACACTTTTGGTTCCAAAGCTGCACTCCCTAACGGCAGGTGGACACAACACCACATCACACACGTGGCTTTCAGAACAGCCAGCATCACTCCCTACCAAAGCTGGCACGGACGTGTACCATGTGTGTGAAGCGTGAAATGCCCACACACTTTGGATGAACGACGACTGTCGCGTTTCTCAAAGCCCCCTTTTGTTTCTTTTGTTTGGATTCCACCGCTTCCCTACCTGTGAACTTTTGAAGCATCGCAGAAGATGACAGGAACTGGGGGGGGGGGGGGGGGGGGGGGGGGGCGCTGCCTCATGATGTGGCTCTGTGATCCACATGGTCTGACCCAGAGAAATGCTCCTGTCAAGAGGAGGTCTAATGCTTGTGTATGTGGGAACAGCTGGAGGTGGAGTGGGTGTGTATGACCGGATTCTGTTCCCTTCAGGGAAAGCACGCACGCACGCACGCACGCACCACACACACACACACACACACACACACACCACACACCACAACACACCACACGCACAAACACACACACACCCGCACAACAACAACACACACACACGACGCCGCACACACTTTTTTTCAACGCGAACCTAAGATCGGCCGTTTCGCGAACTTCACCGATCTTGGCACGTGAACCAAAAGATCAGACAATGAAAGATCCATCATGAATCGCCGAGATCATGTATTCCACAAACTTGGTTGGCGATCTGAAAATTCGTTGGATTAGGAAGTGCCTTTATTTAGTGACATTAACGATTAGGAAGTGCCTTTATTTAGTGACATTAACGATTAGGAAGTGCCTTTATTTAGTGACATTAACGTTGAATCCAAGACATAAGCGATTAGAGGCCATTTAGACATTACAGATAGAAGCTTATTACTGACATTAACGCAAAATAGGAAGTGCCTTTACTATGCAAGTTGGAGTCCTTATTTAGGCATTAAAAGAAGTCTTATTTAGTGCATTAAGATTAGAAGTGTCTTTATTTAGTGACATTAATGATTAGGAAGTGTCTTTATTTAGTGACATTAAGATTTAGGAAGTGCCTTTATTAGTGACATTAATGATTAGGAAGTGCCTTTATTTAGTGACATTAACGATTAGGAAGTGCCTTTATTTAGTGACATTAACGATTAGGAAGTGCCTTTATTTAGTGACATTAATGATTAGGAAGTGCCTTTATTTAGTGACATTAACGTTGAATCCACAAGCACGACAAGGATACAGCAGGCAGGGCTAAGCATCCAGGGGAGTTACAGGAATGGAACTATCTCTACTCTGGCACCATTAAGACGACAAAGCACAGGCAGCGAAAATGGCCTTGTCTATGTTAGTTACGCAATTCCCCGAAGTTGGAGTATGGCTGTCTTAATGGCGGGATTAAAAAAAACGGTCATACACACAAACTCCACTCCCTTTTGGGTAGATGGGATTAATCCTTGCCTGTCTATACAGGGAGTGTCCGCAGGAGTGTGCGTACACACACACACACACACACACACACACACAACACACACACACACACAACACAATTAAAAAAATAAAAGTTAGTTACGCAAGCGAGGTTCGAACTCTAAACGCCTCGGTCACCGAGTGCGACCTAGGTGTTTAACCGAAGAGCCACCGTGACATTTCTGATGGCTTACGTCTGCGCGGAACGCTTTATTCGATGTGTGGTGTTCTGGCGATGAATGTCACTAGAGAAATATTGGAACCAGCGACATCAAGGAATGATCGCAGATGCGTATTCAGTTCCCCAGTCTCAGCCACACTTGGAGGAAGCACTCTCTTTTATTAGAATGAGAATGGAGCCTTCACCTGAAGCACGTAGTCCTTTCTGTGGCGAGAAGATTCAGACTCGGCCTTAGACTTCAACTATAACGAGAACCCTTAAGACTTCTCAGATACACTTATGACAATAGTCAGTATTATGACAAGTCATAGATAATGTTTAGACAGCGGTTTTGGGGAGGTTTTTTTTCTGTGTCCGTGTAGAGAACCACTTTGTTTTATTTTTTGGTGCAATCGTGAACATTTTTTGGCGAGATAGGTTGGTAAGTCTTGCTTCCGCAAGATCCTTGGCATCTCCTACAAAGATCACATGACCAACTTGGAGGTCCAGACCAGAGTAAGGCAAGCCATTGGATGATACGGAGACCTGTGTCCACTGTGAACAGAAGGAAAATGAGATGGTATGGTCATGTATCAAGATCAACAGGACTTGCCAAAACAATTCTGCAAGGAACAGTGCGAGGAGGCAGAAGGAGAGGAAGACAGAGAAAGAGATGGGAGGACAACATCAGTGCATGGACTGGCCTCACACTCAGCAACTGCCTCAGAGCGTCTGAGAACCGGGGGAGTGAGGAAGCTGGTTGCGAAGTCTTCTGTGGCGCCCCAGCGGTCTTCAAGGCTCCGGGATTGGTGATAGGTGATTTGTAGGTCGCCATTGCCCAGCCTTTCACTTAGGCATCGTTGATACAACAATGGAACTGGTGTATCTGTTGATGGCTGTTCTGATGAGAAGGAACAGTGGAACTGTGTATCTGTTGATGGCTGTTCTGATAGAGGAACAGTGGAACTGCTGTATCTGTTGATGGCTGTTCTGATGGGAAGGAACAGTGGAACTGGTGTATCTGTTGATGGCTGTTCTGATGGGAAGGAACAGTGGAACTGGTGTATCTGTTGATGGCTGTTCTGATGAGAGTGAAGGCCTTGCCAGCCTGATACAACAGTGGGTGATGGTCTGTGACAGTTCCCCGTGGGGTGGGGTGAGGGGGGGGGGGGGTAGTGAGAGGAAGGAATATGAGGGAAAGGGGTGGGAAGGGGATGTGTTCTCATGTGAACAAGGACTGGGTTGATTCGTGTTCGTTTCATTTTCTCCAAGAGATAGTCCATTTGATGCGGAAAGGCCACTGTTTTGTCAGTCTGTTTTTCTATTGGAGGACTCTTGTGTATGTGTGTGTGTGTGTGTGTGCGTGTGTGCGTACGTGCGTGCGTGCGTGTGTGTGTGTGTGTGTGTGTGTGTGGTGTGTGTGTGTGTGTGTGTGTGTTGCCTGTCTATGTGTCTGAATATGTGTGTGTGCGTGAGTGTCCGCGCGCGCGCACGTGCTTGCATGATGGCGTGCTTGTCGTGCGTGTGAGTGTAAGTGTGTGCGTGTGCACGCACATCTCTGTGTGTGTGTGTGTGTGCGTGTGCGGTTGTGTGTGTGTGTGTGTGTGTGTGTACATGCGTAAAGAAATTTGAGCGTGTCTTAATTCTTCTTTGTCTTTCACACAGAGTATTTTGGTCGCACGATGAACGTCTACATTTCTACTGATGAATGAGCAATAAACCGCGCGCACATGTGTATGTATGTATGTGTGTGGTGGTGGTGGTGGGGGTGTGTGTGTGTGTGTGTGTGTGTGTGTGTGTGTGTGTGTGTGTGTGTGCACGCGCACGCGCAGGCTCCTATAAAGCCTGATGTTTATAATCCACCAAAAAATAGGGAAAAAGACACACACAAAAGGCCTAACACCCCACCCCCCACCCCCCCACCCACCCCAATCTTGTCCTCACTGCTCCCTTCCCACCCTACCTCTCCCCGCCCCCCTTTCCCTCTAGCCCCACCCCCACCCACCCTTCTCTCTCCTCCCCCTGTCAACCTCCCCTCACTTCGTCTCCTACTACTCCCCCCCCCCCCCCCCCCCCCTCCCATCACAACAACATCAGCCACCAACCTTCATCGAGCTGTTACGAGCTGGAACTGTCTGGATGTGTTTTTTGTTGTTGTTTTTTTTCTTCTTCTTCTTCTTCTCCCCCCCCCCCCCCCCCCCCCCCCCCCCCCCGTCATTGTTCAGTGTCGTTCAAGCTGACGGACCTCCAGACTGCAACTTAAACTCTCTGCGATCATTCTGAAGTGGCGACAAGCTTCCACGGCTCGGAGTGACGTCAGCGGAGAGATCCAATGGCACGGGCGAATAACTCGTGTCTCGTACCACAGTCTGGTCGCCATTGCGCCCACAACGTGTCTTTTCCCATGTCATGCCATCCACTTCTCTTCTCCCTTTTCTTTCTTTTCTTTCTTTCTTTTTCCCCCTTTTGCGAGGTTCGACCATTGTCTGTATAATAGGCTTGTATTTCGAGGAGTGTCTTGAAGAGAAAGAGTGAAGGGGGGGGTGGAGAGGAAGAGAGGAGGTTGGAATGGAACGGGGGGAGGGGGAGGAGATGGGGAGGTGAAAGGGTTGGAGGGAGTGTGTGTGTGTGTGTGTGTGTGTGTGTGTGTGTGTGTGTGTGTGTGTGTGTGTGTCGGGGGTGAGGGGGGAGGGGGGAGAGAGACTATCGACCATCTCTATGGGCAAAAGAAGAGACAGCATAACAACGGTTTAATGGATCCAGACCGCAGTCTATTTTCATGCGGCACGTAAAAAACATCTGGCAATGCGACGGCGACAAACAGGAAGAACACAGAACGGCGAAGGATTGTAATGTTGCGAGGCTTGGTAGGGGGGAGAGAGAGAGAGAGATAAAGCGGGGGGGGGGGGGGGGAACATGGAAGGAGGTGAAGAGGACGGGGAGGGTTGGGGGGGGGGGGGAGAGAGGGAGGAGCAGTGGGGAACAAAGCAGTAGCCAGTAGCATTGTAGCCCGGTCTTTTACAGCTGTCAAAGGGAGAGAGAAAAAAGACGTGTCCACAGAAGAAAAAGAAGAAGAAGAACCAACAACAACAACATAAACACAACTGTTTGCAAATTTGAGACATTGTCGTTTAACGGTAAAACTGTGATCTATTGACGGTTTTTGATTTGTCTGTTTTCGCTTTGTTATTGTTGTTATTGGGTTTTGTTGTTTTTGTTTTGTTTTTCAGAATAAGAAAAGCTTGCGATGAGGACGCCAGGCAATCGCTTTAAATGTTTCATCCCCAATCTATTAACAATGATAATAATGACAATTTATATAGCGCTCATCCTAACATCCTAATTCGTTAAAAAAAATTTTTGGTTTCGATGTTTAAAAAAAAATTACATGTGAAAAAGCCATATGACAAATGGAAAGTGCAGGCCAGTTAGCGTCCGCTGTGAACATATGTCATCATCTATACTGATGTTCATCGCCAATTTAGAACAAAACCTAAACCAGTCTGCATGTTATCAATTAAAACGAGATTTTTAAAAATGCAGAAACCTGGAACAAGGACACATCGGCAGACAAGTACAGGATGATTTTTTTTTTTTTTCGGTTGTGTTTTTTGTTGTGTGTGGTTGGTTTTTTTTTTGTGTGTGTGGTTTTTTTTGTGTGTGTGGTTTGTTTTTTGTGTGGAGTTTGTTTATGGTTGTGGGTTGGTTTTTTTTTTGTGTGTGGTTTGTTTTTTTGTGTGTGTGGTTTGTTTTGTGTGTGTGTTTTTTTTTTTTGGGGTGTTAGTTTTTTTGTGTAGTTGGTTTGTATTTGTGTGTGTGTGGGTATTTTTTTGTGTGTGGTTTTTTTTTTTGTGTGGTGGTTTGTTTTGATTTGTTGGTTTTAGTTTTTTGTTGTGTGTGGTGGGTTTTCTTTTTGTGTGTGTGGTTTTCTTCTTTGTGGTGTTGTTTTTTTGGTGTGTTTTGTTTTTTGTGTGTTGTTGGTTTTTTTTTCTGTGTGTGTGGTTTGTTGTTTTGTGTTTGGTTGTTTTTTGTGTGTGTGGTTTGTTTTTTTTTTGTGTGTGGTTTGTTTTTTTTGTGTGTGGTTTGTTTTTCTTTGTGTGTGGTTTGTTTTTTTGTGTGTGTGTGGTTTGGGTTTTTGTTGTGGTGTGGTTTGGGTTTTTTTTGTGTGTGTGGTTTGTTTTTTTGTGTGTGTGGTTTTTTTTTTGTGTGTGTGGTTTGTTTTTTTGTGTGTGTGGTTTGTTTTTTTGTTGGGTTTTTGTTTTGTTTGTTTGTTTGTTGTTGTTGTTGTTTTGTTGTGTTTGTTGTTGTTTTTTTTTTTGGGGGGGGGGGGGGGTTAAGAACAAAAACTACGAGTTCAAGGAGAGAGTTCCTCCAATGGAACTTTAAGAAATAATCCCTCGTCATTAAGAACATAGAAAAAAAAGCCCAATGGTGGGTGGAGAGGGGGGGGGGGGAGTAAAGCACACTTTAGATAGAGGACACCGGAGAAAAAAAAAGTTTTGAAATCCGTCTCATTTAACATACTGTTAAAAAAAAAGAAAATGCCGATACCACTGTTCGATAGTGATGTTGTTTTTGATGACAGATTATCTGTTGACTGATTTGATAGTTTGTTTATAAAATAAAAAAAATAAAAAAAAAACTTTACCGCCATGAATTAATGCTTGAAGTTTCATCCACCTTTTTTCATGTTTCTTCCTGAGTAAGGAACGTTTCGATTCTTTGCTTTGTTTAGTCTTTCTTCTCTGGCTGTTCTTTCTTTAAAATTGGCTCACAAGATTTTTCTTTAATCATACTTGTCAAATCAAACACTTCCCGTCTTTCATTTTCCTTCGTTTTGTTTGAATCCCTTTTCCTGCCGTTCTGGTCTTGCGTGCAGCAGAACGACATAAAGGGTTTTATACACACACACACACACACACACACACACACACCCCACACACACACACACACACACACACACACGTTAGCTTTTCTTCCAGTGTTGTTTGTTTGTTGTTGTTGTTGTTCTTAATTCTCAAAAGCCATCCATACTCGGAGTTGGGTGAACGACCTGGCGACAGCTTATTCTTACAATGCTTCAGATTCCTGGCGACCCCACATCTTACACTCAGCAACTGGAGCACGTGCAAAAAAATAATAATAATAATAAAACGTGCTAGAAAAAAGGAAGAGGAGTGCAGGGGGGGGGGGGGGAGGAGAGATGACGTAGGCAGTGGTGGAAGGGGAGAGGAAGTGTGTGTGTGTGTGTGTGTGTGTGTGTGTGTGTGTGCGTGCGTGCGTGCGTGCGTGCGTTGCGTGCGTGCGTGCGTGCGTGCGTGCGTGCGTGCGTGCGTGCGTGTGTGTGTGTGTGTGTGTGTGTGTGTGTGTGTGTGTGTGTGTGTTGTGTGAGTGTGTGAGTACAACAATGAGTTAATCTGACAATAAATTGGTTTTCGTCAGTGTGTGTGTTTCAGGTGTGTGTGTGTGTGTGTGTGTGTGTTGTGTGTGTGTGTGTGTGTGTGTGTGTGTGTGTGTGTGTGTGTGTGTGTTTATGTGTGTGTGTGTGCGGCGCGTGTGTGGTGTTCATGGTGGTGGTGGTGGTGGTGGTGGTAGTGATGGTGGTGGTGGTGGTGGTGATGGTTGGTGGTGATGGTGGTGGTGGTGGTGGGGGGGGGTGGTGGGGTATGTTGGTGGTGTGGTGTTGTAGATGGTGGTGGTTTATGGTAGGGGTTGGTGGTATTATGTTGGAGGTGTGTTGGTGGTGGTGGTGGTGGTGTGGTGTGTTGTGATGGTGTGTGGTGTGATGGTCCTGGTGGGGGGGGGGGGGGCCAAGTAACCCATATTTCTCGAATCGGTGGGCCTCGGTGGTTGAAGGATGTGGGAGAGTGTCAATGAATGTTGTATGAGGTCCTCGCTTTCAAGTACAATCGCGCTAAACACTTCATCTTCTTGACGAAGGAATTGTTCGTATTGAGTGTGTTGTGTTGTGGTGGTGTGGTGGTGTGTGTGTGTTGTGTGTGTGTGTGTGTGTGTGTGTGTGTGTGTGTGTGCATTATCGACGTTGTGTGTGTGTGTGTGTGTGTGTGTTGTGTGTGTGTGTGTGTGTGTGTGTGTGTGTGTGTGTGTAGTGTATTGTGTGTATGTGTATGTGTGTGTGTTGTGTAGAGTGTAGTACACTTGAGTTAATTCTGAATTTAATTGGTTTCAGTATGTGTAGTGTGTGTGTGTGGTGTGTATGTGTGGTGTGTGTGTGTGTGTGTGTGTGTGTGTGTGTGTGTGGTGTGTGTGTGTTGTGTGTGTGTGTGTGTGTGTGTGTGTGTGTGTGTGTGTGTGTGTGTGGTGTGTGTGTGTACCCTTGTGTGTATGTGTGTATATGTGTGACTGAGTGTGTGAGTGTGTGTGAGTGTGTGTGTGTGAGTGTGTGTGTGTGTTGTGTGTGTGTGTGTGTGTGTGTGTGTGTGTGTGTGTGTGTGTGTGTATGTGTGTGTGTGTGTGTGTGTGTGTGTGTGTGTGGTGTGTGTGTGTGTGCGCGCGCGTGCGTGTGTGTGAGTGTGTGTGTGTGTGTGTGTGTGTGTGTGTGTGTGTGTGTGTGTGTGTGTGTTGTGTGTGTGTGTGTGTGTGTGTGTGTGTGCGGGCGTGTGTGTGAGTGTTTGTATGTGTGTCTGTGTCTCTGTGTGTGTCTCTGTGTGTGTCTGTGTGTGTGAGTGTGTGAATCTGCAAGAAAGACCAAGTCAGCCGGAGATAGAGAGACAGACAGACAGACAGACAGAGTTCGTATAGTGTGCGTGTGTGTGCTAGCATGCGCGCGCGGGGCGCGCACGCGCGCGCGGGGGCGTGTGTGTGTGTGTGTGTGTGTGTGTGTGTGTGTGTGTGTGTGTGTGTGTGTGTGTTTATTATGTATGTGATTATGCATGTGGTGCACGCGCGCGCGCCTGTGTGTGTCTGTGTGTATGTTTATCTCTTTTTATCTTAATTTTTGCTGGTCGGTGTACCCACCTTTTTGTGGTTGTTGTTGTTGTTGTTGTTTAACTGAAGAATGAGTACTAGGGATGAAGAATGCGGGAACAACAAATGACCTCCCCGCCCCAATCTGCCCACACCCCCAACCTCTCACCCCTCCGATCTGCCCACGGGATATGACGATTTTTGTTTTCATTTTTATATGAACTAATACAACGCCAGCGTAAGAAATACGAACATGGTGTTACCGAACTCCCGTAGGTTTCCATTTTTGAAACCCCGATTGTGACGTCATATATACAAGCTGGAAACACGGCATAGCTGACCTAAATCACTAACATTGAAAGCGATCTCATGCATACCTGACTGTGGCTGTATTAAGACTGAAAGCGATCTCATGCCTATCTGACTGTGGCTGTATTAAGACTGAAAGCGATCTCATGCCTATCTGACTGTGGCTGTATTAAGACTGAAAGCGATCTAATGCATACCTTACTTAGCTGTATTAAGACTGAAAGCGATCTAATACATACTTTACTTTAGCTGTATTAAGACTGAAAGCGATCTAATACATTCCTTACTCTAGCTGTATTAAGACTGAAAGCGATCTAATACATTCCTTACTCTAGCTGTATTAAGACTGAAAGCGATCTAATACATTCC
>CM031600.1:47084434-47086934 GCA_018398815.1 Conus ventricosus | reverse complement strand
CTACGATGGAGATCCTTTTCTTTTTTTCCGTGTAAACACGTGTTGCCCGTGCTTCTGACTCGGGCAACTGGTCGACCTTCACGTGCAGCACAGCCAATGTTCCCCCTTGATCCTGGGACTGCCTGTTACAGCTGACGGGTCACAGGAAGCGACAAGAACCAGTGTGTTCTCAGACCAGGGGTGAAGGAAAGCAGTGTTTACTGACAGACGGGGTCATATGTCGGCTGTGAAAGGTATGTACACCATTTGTTTATTTGCTGTCCCATCTTCTGTGCCACCTCAGCGGCACTATACCCACGCCGCTCTTCCCAACCCCGTCCACAGCACAGGCCCGGTCAGTCCCACCCCAGCCCCAGCACCGGCAATCCACTGGGAGCAGTCGTCAAGTCGTCATGTGGCCACCCACGGAGGAGACACTGCACTGCTGCCGAGTCACTTAGGTGGTGTTCAGTGGCGCCTGTTCGATCCAACTACGCAGGACACCATCTACTAAGCCCCCTACTGGGCGACAGTAGTTGCCAAGTCACCCTGAAAGTGTAGACACAATTTTTGTGCTTGTTTTGTGATATGTATATGTTAAATAACATGATTTGCTGTTCATTTTGTAAACTTATTGCCGCCTTGTATTTTGTTTACACGTAAGATAATATCAACTGTCCATTTTGTTGTTTTAGTACTGTTCTCTTTTCATGTTTTCCTTTTGTAAATTTCTTTACAAGGAAGAAAAAGCGTTTGCCCTTGGGGGGGAAAAAAATTGCTAAGTCGCAGCAGAGTCGGGGTGAGTGAGCTCTCCTTCCGAAGGGCGCCACCACGGGGAGGGGGGGGGGGGGGAGGGGAGGGGAAGGGGGGATCCGACAGTCAAAGGTCCAGCTCTATGTAGGTGTTATTCGTAAACAGGTTACAACTTTCCGCATTTCGTTAGGAAGGACTAGTTGATTCCGGCTGATCCTAGCAAAGAACCGAGCCCAAAATGTTTATTGAAATTAGGAGATGGGGAGGGGGAGAGAGAATTGAACACACACACACACACACGCACACAACTTGCTTTCAAAGGACAGGGGAAGGGGGTATCAAGAATGCCTATGCCAACCAACTCGATCAAACTACCTGCCGTGTTGGCCCTTTAGATCACATATCATTGACCTTTTTCATCTTTGATTTGCCCTACAGACTGTATCAGCCTTTTGTCGAATGTTTGGTCATATGCTGATTTTTCCTCGAAGTATTCGTGTGCGCCCAGTTACAAATGTTCCAATAGAGAACTAGGTCTGGAAGCTACAGTCTCTACAGTGCCATTCTGATGAATTGTTGAAATTGTCAAGCGTTGCTGCAGTGGCAATAGGGCGAGGTGCATCATTCCACAAGTTTATAAGGCTTTTAATGAAAAAAATGTATGAGCAAAATAGCAATAATAATCGGTGAAAGACTTTGCCACTTGAAGCGGGTGTCCCCTGGTGTGCATGTTGTCATTGGAAGTGAGCAGATGTTGTGTACATCGACTTCAAGGAGTCAGGACTGTCGGCTATCCACCCGTGGTAGTCCGCTGATTTCAGTTCTTGGGGTTATTCTTTAACCAACGACACAGCCATTTAATGCTGTTTTTGTATCCTGTTGTTTAAAGCCTCGCCGACAGCCGGGGGACCGTGGCAGGGTTGTTACCGTGTCAGAGTGGATTCTGTACCAAACGTGAAGGCCACCCAATGATATTTAAAAGAGTATTGAAGGAAATCAAAAACAAAAACCATTCCTGAAACAAAATGCCAGGGTTGGGGGGGAGGGGGAAGGAAAGGGGGAGAGGGTGGAAGAGGGGATACTTTTAGATTGGGATGAGGTGGGGGGGATGCTTTCGTGGTGGGGTCGGGTGGAGGAGGAATGCCTTTTGGGAATGGAAGGAGGAGAACACTTCAGCCATCACTCGTGGCTCTGTTTCCATTCAGCCCTGAAGGATGTCATGGCTCTGTTTCCATACCAGCCCCTGAAGGATGTCATGGCTCTGTTTCCATACAGCCCCATGAAGGATGTCATGGCTCTGTTTCCATACAGCCCCATGAAGGATGTCATGGCTCTGTTTCCATACAGCCCCCTGAAGGATGTCATGGTTCTGTTTCCATTCAGCCCCCTGAAGGATGTCATGGCTCTGTTTCCATACAGCCCCTGAAGGATGTCATGGCTCTGTTTCCATTCAGCCCCTGAAGGATGTAATGGCTCTGTTTCCATACAGCCCCTGAAGGTGTCGATTGCTGACAGAAGCTTCCTCAATCCCTGTTGAGCTTCTTTCGTCAGCTGTTTTGTTTATGGGGCCAATGTTGATGTGCCTAAATTGTCCCATCCTGTGCTAGCATCTCTCTCTCTCTCTCTCTCTCTCTCTCTCCTCTCTTCTCTCTCTCTCTCTGTCTCTCGCTCTCTTGCTCTCTGTCTCTCTCTCTGTCTCTCTGTCTCTCTCTCTCTTGCTCGCTGTCTCTCTCTCTCTTGCTCTCTCTCTTTCTCTCTCTCCTTGCTC
>CM031600.1:47056934-47074434 GCA_018398815.1 Conus ventricosus | reverse complement strand
TCAAATAGTGGTGTCCAGGCAGACGACTTAAGTTGTCGCGGCAGCCAATTGGCACAGCAGAGAGGCTCTCGGAGACAGCACCGGTCCGGCAGACGGCTGAGGTAGCTTGGCCGTTGTCTCGATAGGTACTGGCCAGACGGGTCTCTCGTCGCCTGGGTCAGGACTGATCCGGCCAATTTGCAAGCCTGCGACCACAAGTTAAGTCGGACGTTGACGGCTCGAATGTTAGGAGGGGGGAAGGCTTTTTTTTATTTGGGTGTGGTGGGGGGAAAATCAAGCTAATTATAAATATGTACCCCATTGACACCATCAGAGAGCAAGGCCAGTAGATTTGACCTTAGACCCCCGATTTGAAAGTCCCCCAATGGCACATGAGAGGGAGGTACACCTCAGAGTAGATGGCGGGGGAAAATACTGACCAATGGTACTCACCCTTTGACACATGGGATGATATCAAGAAAAGCGATGGTAGAGTGAAGGAGGAGGGAAAGAAACGAAAAAAAAAAACCAGGCGAGAGAGAAGAGGTTCTGTGTGTAGGCTCTGCACGAGAGAATTGCAGAGAGATGAAAGGAGGAACCGAGTTGAAGCATTAGCACCAGATAGAGTCGCAGTGGAAGGACGAAGGAGAGAGTGGAGATGAGAGAGTTGCTTAACTGTTGAAGAATAATAAGAAAAAGGAAAAGCAACCATGTCCATTTGATAGAGCACAGTCTAGGAAGAGAGAGAGAGAGTGCAATGCGTTATTGCAGAAGAAAAGAAAGGGGAGAACAGAATCGATGCTCTGGTAGTCATTGTTCAATCTGAAACCGGGGTTCGCCTCTTACCTGCAGCGCACCTTTCGAGCAGTCCTACCTGACCAGCTGCCGTCGTCTAATCCTACCAGCGCCAGCGGTACCTGAGCAGTGCCAGCAGTCCCAACCTGACCAGTGCTGCACTGTTGTGTTGTGCTTGGTGAATGTGACAGTGAAAAGAAACAAAGAAATAAAAAGAAAGAAAGACAGTGATTCGGTGAAATAGTTTAAGATCACCTGGCCAGGTAAATGTGAAATAATCTATTTATCCCCGGGTTTGTTTATGATGTTTTAGATTAAAGGGTCTTTGTGGTGTTCAAGGAAAGAAGAATGTTTTATTTTTGTTTGACTCCATGCGCCTTGATGTTTTCTTCCTTGATTATGGTGTAGTAAAGTTATAGACCTTTAGTGAACTATAAAATAGTCATTCTGGCTCACTTGCTCCTCACCTAGTTTTGGGCGAAAGTGGCCTAAAAGCGGCTTTTTATAGTTCTCTGACAAGTAAGACTTCAATAACAAAAAATAACGACCTTACAAACAACATACTGTGTAGGGTTTTGATCGTTTTCAATAAACTTCATTTTCATCGTTAACTGCCTCTTTAAGGTCTTTTTTTAAAACCAAGTTAGATGTTGGCTTAAATTCCACACCCGTCACAAGGCAATGAAAACAACAACGCCGCACATACTGACTATGGCGGGCGCGCGAGACGTTAATCCTCTCTCTGAAACAGTATGCGCTGCGTAAAGCATATATGACAAGACAATAACTTAGGCAAAGCTGGCGGATTTTCACTCACCTTGCAGTGACCGACATTAGGCCTCACCGGCCTTACTAATTACATGTATTGAGCCAGCAAGATAAACCAGCTGCCGGCAGTACGCTGTAGTGACATCACAGACACGCTTTGCGGCCTGCTCGACATTGACTGGTGGTCGCTCAGTGACTTAGCCGGGGGACCGCGCTAGTGTGCCGTTTGTAAAACAATTCTACATACCTTCACTCTCTTCAATTCCACTGGGCACGAGCAGTAGCGAGAGAAAAACCAGCCTGTGTTTTTACAGTGTAACAGTCGCCTGTTTAGCAAAAAGCTTGAGCGGGAACGGTGCGTGCTGCGATTCAGGCTGTGTAGTGCTGTGTTGTGTAGTGCTGTGTAGTGCAGTGCTGTGTAGTGCTGGGCTGTGTAGTGCAGTGCTGTGTAGGGTTGTGTAGTGCAGTGGAGTGCAGCGTGAACACTGAAGAGCGTGTTGAGGAGGGTGAGCAGACGGTGTGTAGTGTTGGGTAGGGCATGCTGGGTTGGGTAGTGGCTGGGAATGGGCAGTGCTGGGTTGCTGGTGCTGGTGGGCTGTGCTGTGTTGGGGTGGGCTGGCCGGGTCGGGATATGGGAATGTGCAGTGTTGTGTGGGCAGGGGAGGGTTGTGCAGTGGAGGGGTGGGCACCAGGAGGACTGGGGAGGGGTGGGATGGGGGCGTTGGGAGTTTATATTGTTCAGAGCGATTACGGTGTTGTGTGGTTGGTTGGGAGGGTTGGTTTGGCCGACGCTTGGGGGTGTGTTGGGGGGGTGTTGTGCCGGGATTTTGGCGCCGGTAGTGCGGATAGGGGTGGGTTGGTGGGTTGATTCGGGTCAGGCTTGGGAGGGTTGGATGGGAGGTGTTGTGTTAGCGGTCCCCTTGGGAGGATGTTTGGGCGGATGCTTGGGGGGTCTGCCTCTGGGAGGTCGGATTGGGAGCAGGTAGTTGCGCACATTTTTTATTCTTAGCATTAGAGTGGGCTGGGTGCTTATTTTGAGTGGGCCTATGATTGGTCTATCCACTTCCAACGCTACAAAAAAACGCCCCCAGGCATTCGTAGGCGAGGTTGGCGCGGGGACGGTTGCCCTTGGGGCATCGTGTGGGGTTCTGCTTAGAGCCTTTTGTAGTTTCTTTCAGCCCGTTGCTTAAGCTCTGGGTTGTCATTGGAGGGGCGTTGGTTATATGGCATTACCCCTCAGAGGGTGTGTCGCCTGGGCGGTAGTGGTTGGGGACGGATGCTGGGGTTTTACTTTGTTGTTGCGGCCTGGGGGGTGTATTTTTATGGTTTTGGGTTGGGCGGTTTTTGTTGTGGGATGGTGTTAGCGGTGACTTTTCAGTGGTGTGGGGGGTGGGACGCCGGCAGGATTACTCCCGTGAGGGGGGCGGGGGCGGGTGGGTGCGGTGGGGAGGATCGGGGGAGGTCTGGCGGGGGGGGGGGGGAGGAATGGGGAGGGTGTGTGGGGTGTTCCGGTTGTTTAGGCCACATGCATGTCCTAAGCTTGGGCGCAATTTTTTTGCTTACAGTGTAAGTGATTTTTTCCAGTAGTCTGGGGGGGGACCGGGTTGGTTTTGCTCTGGTTTGGTGCGGCAGGGGATCATATGGGGGCGTGGGCGGTTTATGTTTTCTTGATGAGTGATTTTTCTGGGATTGTAACTTTAATTGTCTTTGTCGGTTTAACTCTGCCTAGTCTTTTTACCCTGCTCCAACAAGTCCCTGGTTGTTTACGGTCTCTTTCTTCGGTCTGGATCAGTGTGTTCTGTTTCAATGTTCCTGATTTCGCATGATTTGACGGTCGTTCTTTTGAAGGAAATAAATTCTATATGATTAAAAAGTAATTAATCCTATGATAACGGCGATAACAATGTTCCAAATCTGTAATATAATCACAGCTTAGAGACTCTATGACTTTGTTAAAACTGGTTCTTCCGGTTAAATTCATACGTAGATCTTGTTCAGAATCAATGGGGAGCAATCTACTGACTAGTTTAGTGTTACCTAAACTAAGAACTGTTTGTCTACACTTTTTACCATGCTCGACCCAGCTGCGATTCATACCTGTTATGATACTTTATAATGTCTTGCGGCGGTCATTCTGTTGAATCTGTTCATGCTGAATTCAGTTACGAGGAAATGTTTTGTTTTTCCCATGCTGCCAAAGTATACATACCTCTCCTTTTGGGGCATAATAGCTTGTTCATAATTCTTATTTTGTAAGTTCAGGAAGTGTAGGCCGCTCTTGTTGCTACTAGCTGGTCATCGCTTTTCATGTATTTTTTTAATGATATTATTTTTTTTTTACAAACTGAGCACCGAAAAAACTATTGCCAACCTTGTATACCATTCGGCTGTTAATTGGAGGTCTAAGTGTAGAGATACTCAATGCTGGTAAATGCATGTTTTAAAAATAAAATCGGCAGATTTGGCAACTTAGACTTTGAGGATTCAGCAAAAACTGATTGGCTATTAATTACAGCTTATTGTACGAAAGATTTTCTAGTTAAGCTAGGAATTAATCCAGAGAAAAATAAATATTGTAAAAAAAATACAATATTAAAAAATGGCTTCATCTCGTAATGATGATAGGTGGCGCTGTGGTGAAATGCGCTTGCTTTTGCGGAAGTAATTACGCATTTAGTAATCTACGGGACGACGGCGAGAGAAAAAGGCATAACAAGCTGTGGAGAAACTAGCTGCTGCACAAGATCGCTTATGAAAAGCTGAGATGAGCTGTTTAGGTTCATTAAACGACACACTTGAAAAAACTGGGGCTGCAGCTTACACATTTAAAGATGTTGATCAAGCGATAAGAGAGTATTATTAGTAACGGCAAACACAATCCAGACCTTTGCCCCCACCAAATTCAGCAACTTTTATCACCATCAGAAAACAAAAGATGCAAGCAAATCGGAGTTTATTGTTCGTTAGGTGTGGGATGTGACTGTTGTGTATTTTGGTGCGTCATAATATCAGCTGATATAAAAAAATGAACAAAATTTATTATTCGCCAAAAGGATATTGGAAGGGAATCACGGCAATTAAAAAAGCTAAGAGAAGCAGTGTGTCAGTGAACAAACAGCAAAGAATGGTTATCTAAACAAGCAATCTGGCAAATTTATTTACTGCGCCTAGACGAATACAGAGACCACACTTTGTGACACCAATACCGAACGACACCCATCAAATGGACCTTCTATATTTACCTCGATACGATTAGACGAAAAAGATTTAAGTACGCACTCAACAGACTCATTGACATAGCTTCAGATATAAAGATGCGGAACCATTAACTACAAAAGAGTGCTTCTGATGTTGCTGTTGCTATACTAATGATATACCAACGTGGTCCTTTACGTATCCTCGCTGATTTCATGTTGATGATGGAAAGAATTTAAAGGTCAATGGTGAATCAATTATTGTTTAAAACATAGAGTTACCATTAAAAAGAGCATCCAGGAGTTCACAGACACAGGCTTTAGTTGAAAAACTTTAACAAACAGTTTGGAAAGACTTTTTTCCTACCAGTTTCACAGAGGTGCTGATTGACAAGTCTCGCAAACACAGAATGGGTTAGAGGACTGCCCTCAGTTTTGCGCGCAATGAATAAGGAAGAATTTAAAGGGCTAAAACCGTACAAGCAATATAAGAAAAACCAATAAATGTTGCTGAAGACTCCAGTACAAACCAGCAAACTTTTACCGTTTGGTTATAAAAGTAAGGTACTTTATTTACGGGGTAGCAGAAGGGGGACACTCGCATCAGGGCAAACCGATCCAAGTTTGGTGTGTTGATCCATTTGAATTAAAAAGAATTGTAAAGATGAATCCGCCTAGAGTATTATTTACGAGGTAAATGGACACAACAAAACCAACCAGATCATCAAAGACCTTTTGTCGATAGAAGACTGCAAATTATCCCGCCAACCGTTCCGCGTAATTATTTTTCGGTTCTTAATGGTCAATATGCATATGAACACTCTGGTTTAAAACAAACAACACGTTTGTGTTTGTTCTATCTAATGATTCTTTGTTACAACAGTTGTAGTTGATATCATGTAGATTAGTCGCAGTTTTACGTTGTCATGATGAAAAGTTCTTGTTGTCAAACAATGCCTCTTTGTAGTTGTCAAGCGATTGACTCGACCTGCACAAAACACTGCGAGATTTTCCTTTGCTTTCTTAATGGTTTTCTCTGGCTCGAAAATATGTTCTTTTTCGTCTTAAAACCAATAAATAGCCTTTATCACCTTTCCAGATAATCATCCTTATCTTTACCTAAAAACCTTCTTATTAGTAATTGAATGCAAAGGCGAATCTTTTGGGTAATCGGATGTGTTAATACCATCCGCATGCCCTTTAGGCTACCTTCTAATTCCATGTCTTTATAGACGTCTTCAGTAGGGATATCTTATAACAAAACTGTCTGTATCTGTGAATGTATTGGACTCAGGATTCGAGGGTTTAAAAAGTAGTCATAAAGAGTATTCTAACATCAAAAAGCTTGATATTTCTAAAACGGTAACCCAATAAATACAGGTTTGTCCAATTTGACTTTTCTTTTTTTTTCATCATTATGCCAAAAGTGGTCATGAAATCTTCTGAAGTCCTAGATAATTAGGTTGTGAAGTCTGATTAATGCTTCGTTCTCTTGGTGGACCAATCTCGACTTCTTTGCGCTTGTGCTGGATTCTCCATAGTCTTTCCAAACACAGCTGTTGTTCATTAACTTGAATAAGTCTTTTTCTGATGCATCTGCGGATTAGGTTCTGAGATCAGTGTTCTTCATGATGTTTGGTTTCATGAACGGTTTTGATCCAAAAGCAATTATAAGATGAACTGCTTTCACTTCAAAGTGTCTTAATTAAAATTGTAGAAGTCTGTAATGGCAGAATAATTTTTTTTTCCTGAAGAGAGGCACAAGTTTGGCGGCTCTGTTTTCGATCTTTAGGCTTTCGGCAGCTAATGTGTAGTCATTATGCAGGTCATGGAGGGCCCCATGACTAGGATATTCTATAGTCAACTTCTAGAATGTTTCCGCGCTGTTGACCGGGGCCGTCAAACTGCTCAACCACTTTAATGCTTTTTGAATTTATTTGTACAGCCACCTGTGTACATTTAAAGTTAGGTAATTGGAAGCGATTGCGCATAGCCCATCATACAGATTGTTTGCCATTAAATACATAAGATAGTTAGACTTTACTGGATTAATAGTGTCTAAATATTTGTTGTTTGCTTTACAGTAATGATGCGACGCCATACTAATTCCTCCACGCAATCCGTTTTCAATCTTCTGAAACATGGTAAATCTGACAATAATTCAATCTGTACTCAGTATCTTGTAAGGAAAGCGTCCCTGTATCCCAAGGGCAGAAATTAATGCGCGGGATCCAGGCTTTATGTTTTACGTGCAGGTCTTCTATAATTTTCAAGACGTTCTGCCAACAAACTTACTCGGCCATCAAAGTATGATCATGATTAGTCTCATCGTTTTACACTCTACTTCTGCTCGCTTCTTGAGCAGGTTGGTATAAATCAAATCACTGATGTTCCTTTTCTTGAGACTAGAAAAGATCGCGCCTGAGGTGGAAGTGTATCTTCGTCAAACCTTCCAACTTGTTCATGTTTTCATAAGGTTAACGCCTTTCTAACGAGAGTTGGGGTCAACAATATTCTTCCGTTCTGGGCCAGGACTTTTAAGGACATAGCAGTGACTCTATTGAACCCATCATGTGCTGCATAGAGTCATAACAAAGACTTGTTATTAAAGTGAACACATGTACTTTTCTGATGACTGTGCAATGCATGTTGACCCTGAAGGCATAGCCCACTGCTTTCATTATTAGGTGGGAGTCGTAACCTCGCAGTTGTGAAAGAATTATAGGCAGCTTCATGTCTTTGGATCAAACTTTAGTTGAAGATTGCATTTATGTGTGCTTGCTCCTCTGAACTTCCCCAATAATGTGATCTGGTTTCTTACTTTTGGATTGGCTTCTTACTGAGTTCTAACCACAAATCCAACAATGTGTAGCTGAGTCATACTGTTGTGGTCTTTAGGCGTCATTATGATTTAGATAAATTGATTATTAGAACGTCATTACGCACTTGCTGCATGCGTTTTAGATGTATCTGCAGATTCTGGTCCTCTATAAAATTCTGGCTGCTGAATGAGCGCCATCCGACCTAACAATAATGAAGCATAATGAACAAATTGATGATTAATCATTAAGGACGGTTTTTCGAAGTTTTTGTGGCGTGGCCCGTCATAAGCGACAATAAGCGAATCGAAGTTGCGTAAAAACATATGGAGAATTTTGCAGTTCGTTTCAGTTCTTAAACATAACTTTACCTGTCCTTCTGGTGGGTTGTAATTAGTTCTGTATTACAGTAACTGGGCGATACAATGGTTCGTATGTTCGCTTGCGGCTTGTGCGGATGGGAATTCTTGTTAAACATTTTCTGCAAAATTATTGTGTGCCATGATCTTTGAAGTAGCTTCATTAGTATATCATCGTTCTTGCGTGATCAATGTGTAGGGGGTAGCCCTGCTGGTGAATACATCAGCGTTAGTCAACATGATTTTTGTCTGGATCACCCTATTGTTGGGCTGTTCTTGGACACTTTAATAGGCAGTAGATTTTTGTTTAACTCATCCCTTGTGTAGACTTTAACAGTTATTGTTTGTTTTGTTTTCAAACTGATCAATGGATTCCCTCGCTAACTGGAATGGGATATTCTGCTAAAGTTAGATCATTGATGTAAGGGCGATAGTTAGAACTCTCTCTGCGTTTTTGCGGGCGTTAATGAAGCCTTGCAGAACACACCACATAAAACATTTGTCGCTGTATATTTATGTTTTTTACTGCTCTTTTTGCGACTAATGCTGGAGTAGTTGGAATGTTAGACTTAGCTAACAATCCGGCGCATACTTAGACTGTTTTTAATGCTTGATCTCTAAGCTTCGCCCTCTGACAACAGGCTCTCATTTTGGCTTCTTCGGCGGCACATCAACTGTGTGGTTAAGCAGTTCGTCTGCCCAACCGGGTGTTAGTCATAGAGGAAAAGAATAGTCTGTTGTTTTGTCGAGCCAGACTTCTAAATTTTCTTCATTTATTGTTTAAATAGTCGATTAAAACAGCTAAAACATTACTTTATACCGGGTGGGTCTATTGTTAGTTTACCCGGACTTGTGAATTAGCATGAGCAACACTTGCCTGTTCGTTGTTGGAATCAATGACGTCTACTAATCAATTTCATTCAGTGCTCTTGATAAATCTTCTGCATTGTTAAACAATTCGTCTGGACCTTCATATTTCTTATCATGCTGAGTTTTTTTTCTAACTCAAAATATTTATTGTTAAATCAAAAAAAATTAATTTACCCAATATCGTTTGGTCTTTTTGTGGTTAGACTCATAACAAAGTATTAAAACCCTTTGGCGTTGTTAAGTGGTAGAGCTGTTGAACAGAGTTTAATGTTTCGTTTCTTTTTTTAAGCATTCCTTTTTTATCTGCCTCGGGGTATGGCTGTTTGACGCAAAACTTGCCTTGCCTGTGTTTGAAGATCAAACTTTTGTCTTTTGTAGTCCTCAAAATCGGGCCTGTAAACGATTAAATTCTTCATCCGTGTTGTTTGAGTCAGCTAGTGCTTTATTTATATTCTGCCTGAAGGAAAGAAGTTTAGCTGTTATTAGTTGAACCATAGCTGTGTGCTTTTGGCGTTTATTTTTTATTTTTCTTTTGCTAGCAGCACCTACAGCTAATGAACACAGGCCAAGAGCTAAGACAAAACCGCCTAGAGGTAAAAGCTGCGGGTACGCCTATGCGATTGCTAAGAGACCAACACTCGTTCCTGCTGATCGGCGTTATAGTCGATGCTCCAGTATTAACTAGGTAACTGCATTAAAGGCAGCAGAATACTTCGTTTGGCTTTGCTCTATTTTGAAAGGTCTTTGCTCTAAGTATTTGCTGCATTTGTGTAATGTTTGTTAATCTTGAAGGTTTTATAGGTCTATGGGTTTTCTAGATCCCTTCTTCTGGCGGCTTGGGATGTTGTAGACCACATTGTATAAGTTTAATACAGACTATGCTTTTTTAAATTGTAAAAAGGTTTAGGATATTACCATCTTTAAACTGTTTGCTTCAATATTTAGCTGTGCTTTTATAATGAAAAACAAATTTACATTAAGCGGTTTAGCAGCCTCTGTTTCTTTATCAATTTGAATGTTTTTTTATGTCTCTAACATCTCTCCCACTTCCATGCAACTGATTATCCTCTTGTTACTTAGGTCAATCCATAAACCGTATTTTGATGTTAAATAATCTCAAGCCTAACACTGTAGGTGTAGCTATTCGCGCCCAAGGTCTGTGTTAGACTTCTACCCTCCCACCCCCATACAATTTTCTTATTTCGCCAAAATGATGATAAGGCCTAAGTCGCTAGATAGATTTGGTTAGGACTTCAATCAATCGAACATTGTACTTTCGTTATTTTTGGATTAAAATAACTTTTCACTTGCTCTTGCGAATGGTTATCATCTTCGCACAGCATAAAATTCCTTTAAGCGATTTTACTGGCATACCTCTATAGATAAATATTCCATATAGCGTCTGCCTGTTTTAGGATATGTTGAATGATGGACGCACGTTTTCGTAATATAGTACTAATGTGACTCGATTGTTGCCCATTCAGCCTTGCTAAAGTAGAGTTGTAAACATCATCTAACTTATGAGATGTAAGAAATGCTGTTACTTTGCTTGCGGTGTTGTTGATTGATAACACGGTTGTTGTCATTAAAAGTTTGTTCGTAATGAAAATTCTGTCTGTAAATGCCCCTTGAAGGATGGGGCATGCGCTTTTAAACTCAAAATTCTAAAGGAATGGAAAAGCGATTTCCAACGCATAACTTTCAGCTAAATGACTTTTGGCTGCTTTAATCACTGAGGCGAGTTCGGGCGCCTATTCTAAGTTTTAGGCTTTTCATACCAATTCCTTGAAACGCAGATCTTACCTTTCACTTCGCGGTTAGCCATTAGTTCAGAATAGGTTAAAAATATGTCTGCATTGTTTTTAAAGAAAATACTTCTTTCCCCTCAAGTTTTATATGAAATTTTCTTAACGATTGCCCGTCCACCTAAATCTGGACAAACTGTTTCTGGTTTGGCTGGTTGGTGAGCGGAGAGGGCTAATTTGAAGTTAAAGCCATGCAGGCCTGGGCACAATCAAATCATCCGCTCCTTGGTCTGGAATTCTAACAGTAAGTTTTTGATCTGCTCTATAGTAGATGGATATTTGCGAACTTAATATTTACGTTTTTCCCTTCACCGCGGGGGTTCTTTCAGTCTTTCTGATGCGGGCATAGAAATGAGCCATATACTTGTGACATTTTTAGAAACTAAATAAAAAGTTATTATTTAAAAACATGGCGGGCATTGAGATGAAGATTTTAATATTGATCTGTAGACGACAAACTTGATGAAAGGACTCTTTAACACAGCATCGCTCAGCGCTTCTCATTGCGATGAATTATCAGAAGATAAGGTCAGATCATTTTTCCAAGTTTAAAACAAAAACATCCTGAAACTATATATACCCTGATGATTTTGAACGAAATGATAACCTTTTGGATTTTAGTATAACGGGACAAAGGAAGAAAACGTGTTCGCTTACGTAATAAACTATAACTCATCAAAGGAGGTAAGCTTTGGGTACAATTTTTCAAAAAGCTTTAGTGCGAGCGATGCGGGATCGCCTTGGCTGTAACTGGAAACCAAAACCAAAATTAAAGAGGAAAGCAGTTGCTACCCTTCAAAACATGCAACAAGAACTCCCAACGTTCACCCCAAAACATAAGAACTACAAGGAATTAATTTCCAATAGCAGAAAAACAACAAATGTAATAGGAAGAAGCAGGAAACCAGTTTTCAGAAGAAACAGCATTAAAAAACAATTAATGATCCCCCAATACCCCCCGCAAGAATTAGAGGCTATTAATCGGTATGTAAGAAAAGTTAGAGCGTGAATTAACAGACAACTTAGCAAGAATGATGATTCTAGATGAGCATATAAAACGAGAAAAAGAAAAACTCGCTGGGCTGACGGACGGCCAACATAGGGCGTGATGCTAGAAAGGAATATAACATAGACTAAAAAATCTTGTAAAAGAAAGAGCAAAAATACTAAATGCGGCGTCTACTAACCGAGACCAATTACGTGCTCCCAGTGATCAGAATAGAGAAAATATCGATAAAAAAATTTTATATGAAGACACAACGCTAGCTAGATCGAATAAGAACATTTTAGGAATCAAGGCCGTTACTGGCTCCGTTAGTGTCTCTTGGGTATTAGCGAGCGTTATTACACGGCCTTAGGGTTTTGCATTAAGTACATGGTGATGGCTGTTACGGGCGGAGGTGGAGGGCAATAGTTCAGTGCTCCATCGCCATCGCCTGTTAATCATGGGTAAAAGAACAGCCTGATCATCTTGCGTGTTTATTAAAACAATTAGCTGGTAAAGCTTAGACTCTTTGCCAGGGTTTATTAGGGAGTGTTATTTGCGGCTTTTGTCTACTGCAAGCAAAGTAGTTGCTTTTTGGCGAGCACTTTATGGGCGTTAGTTCTCTTAATAGTTGGATTACTATTCAGTAGTTAAAGACCAAGTAATCCTAAAGCAGTTAAATCCAAAACACCAAGTGCTTGTTTTCATATTCTGGGTCATCGCGAACAAAGTCCACGTCTTCAACAGTCTTTGTGCTTTGGACCTTGGGATGGGATGACTTAATCTTGGGTGTTTTTTTTTATTGTTTGTAATATTATCTGGGGGGGTGGACTCAGAATTTATATCGTTTTTCCCAACCTTCAGTTCTTACTGCTACAAGGATTTCATTGTAGTAGTATATTATTGTTCCTACCTGGAGTATGAGGTCAGAAGGCAGCATGTATAAACAGTGCAACTGCAAGTCTACTTTCGATCTTGGCTATTTTAAAAACATGTTGGGTACCTTTTAATACTTGAAGGTAATATCAACTGATAGAATTACTGGCCGTCCTCTAAATTTGCTAAGTATTGTATTTGTGCATCAAGGCAGTAGAAGGGATCGTTATGCTCGATCTCGCTTGTGCTTTGCGAAACCTAGAAAACACCAAACGTAAGTACGAATAGAGTCGTTTATTGTTCATATTCCGCCTCAAGTTAGGCCCTCTGATGTGTCTAAGCTACAATGTTGTCCATGCTGTTTTATGCTCTTGCTCTATGGACGCGTGTGAACGCTGTGCCTGAAGAGAAAGATGTGTAAGGAGGATTCCAGTCTATAGTTATACTTTTCTGTGCACGGCCCCACAAATAAGGAGTGCCTAGCCATGATAAGATCCGACTTTTGTCTAAAGTCTGTCTAAACATCAATATTGGAATTCGTTACCAAATCTTTCAAAGCCTTCCATGTCTTTTCTGTTGCTTGAATGGATTAAACGTTTTGTCATTTGGTAATGGCGCACGAGTTCAGTCAAAAATAGTTGAAGGTGTAATAGATATGAAATCTATACACTGACTCACCATAGGATCAGGTATGACTTTAAAATGATTAGCATACGACACTCCACACCCAGTTGTTGCAACAAAACACGGCAAAAGTTTAAACTGGTCTGATTAAAACTGGCCTCGGATGGACGAAACCACACTTTCGCGATGTAGTTTTTTTAATAGGGGGGTTAGGTATCTGCTAATGGAAGTACTCACCTTTTTATGAAAAGTGACAGTCTGGGTCACCGCAATGTCAAAGTATCACATTGCTTATAGTTTTAGGATTGTAGTGCGGCCCCCAACAGAATATTTTGCATCTTTAGTATATTGAAACGCCGCTCATTTTTTATTTTGTTTAAATTGTATGAACCCCTCCCCCTTATAAACAATAAACACTCATACGGACATTCTACAGATTTAACATGCTGTTGAGAGAACGATTGCTGAACCAAAATGGTCGCGATCCATGAAAATATTATACAATGTTGGATGGTTTAATATAACTGAAAACCAAGAAGAATAAATAAGATTACAAAATATGAAAGGATAGAACAAACGGACGTTAACAGTTAAACAATACTGATGGTTATTACGGGTTTGGTCACTAAAAGAAGCAATGAGTAACTTAGACATTATCTTAAAACTTAAACATGAAATTAAAAACAAATATGAACATTCAAACCTGAGAAGCAAATACGATTTTGATTAGGAGAGCTAGCTAAAAATGCTAGGCTTTTACATCTAATGGCAATCTTCCCACTCATAGTTTTTAGTGTTTTTCGCCTGATGATGAAACTACGTTTGAGGGGGAAAGTCCCGCTCTATCCTTGCAGTACATTATTTACTCTTGTTCATTTAATGAGCTGAGCACTGATGAAATGAAAACTTATATGATGGGGAAGTCACTCAAACTGTTTTAAGAAGCTCTGCTGTCAGGGCAAGGCTGCATATGCGATTATGAAATTATACAATTCCCTAATTTACAGTTTTAATTGATTAGTTGGGGATGGGTCGGATTCATTTTCATATAAAAATCAAGACAAAACGGGAGGAAGTCGTAAAATGTTGATAACCTGCACATTGTTTTGGAAATTAATTAATAAGTTGTACTAAAAAATGTCACGCGGGCGCCGCTGAATCGGGAGTTACATTAGCGCCTGTGAGGTGTATATCTTTAGTATTTAAAGACCTTGCTGACGTTGTGGGAACTTTTGTTCAGAATGGTGAAATAGGCACTTTGTATGGTTTTGTGTACATAAAGATGGTGATTCTTAAACGCAAGAGGTTGGCGACAACAAAAGGTTCTAAACTAGAACAATGGGCGCAATCTAGAAGCAAATAAGTTGGCCAGTATGAAGATAAAATAGTTCGAAAACCGGTCATTATGGACTTAGAACCATATTGAGAATGGGAAATATATTTGAATTCATAAGGCCCATTTACATTTTTTAGTCGTCAAAAAAAAGTTCAGAAAAGCATTAAACTCTGCCCCTTTACACGTAAGTCTTATGCAGATGGGACAATGTCGGAAAGAGATTGAACAATAAAGCCGTTGAGGAAATATACAGTACATCCTCCAGAAGTAGAAACGGTTTTAAAAGATCGCTCTTCTTACAAATTTACAATTCATTCCACAAATGGAAATTAGGAGACACGTTCACATGATATTGAAATTTCTGTCTTAAAGATGTAAAGAGGGATGGGTGTTGTGGGGTTAGTAGACGTCTTCTAAAAGGAATTCTAAGTAGCTGGCAAATCTTAGAAGTTGAAATACTTAGTTACTGTCGTTCATTCTTCACAATGGTGAGGATATTAAGGTCATAAACAAACAAGCAACAAAAATCAATATTATGTTATAATAGAAACAATCTTACAGAACTAAATTGGATTAATCTTACACATTTAGACCTTATAGGATTTTATTATACTGAAAAAGTTTTGACAGATTGCATGATAAAAACAATAACTGGATTAGCTTAAGTTCTGTTATAAAACTATGGAACAGTTAAATTTATGACAAAAACCCTCATTGTTCATTTATTTGTGGACAGATGGTTGTGGGGGAAAAACAATATTTATCCTCGACTGTTACAAACAGTTTTCGTTATATTTTGATCATATTGTGATTTTCTTGCCCCAACATTAAATGAACAATCGATATCATGATAGAAGGTTTATAATGGACTGATGATAACATATTTTTAGTTATCCTAGCACTTAATGTAGTGTGAGTGTCTAGAACGCTTTTTTATATTGTTGGAAGGAAACGGCAGACATATTAATTATAGATGATGTCAGCAGAAAGAGGACATAGTTAAAAAACAGATAACACTTTATCCCAAATAGCTTTCAGTGGGGAAGACATGCTGGATAAGTGTGATGGATTTTATGGCAAAAAATTTAAATACTCGGTTTTAAAAAGACTTTAGTGGAACAGTAAAGGACTGTAGTTTTAATTCACAATGAAAGACAGAGTGCATTTTGATGAATGTTTGCGTGAAAATGATGTTATATCGGACCGTAATGATCAGGAAAAAACACAAGGATAAGCAAAAACTGAAATCTGAAAAGTTTTGTAAAATTAGTCTTGAAAACGGATAACTACTCAGTTATGTCTGTTTGTAGGGCTTTAACTAGTCAGAGAATAATAAAATACCAATCCTGACTCAAACGCCCGAAACTTTGTTGAGCCTCAAACACGCTCTTACAGGGGGTTCACGCTGAACTACACTGCATGCGCTGCACTGCTCTACTCATCCCTGAACTACACAGCCACTGCCTACACAACCTGACTACCACAGCACTGCCCTACAATGCACTGGATCGCAAGCACCGTTCAGCTCAAGCTTTGCCCTAAACAAGGCGGGACTGTTACATGTAAACACAGGCTGGTTTTATCTCGTACTGCGCGTGCCCAGTGGAATTGAAGAGAGTGAGGTATGTAGAATTGTTTTACAACGGCTCAGCTTGCGCGTGGTCCCGGCGAGTCAGCTGAGCGAACAAGTCAATGTCGTGAGCAGGCGCAAAGCGTGTCTGTTGATGTCATACCACAGCGTACTGCCGGCAGGTGGTTTTTTATCTTGCTGGGTCAAGTACAGTAATTAAGTTAATAGTGACGGCCTATTTTGGGTCTCTGCAGGGTGTGGGAAAAAACCGGCCCCTTTTTCCTAGTGTTTGCTTGTCTTGCTTGACGCGGGTACTGTTTTGGAGAGGTTACGCTGCGCGCGCCCGCGCCCCAAAAGTCAGTATGTGCGGCGGTTTTGTTTTTTCATTGCATTTGTCGGGTGTGGATTTTATGCCAAAATATAACTCGGGGTTTTAAAAAAACTTTAAAGAGAGTTAAAAATGAAAATGATGTTATTTAAAACGTCAAACCCACACATATGTTTGTTTGGATAATGTTTTTTTTTGGTTATGAAGTTTACTTGTCAAAACAGGAAAAGGGCTTTTAGGGCACTTCGCCCCAAAAAATTGGTGGAGCGAAAGGGAGTTAGAAGCCGCCCTTTTCCCGTTCTTCTTCCCCTCTCTCTCTCTCCCCTCCCTCTCTCCTCTCTCTCTCTCTCTCTCTCCTAATATATAATTTATATAATATTTTATTTGTTATTTTAAAAAAGTTAAATCAAGCTGTAAAAACATCTACAAATTTGTTTTCACGCTGGCGGTCGTCAGGATGTGATGAAACTTGTATTGCCAGTGCCACGTTTTTATATAAAAGCTGTGGCTTTTCCCCTTGAGAAATGAAAACATTTGAAGAAAAAAAAAGAAAAATTTAGCCAAAATAGAATTAAAAAAATCTAATAACAAAATTTCCCTCAGTGTTGAAAAAGGGAAAAAAAAACAAAAATTTAAAATGACAACAAAAATTTGTGAAGGGGATAAAAACCAAAAAACGTTTACAAAAAAACCTGAAACAATCAAAAACTCCTTCACAAAAAAATCCAAAAAAACTTACGAAAGGCTGACAAGGCTACATTGCCCCCATCAGAAAGAAAGAAAAGAAACTTGTACACCAAAGGACAGGTGACAGAGAGAGCCCCAGCAGCTAGAGTAGCCTATTTTACATTAAAGACCATAAACCCTTTCTTGAAAAACCAAAATGTATATTGTAAACTTTCAAAATTGAAAATAGGGAAATTTGTTAAAAAAAATCTTGAGAAAACCCTAAAAAAAAACATAAAAAAAACACTGAAAATCAACTCTGGAAAAAAACATATGAAGTAATACAATGGGTTTAAAAAAATCAATAAACAAGAAAAACAGTTTTTATAACTTTTGACTAGTAGAATTTCTAACCCCTCTTAGATAAAAGCTACTAATAAAGCTATAAAAGTGCCAAAAATTCCGAAATTCAGGGGGGTTTTTCCCCCAAAAAAAAATTTGGAAATTCCCATTTTCCCCCCAAAAA
>CM031600.1:47048980-47055934 GCA_018398815.1 Conus ventricosus | reverse complement strand
TGCCTAATCTTCCGAGCAAAAACAATATTGTAAGTCATTACAGACTTCTGCAATTTTATTTAAGGCAAGGTTTAAAGTTGACAGCTGATCATACGTATAATTGCTTACATCTAAGCACAGTTCATGAAACCAAACAGCATGGAAGAACACTGAACTCAGAACTATATCCGACAGATGCTTCAGAAAAGATTTTTTCAAGCTGATGAACTACATTGTTTCGGAAAGACAATGGGAGAATCCGCACAAAGCCGTAAAGTATGCAGATTGGCACCATAGTGAACGAAGCAATTAAGCTGACTTCAAAACCAAATAAACAGGACTTTATGAAATTTCATATCACTTTTTGGTATAATGAGAAAAAAAAGAAAGTTCAAATTTGGACAAACCTGTATTATTGTGTTTTACTGTTTTAGATATCAAAGCTTTTGATGTTAGAATTTCTTTAGACTCCTTATAAACCCTCGTATCCTGAGTCCATAGTAATTTCACAGATACAGATTAGTTTTGTTATAGATATCCCTTACTGAAGACATACTATAAAGACATGGAACTTAGAAGTAGCTAAAGGCAAAGCAGGATGGTTGACATCACCGATTACCCTAAAGATTCGCCTTTTGCATTCATCCGTTAATAAGAAGTTTAGGAAAGATGAAGGATGAATTATCTGGAAAGGTGATCAAGGAGTTTGTTGGTTTAAGGTCCGAAAAATAACAGTATTTCGAGCCAGGAGAAAACCATTAAAAAGCAAAAGGAATATCATCGCAGTGTTGTGCATCAAACATAACTCATGGAACAACTACAAAGAAGCATGTTTGGTAATAAAGACTTTTCATCATGACAACGGTAAAACTACGATCTAATCTACATGAGATCAACCCAACTGTTGTAACAAAGAAGTCATTTAGATAGACAAACACAAAACGTGTGTTTGGTTAATCCAGAGTTTTCATATGCAATCGGCATTGGAGAACAGCATAATTAATATTCCCCCCCTTTTTTTCGGTCCATATTTTTCAATCAACCTTAAATCTAAAACCAATCATATTCATCTCCAATTCAGATAAATTTTTTCTCATGTTTGATTGATGCGCTCCGCACTTTTTTTATTATTTCAAAGATATTCCTTATCCAATTTTGATAGTCAAATTTGGGATTTAGGCTTTAGGTGATCTGGATGGTTTAGCATGTTTGCTTAACCCTCACAAGTGTGCTTTAAAAGCACAATACGTATCTATGTTTCTCATATTAATTCCAAAGTCTTTTCATTTATCATTCTTGTTTCATTCTCTGCTCTTCCTTCTGGCTTTCCTCTGAGCTGTTCCATTTTAACTCAGATATATTTTTTACGAATTAATTAAGCGGAACTGTTTCTGGCTGGATTATCAGTAGTTCCTCCTTCACAAAAGATCTTTGGGGAGCTGGTTGTTTTGTTGTTCAGTTTTCTCGTTAAATAATACACGGGCGGATTCATTTTTACAATTCTTTTTATTCATACGGGTCCAACACTCCTAACAGGATCTATGCCCTGATGCGAGTGTCCCCTTCTGCTTCTTCCCGCAAATAAAGGTACCTTACTTTCAAGCCAAATGGTAATAGTTTATCTGGTTGAACGTGGAGTCCCCCTTCCACAACATTTATTGTTTGTTTTTTTGATTGCTTGTACTGGTTTTTAGCCCTTTAAATTCTCATTATTCATTGGCGCATAGAACTGAGGGCAGTCTACAAACCCATTCTGTGTTGCGAGAAATTTCATAACTCTCTGTGATACTGGTAGGAAAAAAGTCTTCCGGCTAACTGTTTATAAAGTTATACAAACAAAGCCTGTGATCTTGTGAACTCCAGATGCCTCTTTTAATGGGAACTCTATGTTTTAACAATATTGATTCACTCGGTCCTATTAAATCTTTCCATCATCGACTTTGAATCATGCGAGGATAAGTAGCGCGGGCCATCGTTGGTAAATAGTTGTATACAACAGCAACAGCAGAACGCAACTCTTTGTGTTAATGGTTCCGCATCTATGTATCTTGAAGCCTACGTCAATGACTGTGATTGCGATCTTAAATCTTTTTCGACTAATCGTATCATGGGGTAAATATAGAAGATCATTTGATGGGTTGTCGTTCGGATATTTGATTCACAAAGTGCGGTACTCTGTATTCGTCTAGGCGGCAGGTAAATAAATGTGCCAAATCGCTTGTTTAGATAACCATTCCATTGCTGAATTGTTCACTGACTCCTGCTGCTTCGCTTGGCTTATTGAATTGCTGTTATTCCCTTCCAATAACCTTTTGCGAATTATAAATTTTGTTCATATTTAATCACCATATTATGCGCAACCAAAATACACGACATAGCATGCCAAAGACGATAAACACGATTCTTGCATCTTTTGTTTTTTCTGATGGCGAATAAAGTCACTGAATTTTTGGTGGGGGGCAATGTCTCGATTGGTTTGGCTTGTTACAAGATAATATTCTTTTTATTTCCTGGTCAACATTTTTAATGTGTAAGCTGCATGTCCCTGTTTTTTCAGTTTGTTTTTAATAAACACTAACTGCTCATTCCTCTGCTTTTCAAAAGTTAACTTGCGCATCTGCTATTGCTCCATAGCTTAAAGTTATGTCTATTTTCTCTCCCCGTCATCCCGCAGTTTACTAAATGCTTAATTTACTTCCGCTAAAAGCAAGCGCATTAACCACAGCGCCGCCTAACATCATAACGAATGAAGCCTTTTTATAAATTGATATTTTTTTATGATACATATTGATACTGTCAGGAATTATCCTTGCTTAACTAAAAAAAATCGTAGCGAATGAATGCTGCTATAACAGCAATCACTTTGGCCGTGATTCCTCAAAGCCTAGCTGCCAAGATCTCTGGATTAATTTTTACAAGCTTTACCAAGCATTGAGTACCTAAACTGAGACCGCCAATACAGAAGAATGGTAAACAAGATAGGTAACAGTTTTTTCGGCGCTCATTTTAAAAACAAATAATTATAATAATAAAAAAACATGAACAGCGATGATCTACAACAGCTACATGGCGGCCTAACCCTTCCTGAACTTACAAAATGAACAGTTGATGACCAAGCTGTTTATGCTCCAAAAGGAGAAGGTTGTATTCTTGGCAGCATGCGGAAAAAACAAAACATTTCCTCGGCAATGAAATCAGCATAGAAACAGATCACAGATGTCCCACCGACATTATAAAGTATCTAACAGGTATGAAAGCGCACAGGATCGAGAATGGTGAAAAGTTGGGGCAAACGTTCTAGTTGTAACACTAAACTAGACAGTAGATTTGCGCCTATTGATTCCGAACCAAGAACTTAAGTATGATTTAACGCAGGATCCAGTTTTAACAAAGTCATTAGAGTCTCTCGGATGTGAACTGAATTAAAGAATTTGAACATAATTTGTCGCCAGCTTAATCATGGGATTATTACTTAATCATATAGATTTTATTCCCTTCAAAATGACCCAGCCAGAAAATCAGCAGAATCAGAAAACATTTGAATCAGGTGGCAGAAAGTGAGTACAAAAATCCTGGAACGGTTGCAGCAGGAAAAAATTAGCAGATGGAACAACGAGCAAAATTAATGTACAATCACAAAATAAACTCATCATGAAAACAAAACGCCGCCACGCGCCAGAACAATTTGATCAATGCCAGCTATAAAAACTCCATGTGATCAATACCTACACCCCAAGTCTTCAGTGGAATAATGAACTTAAAACTGTTGTCATTATTTGGCGCCCTTGCAGCTGTTGGGGGCGGTTATTAACAGGCTTATAAAATATAATAAACAATGGCAACAAAAACATAAGCGATCAAAAAAATCTGACCCTAAAAACAGAAGACACAAGCATCCAGAACCCCAAACCAAAAATCATTTTGATCCATTTCAAATGGAATAATATTTTAAGAACTTAATTTAAATTTTTTGTTTTTTTGGATAAAAATAGATCATGGCGTATTATAAAATTATGGAGTCAATAAAAAAAAGACATGAGTCAATACAAGACAATTCCATAGACCAGAATTGTAATCAATGCGGTGCTTAGGAGTAAGAACTTTCATTAAGATCTACAGCAAACCGTCTTGCGCAGAGGACGCTAAGCAGACATCCCTCAGCGATAACGGTTTTTTGAGGCGTGGTGTACAATTTAGACATCTACTATTTAAGACAAAAACATAGATTGTATTGATTTTTTTTGATAAATATAAGGATAACTTTGAATCAACAGATAACATAGTTTGTACTTTTATAGAGGATGACTTATGTGAGCAACATGATCAGAACTTATTAAGAACTTGAGGTAACTTAATTACTTAATTAAAAACTTAATTAAGAACTTAATTAAGAACTTATTAAGAACATAATTAAGAACTTTATTAAAAACTTTGGGTGACTTGGGGTGATGTGTGGTGTACACAGAGCATTATTTTTGTCATGTGTAACTCCACTTGGGTGCAAGCGCATGCTTTGCGTTTTTTGTGATCATTGGCTCCTTTGGTTCAATTCAAAGCAGCCACCAGGTGCATTTAACAAAAGCTTGATTGAAAAAACTTAGACAATTGTATAAAGTTACACCCAGCGGGCGGCCGCTGAGAACAGCTATAAGCAAGGTGAATAGGTGAAACGTTTTAAGCAAGTCGAATAGGTGAACGTTGAAGCAGCCAAACCACAACAAGCAAAAGGCATGGGGCAGGAGTGAGAATGCCAGCAGTAAGGCCAACCGTTCACAGCTGTGAGCGGGTTTCTATTTTTAGGCAGTGATTTCAGCAGGTAAATAGGTAGCAGGTGAATGTTAAAACGTTAAACAGCCAAGTCGAGAGTCCAGCAATTAGGCCACCGTTCACAGCTTGTGAGCGGTTCTATTTTAGGCTGTGATTTCAGCATTAACTTCCCCGTTCACGCGGGAAGCGTTTACTATTGGGATTGCTGGCGGGCGGTTACAAGCGTAACCGTTACTATTTATTAGAACCCGACATACTATCGTCATATTCCAAACCCCACCCGCAAGCCCTGCACGCTGAAGGTCCGTCCTGTGCCTCAACACCTAGTCCTTCGCTGCTAGCCAGCGGTTTAACAGCGTAACCGTTACTATTTATAGAAGCCCGTCACAGTAGTTCAGGAAAACTTGGCAGACAGTTGGTTATATATAGCTGATTTCGTTTTAAACAAAAACCGCGTCATCCAAACGCCAGTAGTTTCACAAAACTTGCCAGCATTAACCTTTTCTCTTTGAAATCGTTGAGTTAATATCCCTTGCCTTGATTGATGCCATGGACAGTTATGCAGCCCTGATAAGTCATCTCTTTCCTGCTTTTCTTTTTACTTCCTATCCTTTTCTTTTAAAACAATTGTGTAAAAGAGATTTTTTGGAGCTGTTTTTGGTATTTTTTGTGGCCCACTCTCTCTGCTTTACGAGCTGCTTCAATCAAATTTCAAAGTATCTTATATTTTCATGTCAAGCATTCTTTTCCTTTTCCTTCTGTCGAACACAATTCCGTTGGTGTTGGCGGTGGTAATGGGAGATTTTTGGCTTGTTGGAAAGTTTTAGCTGAATCAATGTCTTTCCACACACGCAAATAATTTAATCTATAAAGTTGTTTGAAAAGGTAATTTGTGATTCAAGAACTTTTCTAACTCAGAATCCACACTGTCTTCTGAAACGCCGCTATAATTTTGTGCCAATGCAAACACTTCTCTCGCAGAAAAAGCACCGCATCACCTTCGACAGCACAGTCCTCCAATGTAAATGACAAGGGGCGGCTCTACTTCGTTGCTAACAACACACAACTCAGCACTTTTGAATTTGATAGAGGTATTACGCGCGGGAGACACTCAAGTCGAGCATAGAAGAGCATAAATTAAGTGATCGAATTTCAACTTAAAGACGGGTTCTCTGCCGTATTCCGGATAGTGCGGAGTCCTTAGGCAGGTCGACAATTAGCAATCAAAGGCTTACCTGCTCCACCTTTGTATAAGGGGTGGTTCGCGACTGCAGCTATTCCCCCTACTTTACACTAGGGGTGTGGATCAGCCACTGCTGCTGCTTTCCCCCTACATTACTCTCTGAAAAGTTTAGTAAAATAGTATTGAAACGATAATCCTACACAGTAAAATGTTTTTGTTTGTATGGTCGTATTTTTTGTTATTGAAAATGAGAATGGTGATGGTTATCAAAGAACAGTAGAGAAACAGAAATGCAATCCTAGGTCGCGATCCGGCCCCGAAAACTATTGAGGCGGATGTGAGTTAGGAATTGCATTTTCCTGTTCCCTCTACACACCCATTTGGTTTATTTTTGTGTCCCAACTTCTTGCCACCGTCAGCGGCACTATACCCACGCCGCTCTTTCCGAATCCCCGTCCACAGCCACAGCCCGGTCAGGCCCACCGCAGCCCACAGCACCGGCAATCCACTGGGAGCAAAGTCAAGTCGTCATGTGGCCACCCACCGGAGGAGAAACTGCACTGCTGCCGAGTCACTTAGGTGGTGTTCAGTGGCGCCTGTTCTGAACCAACATGCGCAGGACACCATCTACTAAGCCCCCTACTGACGACAGTAGTTGCCAAGTCACCTGAAAAGTGTAGACACAATGTTGTGCTTGTTTTGTGATATGTATGTGTTAAATAATATGATTTGCTGTTCATTTTGTAAACTTATTGCCGCCTTGTATTTTGTTTACACGTAAGATGAGATCTGCTGTCCATTTTGTTTTAGTACTGTTCTCTTTTCACGTTTTTCATTTGTAAATTTCTTTACTACAAGTGAAGAAAAGCGTTTGCCCTTGGAGGGGAAAAATTGCTAAGTCGCAGCAGAGTCGGGGTGAGTGAGCTCTCCTTCCGAAGGGCACCACCACAGGGAGGGGGGGGGGATACCGACAGTCAAAGGTCCAGCTCTATGTAGGTGTTATTCGTCAACAGGTTACAACTTTC
>CM031600.1:47031480-47046480 GCA_018398815.1 Conus ventricosus | reverse complement strand
GTAATACATATAAGTTGGGCTACGTGACTGACCGAATGCTGTAAACTTCGCTGCGATTGGTAGGAAAATCTGACGGAATTCACCTGTTGTCTCCGTCACTGGATGATATTCTCTTGCAGGACTGAATGTGAACATAGCGTTTTCATCCTCCCCCCTCCCCCTTCTCTGTGTCTCTGTCTCTCTGTCTCATCTTTCTCTCTCTCTCTCTCCTCTCCTCTCTCTCTTTCTCTCCTCTCTCTCTCTCCTCCTCTCTCTCTCTTTCTTTCTTTCTTTCTCTCTCCTCTCACTCCCCTCTTCTCTCTCCCTCTCTTCTCTTTCTCCTCCTCTCTCTCTCTCTCATCTCTCTCTCTCTCTCACTCTCTCTCTCTCTCTCTCTCTCTCTCCCTCCTCCCCTCTCTTCTCTGTCTCTTCTCGTATCTCTCTCTCTCTCCTCTCTCTTCTCTCTCTCCTCTCTCTCTCCCTCTCTCTTCTCTGTCTCTCTCTCTCTCTCTTCTCTCTCTCTCTCTCTCTCTCGCCACTCCTTCCCCCTTTCCCTCCCCATCTTTTCTGTCCCCCACCCCACTCCTCTCCACCCCTTCCCTCGTCTTTCCTCCTATGGGGTGGGGACGAGAGCGCGTGTGTCTGCATCAATGAAATGTAGAATTTCTTTATCAGTGTGCAGAGAATGTTCATGACGGCGAATGTACTGTGGCCGCGTGTGAAACTGGTTGATATGTGCATGCTCCTATCATTAATGCAACAATATGATGTTATGGGGGGGAGGGGGGGGTGTTTTTTCCGCATCTAAACACGTTGTCTGGGGGAAAAACCCAGTGCGGTTTTATTATTCTAGAATATGATTTATTGGGGAAAATATTTATGAAATCAAGAGAGACAAAAATTTCTTTCAGCCAAGATGAAAGCTAACATATTGAAATCTGGCGACTTCGTATGCTCCTTCTGCATGTTGTTGTTGTTTCCTTGTTTTATTTATTTATTCTTTTTTTTTCATTTCGTTTTATTTTCTGTCTGTTTTATGAGCATTGGCCGGTCTGATAAGCGACTAAACTGGCGGGAAGAAGCTATTGGAGAGGGGTACGAAAGGAAATCCTTCCAGCGAGGGACAGTGCCGTTGGATTGGATGTTAGAAATCAGTCAGTTGATCAACTCTCGGCGACGGCCTTGCATGTGGCTCGACAGCAGGCAAAAAGCTAACCATGTCAGTATATCCTGTTTGATGTGTGAAGCAATCTTGACTCTCCCTCTCCCTCTGTCCCCACAAGTCCCATTCCGTCTCCCCGACCCCGCCCCCCTCCCTCCCCCCCCTCCCCCCCCCCCCCCCCCCCCCCCCCCCCCCCACACACACACACACACCCTTCCCATCCCTTGCTCTCTTTCGCGGAAGAAAAAGAAAAACGATTAGGATGATTGGAGGAGTTCAAATTACCAGAGAACTGATTCTAGAATCTTTTCATTTCGCTCAGCGACAAACCTGTTGTGCCGGTGTTTCAGACGTATGGTTGTTTGTTGTTGTTGTTTGGGTTTAAATTGCTAGAGATATAATTTGGAATCATGAATGGCCTTTCCGTTTTACTTGCTGCAAACCCTCTTGCACGAGTGTTTCAGATATATAATTTGTTTGTGTAATTTTTGTCGATGCTGCAAAAATACTTGAAGTTGCGACATTGCCCTAGAACTTCAGGAAGTGATCGTCAATAGCTTGTGTTTTTTGTTGTTTTTTTTTTTCTCGACAACCGGTTGTTCCGTTCCCCATTTAGACGCTGCTAGCGGCAGTTAGCGGCAGTTTGGAGCCAGTTGTCTGTCGTATATCAAACATCCGAGCACAGATTGACTGAGGCTGACGTTGGGGGGAATTCTGCAGACACGGCAGTTTTCAGGATGGTTCCATGATCGTGTGGGATGGAAAGGAATGGAGGGAAGGAAGGGGGGGGGAGGTTAGAGAGAGATGAGAGAGAGAGAGAGAGAGAGAGAGAGAGAGAGAGAGAGAGAGAGAGAGAGAGAGATGAATAAAATTTATTCAGGACTTGCCACAGCCCCTTCTGAAGGGGGATTACATTTTATTTTAAACATAGCATAGTAAGTATAAAAACAACAACATAATACACAAAGAGAGAGAGAGAGAGAGAGAGAGAGAGAGAGAGAGAGAGAGAGAGAGAGAGAGAGAGAGAGAGAGAGATTTGTACTCAGAATGATGGGGAAAAAAACTTTATCCAACGGAGCTGGAGCCAGTCAGATGATAATCATCATTATAATGATCATTATCATGATGAACAAGGCTTGCTATCGGGAGAGTTATATTTGCGGCATTAGCCCAAATGTTTTATGGAAGAAAAAGGAAAGTCTCACCTCAGTAAACATTTAGCGTAGGTTTTCTTTTTTTCTTTTTCTTTTTTAAATGATTATCATTAGCTACGTTTCCGATGTACGTTTGCGACACACGACCATATGTTGGAAGAAAAAAAAAATTACCTTCCCAGTAGGCCTAATCACTTAGCGTAGCAATAGTCCAGTAAAAAAAAAAAAAAAAAAGAAGGACTATTTTTCTCTACTCGAGCCAGAAAAGTTTACCTCCTCTTCTGCCTTTTGCTGTAGTTAACTCGCAGCATGCTGTGATTATTTTTAGCAGTTTCATGGAACATTATTTGTGAATCATACTAAGCATGAAATCGATCTCCATCGTTCGGCATTTTTATTGTACACTGCATAGACGAGCAAAGTAGCTTGTCACACACACACACACACACACACACACACACACACACACACACGCACACACACACACACACGCACACACACACACACACACACACGCGCGCGCTGCGCTCACACTCACGCACGCGCGCACACACACACACGCGCGCACATGCGCAAACACAACACAACGCAACGCCGCGCGCGCGCGCACACACACCACACACGCGCACCGCGCACACACACACCACACACACACACCACACACACACACCACACACACACACAACACGCACACACACAAAACACGCACGCATGCACAGCACACCACACACACACAAACACGCACACAACTACACACAACACGCACACACACACACACACACACACACACACACACACCACACATACACGCACACACACACGCACACATACACACACACACACATACACACACACGCACGCACGCACACACACAACACGCGCGCGCGCGCGACGATGGAACTGACAAACTATCACAGGCCGTTTAATTGCTTTCGTTGTGTGGTTGGTTGTGTGTGTGCGCGCGCATGTGTGTGTGTGTGTGTGTGTGTATGCGTGTGTGTGTGTGTATGCGCGTGTGTGTGTAGTATGCGGCTGCGCGCGTGCATGCATGTTTTATGTGTGCGTGGGAGCGCGGCATGCGTATGTTGATGTGACGAACATGTTTTTGCAAATCAAATCAGTCCGTCTGTGCAAGAACTCTACATTATTGACACCAATAACACTCGCCTATCATTTGTTTGTTTTAGTATTTCTCTCCCTCCCCAATCCCCCACCCCCACACCCCCACCCACCCCGCCACCCCTCCCCGTCCAGTCGTACTAACATTGTTCATCAGTCAAACCAGGCACGGCAACGAATCTCTCGGGGAGGAGAAATACTATTATAAAAAAAAAAATTATAAATAACACGAGACGCTCCCCTCCCCCTCCACCTCCCCTTCCCACCCCGACTCCTGCCTAAAAATAACATGTCCGCCGTAAATAAGATTGGTCGTGATCCGTGTCTCGGAGCTCATCATCTGTGTTGATCAGGGTGGGGATGTCGAAACCTGTTATTGCACCTGTTGCGAAAGAATGCGAGGAGGACGCGCCACAGCCAAAAGGTTGCGCTGGAAAATATAGCACACAGCTTTTCCTGTTGTTTGTAACGGCCCCACTGTTCATGGGATACCACGATAACACCGTAACGCGTCATCACATCTCCATTTACCCACCCCCACCCCCACGCCCCCTCTCCCTTCCCCTCACCTTCGCAAGGCCGGGGCGGGAGGGGGGGTGTTGTGACGTCATCGTTGACCCTGTTATGTCGCCGGTGCTAGACCGCCGACTGTCTGCGAACCGCAACGTCACCAAGCACAAGGAAGGGAGGGGGGGGGGGGGGTGCGGCGGGATGTGAGGATAGAGTGTGTGTGTGTGTGGTGGGGGGGGGGGGGGGGGGGGGGGGGGGGGGAGGGGGCGTGTTAGGGAAAATAGCTCGATCAGTCTACTCGTTTCCATTCGTTTGGCGCTTTGGCTGTTGTCTGGTTGGCGCTCAGTGTTACGATGATGGCGAATCGTCTGGAGCCTGACGTAAGAGAGTCATTGCAGTGTCCAGGTGTCAGGTCGGTCTGGAGCCAGATTGTGCCAACACGATATCTGTCTCACACACACACACACACACACACACACACACACACACACACACACACCGCATATATATATATATATAATATATATATATATAATATATATATATATATATAATATATAATATATATATAAGTATTAAAAAGGAATATATATTAATATTTATTTTAATCTTATTTTAACAAATGTTGCTCCCAAGGGGTTGAGCACTTTTAGAATCGTTTTAGGCTGTGCAGCTACATTGATATGTATGTATATATATATATATATATATATATATATATATATATTATATATATATATATTAATTCCATCGGTAATGTACACAGATTTTGCATGGTGAGCGTGAGTCGAGAAAGAAAGAAAAGGGGAAGGAAAAAGGAAAGAAGGGGGGGGGGATACTGACAACAACAAAAAAAAAGAAAAGAAAAAAAAAGACGATATATTGTGATGTTGATGATGAGGATGGTAGGAAAAGAAAGGATAAGACAGAGATATATTGTGATGTTGATGATGAGGATAGTAAGAAAAGAAAGGATAAGACAGAAGGAAAAAAAAGCTTTGAAAGTGAAAAAAAAAATATATATATATTAGTGTGTGTGTCGTGTGTGTGTGTGTGTGGTGTGTGGTGTGTGTGTGTGTGTGTGTGGTGTGTGTGTGCGTGCGTGCGTGAGCATGCGTGCGTGCATGTGCTTTGTGTGTGTGTGTGTGTGTGGTGTGTGTGTGTTGTGTGTGTGTGTGTGTGTGTGCGTGCGTGCGTGCATGTGCTTTGTGGTGTGTGTGTGTGTGTGGTGTTGTGTGTGTGTGTGTGTGTGTGTGTGTGTGTGTGCGTGCGTGCGTGTCTGTGTCTGTGTCTGTGTCTGTGTGTGTGTGTGTTACGCCGCGAACGTGCATGGCCGTTCATGAGGACATTTTCAAGTGACAGGATAATCGTTGGCGTGCCCATCGTTTGCTTCAAGCTGCCAAGCCTTATTTCCCCCCGATCCCTCGGGGTGACGGGAGACAGTAGGGAGAAGACCAGGGTTCTGGTGATGGGGAGGGAAATGGAGTTTAGGGGGGGGGGGGGGGGGGGGGGGGGGGCGGGTAGAATCTGACGCCAGAGTCCAGGGGTCGTGAGTGACTGAAGCCTTTTGAAGACGTGACATTGACATGGAAACACTTCTCAAATTATTGAATCTAATGTACAATTTGGATTGTGAGTGGGTGTGTGTGTGTGTGTGTGTGTGTTGTGTGTGTGTGTGTGGTGTGTGTGGTGTGTGTGTGTGTTTGGAACACTTTAGTAGGGCTGGAAAATAAGTGCAGCTAACAATTCCTCCGTCATTTCATTAATGACTTGCAAAGATTCAATAAAATATATTCTCAATATCAACCCACTCACTAGCAGCGTATGGGAGCTCAGCCATATTGCCTGCTCCGAGGCCAGCATGTAAAGGGGAAGAGTGTGTCAAGAAGTGGGGATGGGGCTGGAATCCAGGTAAGATCCCCCCCCCCCCTCCTTCTGCCAGGCTGGGGGCTGGAATCCAGGTAAGACCCCCCCCCCCCCCCCCCTTCTGCCAGACGTACAGTCCTGCACAGACCTTCTGCTCTGGAGCTTGAAGGCCCTGAAGGGAAGAGGGAATTGGGTTCTCTGAGTGGACAGTGGAACTGATGTGACCTGCAGCCAGTGTGACGGGAACCGCTCTTGGCTGCGTGGAGTTGGGCACCCTTGAGGCCGTTCTGAATTGCGCAAACTTTGTAGATTGCGAACCTGTCTGTTTAGGTCAGTGACTTGTCTTCTTCCTTAAATGCCGGGCTTTCGCGATCCAAGATCACTGAGGTTCGCAAAGGTGGCGGGTGGGGGGGGGGGGGGGGGGGGCGGAGGCCGAGGGGGGGGGGGGGGTCGCTCAGGATATTCTGTGAACTGTTTGTCTTCTCGACAAGGAAGTAACCACAACGAAACTGTCCTGGGAGCTAGTTTCGAGTGCAGTTCTCCTGTGATGGAGATCGGTTTTGAAGTTGGTGGCGAGTTAAATTTCCTTCGTCGCTTCGTAGGTAACATTTTTTTTTCGTACAACCAAAAATTCAAGTTCACAATGCTTTGAGGAAATAGACATGTGAAATTCGGGACAAAGAGATTGCGACCAAGGGATTTGACAGCCTGCTGAAAACAGTTAAATAACATGATATAGACCACGGAGCAGTAGTACCTGTCACAGTGATATAGACCACGGAGCCAGTAGTACCTGTCACAGTAATAAGACCACGGAGCAGTGGTACTTGTCACAGTGATATAGACCACGGAGCAGTGGTACCTGTCACAGTAATAAGACCACGGCGCAGTGGTACCTGTCACAGTGATATAGACCACGGAGCAGTGGTACCTGTCACAGTGATATAGACCACGGAGCAGTGGTACCTGTCACAGTGATATAGACCACGGAGCAGTGGTACCTGTCACAGTGATATAGACCACGGAGCAGAAGTACCTCTCACAGTGATATAGACCACGGAGCAGTGGAACCTGTCACAGTGATATAGACCACGGAGCAGTGGTACCTGTCACAGTGATATAGACCACGGAGCAGTGGAACCTGTCACAGTGATATAGACCACGGAGCAGTGGTACCTGTCACAGTGATATATAGACCACGGAGCAGTGGTACCTGTCACAGTGATTAGACCCACGGAGCAGTGGTACCTGTCACGTGATATAGACCACGGAGCAGTGGTACCTGCTACAGTGATATAACCACGGGCAGTGGTACCTGTCATAGTGATATAGACCACGGGGCAGTGGTACCTGTCATAGTGATATAGACCACGGAGCAGTATACCTGTCACAGTGATATAGCCACGGAGCAGTGGTACCTATCACAGTGATATAGACTACGGAGCAGTGGTACCTATCTACAGTGATATAGACCACGGAGCAGTGGTACCTATCACAGTGATATAGTCCATGGAGCAGTGGTACCTGTCACAGTGATATAGACCACGGAGCAGTAGTACCTCTCACAGTGATATAGACCACGGAGCAGTGGTACCTGTCACAGTGATATAGACCACGGAGCAGTGGTACCTGTCACGGTGATATAGACCACGGAGCAGTGGTACCTGTCACAGTGATATAGACCACGGAGCAGTGGTACCTGTCACAGTGAATATAGACCACGGAGCAGTGGTACCTGTCACAGTGATATAGACCACGGAGCAGTGTACCTGTCACAGTGATATAGACCACGGAGCAGTGGTACCTGTCACAGTGATATAGACCACGGAGCAGTGGTACCTGTCACTGTGATATAGACCACGGAGCAGTGGTAACCTGTCACAGTGAATATAGACCACGGAGCAGTGGTACCTGTCACAGTGATATAGACACGGACAGTGGTACCTGTCACAGTGATATAGACCACGGAGCAATGGTACCTGTCACGTGATATAGACTACGGAGCATGGTACCTGCACAGTGATATAGGCAGTGGCAGTGGTACTGTCGTTATATAGTCCCCATGGAGCAGTGGTACCTGTCACAGTGATATAGACTACGGAGCAGTGGTACCTGTCACAGTGATATAGACTACGGAGCAGTGGTAGCTGTCACAGTGATATAGATCCAGGAGCAGTGGTACCTGTCAGTTATATAGTCCATGGAGCAGTGGTACCTGTCACAGTGATATAGTCCATGGAGCAGTGGTACCTGTCACAGTGGTATAGACCACGGAGCAGTAGTACCTCTCACAGTGATATAGACCACGGAGCAGTATACCCTTCACAGTGATATAGACAACGAGCAGTAGTACCTGTCACAGTGATATAGACAACGGAGCAGTAGTACCTCTCACAGTGATATAGACCACGGAGCAGTAGTACCTCTCACAGTGATATACCATGGAGCAGTATACCTTTCACAGTGATATAGACCACGGAGCAGTAGTACCTCTCACAGTGATATAGACCACGGAGCAGTGGTACTGTCACAGTGATATAGACCACGGAGCAGTGGTACCTGTCACAGTGATTATAGACCACGGAGCAGTGGTACCTGTCACAGTGATATAGACCACGGAGCAGTGTACCTGTACACAGTGATATAGACCACGGAGCGTGGTACCTGTCACAGTGACATAATTCCTTCCAGTGTTGGGACTTGCTTGCGTGATTTTAGACATAAACATTTAACAGCAGACGCCATGAAACCTTGTTCAGAGACTCCCACTGATGTGAATCTTTGAATTTCTGAAAGAGACTAACCTTTTCCAGGTGTATTCTAAAGAGTGTGTGTGGAGGTTTTTTTGTTTGTTTGTTTTTGGGTTTTGTTAATGACTTGTGAGCTGACTTGAACGCGGTGACAGCCCTGATGTGGCCCTTTCCGTCGGCTTGGGCTGTAAGCAACATTACCTTACCTTACCTAGTTTGCGGCTGGGTTCCCTCCCTGGGAAAACATCTTTCAAACTCAGTTAAAGATCAGTTCTTTAGATCGTCGTAACTTCACAAAGCAAATCGTGGATTGGGGCCTCGTTCAGACAGAAACTATGGTTCGTTGCTTGTTCGCCGATCGAGATTCGCGATCCAATGCTCCGTTCAATTCAGAGCGGCCTTAACGATAGAATCTGAACGACGACCAGAATCAACGGTCCAATGCTCCGTTCAGTTCGAGCGGCCTTAAACGATAGAATCTGAACGACAACCAAAGTGAGCGTCCAGTGAGAGCAGCCCTGTCAGCACCTCTCCCTCTGGTTGTGGCATGGCACGATCCCAGATCCACGTTTCGCTGTCAAGTCAGTGGAGACAGGCGTCGTTCCCACTGGTGAGTCATGCTTCCAATCGTCGTCCCAAGGTGACGTCGCCAGCGTGTCTTTGTCGTCGAGTTGTGGAACCAGATCGGCAACAACGGCATGGATTTGTCGCGGTCTGTACGCGCGGAGACAGGCCACGGTGCGGGGATGCACTTTCTGCTCATCATCACGACAACCGGTCATCTTTCCAGGACGAATCTGATCGAAATTCCGCTATGGAGATGTCGTCATCGTTGACGCTTGGCACTGACAGCCGTGGTCTTGGAGCGCAATATTCGGCAGAAAAACGGATGTCTGTCCCCACGTGGCAAACTGTCTCGTCCGTCGTCTTAAAAAAGGCAGCGCCGCCTAACGGGCACGTACGATAAGCGCGAGTGTTTCCTGTTATCTCAAAGCACTCGTGTCCGAACTGATACTGTAAAAGGCACACTTTTACACCGAGAAGCGTGCCCCTGTAAGACTATAAAGGCAGCCAGTCATGGCCCCAATGACTGTCATGTAACATGTGAGGGATCACTATGCAAGTTGAATTCATAACTAGTTTACGGCGATTTTGAGAACAAAACCGTAGAACACAGTCTCTCTCGCTCTCTCTTCACTCTCTCTCTCTCTCTCTCTCTCTCTTCTCTCACTCATCTACGTCTCTCCTCTTCTCTCTCCTCCTCTCTCTCCTCTCTCCTCTCTCTCTCTCTCTCTTCTGTCTGTCCCTCCCCCCCCTCCCCCCCGATCCCCTTCTCTCACACTCGCATATACGCACACAAGCACGCGCGCGTGCGTGCAAAAACACGCACGCACGCGCGCGCGCGCGCACACACCACACACACACACACACACACACTCACACACACACACACACACACACACATGCAGTAAACAGATGTGCGAATCGAATAACATTTCGTTTACTTTCACTGTCAAGGATGAACACGGCTTCAATTAAGGAGCGCTTATTAGCCCAAAACGAACAAAGACATGCACGCTTTATTAAGGCATGAAAACGCGCTCATCTCAACAAACAAAATACGCTTTTAGTGGGTAGCTAACCACAGAGCTATTCGGTTCCGGTCGGCCATGAGAAGTTGCGCCGGGCAAGGTGCTGGTTTGGGGGCAGTCCAATTGAGCGCACCGTGCACAGGTCTGGTCAATTCAGCGGTCGAGCAAGGTGGCCGACTGACTTGGACTGTGGTTAGCTCCAGCGCCGACTGCGGAGTTCTTCCAGACCGGCACCCCTCCCGCCCCCCTCCTTCCCTCTCCAAGCCTTGCGGGAGGCTGTTGTGGAAGGGAGACCTCACCTGTTCCAGACTCTCACACTCTGATGATCCTCTGGCACGAGGACGCCAGGTCTGGTGTCGGTTAACAACTGCGGCACCAGTGAACCAGTCGGCTGCAGCGATGTGTGCTCCAGGGTGACGTTTGGTTGTCCTGTATTTTATGACATCGACTCTCGGGTGACTTTTCTTGTGAAACAACCACTTGGACTAGAAGTTGTGTGTTGGGGGGAAAAAAAGTTGTCCATACCCCTCTATTACATGCCTGTGATTACAGTGTGATCACTAGAGTACCCTGTTCATGCAACATGAACCATGAGTACACGTTCAATAAGATTAAATTGATTACCCCCCCCCCCCCCCCCACTCCACACCCCCGACCCCCCCCCCCCCCCCCCCCCCCCGCTTCATCGCATTCAATTCCGTTCTCGAAAGCATCTTTGAAAAACAGTTAGAGAGATTCCAACTTTCAGCCGAGATGTAGCATTCTGAACATTTTATTGACTTGCATATCATCCTTCTTTTCACTTAAACGTTGTGTTTGGTGCCATTTTATATTGACTTGAAAAATCGTCCCTCTTTTCTCTTAAACTTGTGTGTTGGTGCCATTTTATTGACTTGAATATCATCCCTCTTTCTCTTAAACGTTGTGTGTTGGTGCCATTTTATTGACTTGAATATCATCCCTCTTTTCTTTTAAAAAACGTCGTGTGTTGGTGCTCAGAACGCTCCAGTGAAAAATCACAGGTAAAATGCACGCCCGAAAAAGAAAGGTCAGAATTCCGAAAATGGAAGCCAAAACTGCCAGTAACTTTAAATTAAAGCCCCAACACAGAAGAAAGTAAGGGAGGGGAGAGAGATAGAGAGAGAGAGAGAGAGAGAGAGAGAGAGAGAGAGAGAGAGAGAGAGAGAGAGGGGGGGGGGGGGGGGAGAGAGAGAGAAGAAAAGAAGAAGAAGGTAAATCTCGGTCCGAAAGCAAATGCCGTGGACTGAGCGGAAAGCCGCCAAATCCACTTTGGTGTGTGCGAGGCGTCATTACAGATCCCACCACCAGGGGTGCTGGAGTGAAGAGTCGGTGCCAGAAAAGTCAGAAACTTCCCCGAAACGCAAATAGAAACTTAGCGTCCCCGTCCCCCGCTCAACCCAAACCATCGATCCCCCACCTCACACGCGCCGGCACAAAAATATAAAAAGAAAAAGAAAAAAAAAAAAGAAAAATAGAGGATGAAGGAGATAAAGGGGACGGGAAAACGGGGGGGAGACAATTTTATTATGGCATCAAGCGGCGACCTATTCGGTATTTTTTTTCCTTGACCGCTTCCAGACGTCGTGACGTCACCTCAGTCTGGTGATTCCAATTTGGATCTGTTTGATGCTTCCCCGGGCCGGTGTCGGGGGGAGAAGTGAACCCCCCCCTCCTCTCTCTCTCTCTCCTCTCTCTTCTCTCTCTCTCTCTCTCTCTCTCTCTCTCTCTCTCTGCCTCGTGGCCTGGCTGGGAGGTGGGGTGGGGGATTAGATTAAGATCATCATCATCGTTCGCCTGTCTAGGTCTGCCGTGCGCCGGTGGGTCTGGCGGCCATGGTTGTGACGGACTGTTTTGACAGCTCTGGACGCGTGTGAAATCCAGCGCTGCCCTGTCGTGGTGGTGGTGGTGGTGGGGGTGGGGTGGGGGGGTGGGGGGGGAAGAGAGATGGTATCCCGGCCTGTAGGGAATGCTTTTCCTGGGGCTGACCTCACCGCTGCCTTTCTCGGCCTCTGGCTGCGCCTGCTCGGGTCAGTCACCCTTCTGTTGGGCACAAAGTCGTGGAATTCTTTCCCCTCCTTACCCGCCCTCTCTGTCTCTGTTTCTCTCTCTCTCTCTCTCTCTCTCTCTCTCTCTCTCTCTCTCTCTCTCTCTCTCTCCCAGTATGTGTGTGTGCATGTGTGTGTGTGTGTGTGTGTGTGTGTGTGTGTGTGTGTGTGTAAGCGCGCATGTGTATGAGTGTGTGCGCGCGCGCACATGCGCGCATATGTATGTTTGCGCGTGTGTGTGTATGCGTGCGTGCATGCGTGTGTGTGTGTGCGTGTGTGTATGCGTACGTGTGTGTGTGTGTGTGTGTGTGTGTGTGTGTATTGTGTAACCCTCTCTGTTCTCTGCTGTCTTTTTCCTTCCAGGATAATCCCCGATGAAAAATTGAAATGTTAATCCAGGATTGTTTTTTCTAATTCCCATACATATGTGAACATCGACCGTCATGCGTCTTTCACGTTTTCATGCTACCAGATAACAATAATGATAATGATAATAATAACGACAATAATGATGATGACAGAAAGGCCTGTGGTCACATTGTTGCTCGTGGAGTTGAAAACTCAACAAACATACTACGGTATTGCACACCAGCCTTTTCTGGGATTGCATTCTTCTTAAAACCGAAAAGGCAGAGGAGTCAAATTACCACTTTCCGCGGTCACTGAGGAGAAACGATGAGGTTTCGAAATATCGGTATCTGACCAGGAGTTATACGTTAGTGAGTTTCCCTCCCTATTGGAGATTGTCTCCTCCCCCTTGGAGACTATAAGCTTGCTGAAGGCTCATTTTGAGAAGCACTTATTTTGTTTTTCCCCATTCACCCACTCAAGCACATACTGTTAGTTAGGCAGAATTATCTACCACTGCAGATATGAATGCTTATCTCCCCCTATTTCTTCAATCTAAGACATAAGAGCAAGCTTTGTTTATAATTCAATATTATAAAATATATATATATATATATATATATATATATATATTATATATATATATATATATATATTGTCCGAAATCAGGACTAAGGTGACATCTTTTTGAAGGGGGAAAACCCTGGTTCCCTACACGTTTCCAGTTTAGGCAAGCCCCCCCCCCCCCCCCACCCCACCCCCCTTCCACTTCTCTCCTTTCCCCATTTACCACAGATACGCACTCGCACACACACACACACACACACACACACACACACACACACACACACACACACTCTCTCTCTCTCTCTCTCTCTCTCTCTCTCTCTTCTTTCTCTCTTCTCTCTCTCATTTCCCCTTCCCACCCCCACCCCCACCCCTCCTTCCCATCTCTTTACTATCACATGATGATGAACTCTGTCCCCAAACCCCCTCAACAGTTCCACGATGAAATCCAGCTGAACAGAGCATGGCAGTGATGCCAGGACATTTGTTGAGTTAAACTAACAAATAAGTGAGGAAAGAAAAAAGGTAGAAGAAAAAGAAACAAGACAACAACATTGACTGGAATCAGAGGACGCCCCATTTCTTTTTTCTTTCTTTCTTTCTTTTTTTTTTTTTTTTTGGGGGGGGGGGGGGGGGGAGAAGGGGGAGATTTACAAGCCTCTGCCCCAGGACGCCTGCAAGAGCCACCTGTCCAAGGGAGGACAGTGTGTTGACACGTCAGCACATTTTCAACATGGCGGAGTGACAGAGCGATGGTTGGTGAGGGGTCGAGGGAGCAGGAGGCAAGGTGTCAGGAATTGTGCCCAGGTTCCTGGTGGTAGTGGTGTGTGGAGCAGGAGGCAAGGTGTCAGGAATTGTGCCCAGGTTCCTGGTGGTAGTGGTGTGTGGAGCAGGAGGCAAGGTGTCAGGAATTGTGCCCAGGTTCCTGGTGGTAGTGGTGTGTGGGTATTTGTTGAGGGATGAGGGGGGGGGTGTTGGAGTGTGTCGACTGATGACATGGATCACTTGTGCAGGCAGTCGTAAAAAAAATTTTTTTAGATAAAAACTTTTTTTTTAAAAAGGGGGGGGGGCGATGTTAGTCTCGTGCATGAGCTCGTTTGTTCATGTGAACCGTGTAGCACGCATGCGTTGTAAGCGGTGAACAGGGTGCTCAGGGTGATGGAATTGTTGACCTCAAGGACGGGGAGTTGAAGCAGAGAGGAAAGACGGGTCCACAGCGCCGTGGGACAGCGAGACAATGCCGGCCTCCACATCGTTCTGTTGGTCAAGAGACGGGAAGTGACCCATGTGATTACTAGTAAAGTTAGTTCCGAAACGAAGTGACTGAGGGCGGAAATACAAATGTAGAAAGAGAGGGGGTTAGTTACCGCCAAGGACACAGACAAAGTACAGGACAAGACAACGCATTTCGACCCCTTGGGTCTTCTTCAGGCCACAACAACAAAGTTAGGACAGTGAAAACGAAGAACGAGAAACCACTCATCTTCTCATATTCGGCGCAAGATCAAAATGCCATTTGAGAAGATAAGTGGGAGTCTCACAGAAAAGGAGAGGGTGGGGAGGGGGGGGGGGGGGTGAAATCCAAGACAGGATAATTCTAGTTCTGATCTGAATCTCGGGGCCGGTTTGATGCGGTATGGTAGAGTTGTCCGGGGAGGGAGGGGGGGGGGTCACATTGGAGCGAGGGGGTGGGGCGGTTGGTGGGTGAAAACCGGGCAGGCTGCTGTTTCCCATCACTCCTGTCCCTTTTTCCCACTTACACTTTTCTGCCCACTTCTCTGGACTGTTTTCCCCTGTCTCTTCTGTCTGTTCCATCCGCCCCCTCCCCCCCCCTACCCACCCACCCCTTCCCCATCCCCAACTCTACCCTTCCCCTCGCCCCCCTCT
>CM031600.1:47019311-47026811 GCA_018398815.1 Conus ventricosus | reverse complement strand
AGGTGTCAGGAATTGTGCCCAGGTTCCTGGTGGTAGTGGTGTGTGGAGCAGGAGGCAAGGTGTCAGGAATTGTGCCCAGGTTCCTGGTGGTAGTGGTGTGTGGAGCAGGAGGCAAGGTGTCAGGAATTGTGCCCAGGTTCCTGGTGTGTAGTGGTGTGTGGAGCAGGAGGCAAGGTGTCAGAATTGTGCCCAGGTTCCTGGTGGTAGTGGTGTGTGGAGCAGGAGGCAAGGTGTCAGGAATTGTGCCCAGGTTCCTGGTGGTAGTGGTGTGTGGAGCAGGAGGCAAGGTGTCAGGAATTGTGCCCAGGTTCCTGGTGGTAGTGGTGTGTGGAGCAGGAGGCAAGTGTGTCAGGAATTGTGCCCCAGGTTCCTGGTGGTAGTGGTGTGTGGAGCAGGAGGCAAGGTGTCAGGAATTGTGCCCAGGTTCCTGGTGGTAGTGGTGTGTGGAGCAGGAGGCAAGGTGTCAGGAATTGTGCCCAGGTTCCTGGTGGTAGTGGTGTGTGGAGCAGGAGGCAAGGTGTCAGGAATTGTGCCCAGGTTCCTGGTGGTGTAGTGGTGTGTGGAGCAGGAGGCAAGTGTCAGGAATTGTGCCCAGGTTCCTGGTGGTAGTGGTGTGTGGAGCAGGAGGCAAGGTGTCAGGAATTGTGCCCAGGTTCCTGGTGGTAGTGGTGTGGGGAGCAGGAGGCAAGGTGTCGGAATTGTGCCCAGGTTCCTGGTGGTAGTGGTGTGTGGAGCAGGAGGCAAGGTGTCAGAATTGTGCCCAGGTTCCTGGTGGTAGTGGGTGTGTGAGCAGGAGGCAAGGTGTCAGGAATTGTGCCCAGGTTCCTGGTGGTAGTGGTGTGTGGAGCAGGAGGCAAGGTGTCAGGAATTGTGCCCAGGTTCCTGGTGGTAGTGGTGTGTGTGGAGCAGGAGGCAAGGTGTCAGGAATTGTGCCCAGGTTCCTGGTGGTAGTGGTGTGGGGCATGGGAGGTGCAGGAATGTGCCCAGTCTGGTAGTGGTGTGGAGCAGGAGCAAGTTCAGATTGCCCAGGTTCCTGGTGGTAGTGGTGTGTGGAGCAGGAGGCAAGGTGTCAGGAATTGTGCCCAGGTTCCTGGTGGTAGTGGTGTGTGGAGCAGGAGGCAAGGTGTCAGGAATTGTGCCCAGGTTCCTGGTGGTAGGTGGTGTGTGGAGCAGGAGGCAAGGTGTCAGGAATTGTGCCCAGGTTCCTGGTGTAGTGGTGTGTGGAGCAGGAGGCAAGGTGTCAGGAATTGTGCCCAGGTTCCTGGTGGTAGTGGTGTGTGGAGCAGGAGGCAGGTGTCAGGAATTGTGCCCAGGTTCCTGGTGGTAGTGGTGTGTGGAGCAGGAGGCAAGGTGTCAGGAATTGTGCCAGGTTCCTGGTGTAGTGGTGTGTGGAGCAGGAGGCAAGGTGTCAGGAATTGTGCCCAGGTTCCTGGTGGTAGTGGTGTGTGGAGCAGGAGCAAGGTGTCAGGAATTGTGCCCAGGTTCCTGGTGGTAGTGGTGTGTGGAGCAGGAGGCAAGGTGTCAGGAATTGTGCCCAGGTTCCTGGTGGTAGTGGTGTGTGGAGCAGGAGGCAAGGTGTCAGGAATTGTGCCCAGGTTCTGGTGGTAGTGGTGTGTGGAGCAGGAGGCAAGGTGTCAGGAATTGTGCCCAGGTTCCTGGTGGTAGTGGTGTGTGGAGCAGGAGGCAAGGTGTCAGGAATTGTGCCAGGTTCCTGGTGGTAGTGGTGTGTGGAGCAGGAGGCAAGGTGTCAGGAATTGTGCCCAGGTTCCTGGTGGTAGTGGTGTGTGGAGCAGGAGGCAGGGTGTCAGGAATTGTGCCCAGGTTCCTGGTGGTAGTGGTGTGTGGAGCAGGAGGCAAGGTGTCAGGAATTGTGCCAGGTTCCTGGTGGTAGTGGTGTGTGGAGCAGGAGGCAAGGTGTCAGGAATTGTGCCCAGGTTCCTGGTGGTAGTGGTGTGTGGAGCAGGAGGCAAGGTGTCAGGAATTGTGCCCAGGTTCCTGGTGGTAGTGGTGTGTGGAGCAGGAGGCAAGGTGTCAGGAATTGTGCCCAGGTTCCTGGTGGTAGTGGTGTGTGGAGCAGGAGGCAAGGTGTCAGGAATTGTGCCCAGGTTCCTGGTGGTAGTGGTGTGTGGAGCAGGAGGCAAGGTGTCAGGAATTGTGCCCAGGTTCCTGGTGGTAGTGGTGTGTGGAGCAGGAGGCAAGGTGTCAGGAATTGTGCCCAGGTTCCTGGTGGTAGTGGTGTGTGGAGCAGGAGGCAAGGTGTCAGGAATTGTGCCCAGGTTCCTGGTGGTAGTGGTGTGTGGAGCAGGAGCAAGGTGTCAGGAATTGTGCCCAGGTTCCTGGTGGTAGTGGTTGTGGAGCGGGGGAAAGGTTTTTTCCGGGTTTGGTGCCCCGGTTTTCCTGGGGGTATGGTGTGTGGAGCAGGGGAAAGGTGTCAGGAATTGGGGCCCAGGTTGGGGGTGGTAGTGGTGTGGGACAGGGGGCGGGTGTCGGGAAATTTGTGCCCAGGTTCCTGGGGGTTGGTGTGGGGAGCGGGAAAGGAAAGGGTGTGGGGGTTTGGGCCCAGGTTCCGGGGGGTTTAAGGGGGTGGGTGGAGCAGGGGAAAGGGTGTCAGGGAATTGCCCCCCGGCCCGGTGGTAGGGTGTGGGGGGACCCCGGGAGGCAATTTTGTCGGAAAATTGTCCCCGGGTTCCGGGTGGGAGGGGTTGTGTGGGAAAGGAGGCAAGGTTTTCAGGAATTGTGCCCAGGTTCCTGGGGGGTAGGGGTTTGTGGGAGGGGAAAAGGGAAAAAGGGGTTTGTCAAATTGTGCCCGGGTTTCCCGGGTTTTGTGGTGTGGGGAGCAGGGGGAAAGGGTGCGGGAATTGTCCCGGGTTTCCCTGGGGGTATTTGGGTGTGGAGCAGGAGGAAAGGGTTCGGGAATTGTGCCCGGTTTTCCGGGGGTTTTGTGGTGTGGGGAGCAGGGAGGAAAGGTGTCAGGAATTGTGCCCGGGTTTTCCCTGGGGGTTTGTGGGTGTGGAGCAGGGGGCCCAAGGTGTCGGGAAATTTTGTCCCCGGTTTTTGGTGGTAGTGGTTTTTGGGCAGGGGGAAAGGGGGGTCAGGAATTGTGCCCGGGTTCCCTGGGGGTAGGGGGTTTTTTGGGGGCCCGGGGGGCAAGGTGCGGGAAATTTGGGTGCCAGGTTCTGGGGGTTTAGTGGTTTTGGGGACAGGGGCAAGGTGTAAGGAATTTTTGCCCAGGTTCGGGTTGGTAGTGGTGGGTGGAAGCAGGAGGCAAGGTGTCGGGGAATTGTGCCATTTTTCTGGGGTAGTGGGGTGTGGAGCGGGAGGCAAGGTTCGGGAAATTTTTCCCGGGTTCCCCTGGTGGTAGTGGTGTGGTGGGCAGGGGGAAAGGGGTTTTCGGGAAAATTGTCCCCGGGTTTCCCGGGTGGTAGTGGGTGTGGAGCGGGGGCAAGGGCTGGGAATTGTCCCCGGGTTTCCCTTTAGTGGTAGTGGGGGTGTGGAGCAGGGGGCCCAAGGTGTCGGGGAATTGTGCCCGGGTTTTCCGGTGGTAGTGGTTTTTGGGGGAGCAGGAGGCAAGGTGCCCCAATTGTCCCGGTTCCTGGTGGTAGTGGTGTGTGGAGCGGGAGGCAAGGGGGTCGGGGAATTTGGGCCCCCGGTTCCTGGTGGTATTTGGAGTGGGGGAGCAGGGGGGGAAAGGTGCCCGGAATTGTCCCCTTTCCCCTGGGGGTAGTGGTTTGGGGAGCAGGGGGGGAAAGGTTTTCGGGAAATTTTGTCCCCGGGTTTCCCCTGGTGGTAGGGGTGTGGGAGCAGGAGGCAAGGTGTAGGAATTGTGCCCGGGTTCCCCTGGGGGGTTGGGTTTTTTAGCGGAGGCGGGTTTTCAGGAATTTTTGCCCGGGTTTCCCTGGTGGTAGGGGTGTGGGGAGCGGGAGGCAAGGTGCGGGAATTTTTTCCCGGGTTCCCTGGGGGTTTAGGGGTTTGGTTGTGGAGCAGGGGGCAAGGTGTCAGGAATTGTCCCCGGGTTCCGGGTGGTAGTGGTGGTGGGGGAGGGGCAAGGTTCGGAATTGTGCCCGGTTCCTGGTGGTATTGGGGGTTGTGGGGGCCCAGGGGGAAAGGGTTGTCAGGAAGGGCCCCCAAAGGTTCCTGGGGTAGTGGTGTGGGGAAAGCAGGAGGCAGGGTGTCGGGAAAATTGTGCCCGGGTTTCCTGGGGGTTTGGGGTGTGGGGTGCAGGAAAAAAGGGGTTTTGTCGGAATTTTTGCCAGGTTCCTGGGGGTAGGGGTGTGGGGGGAGCAGGGGCAAGGTGTCGGGGAATTGTGCCCAGGTTCCGGTGGTAGTGGTGGTGGACAGGAGGCAAGGGCCCGGGAAGGGTGCCCGGGTTCCCGGGTGGTGTGGTGTGTGGGCAGGAGGAAAGGGTGTCGGGTTTTGTGCCCGGGTTCCTGGGGGTTTAGTGGTTTTTTGGGCAGGGGGAAGGGGGTCAGGAATTGTCCCCGGGTTTCCCTGGGGTAGGGGTGTGTGGAGCGGGGGGCGGGGGTTGGGAAATTTGGGGCCCGGGTTTCCCTGGTGGTAGGGGTTTTTGTGGGGCAGGGGGAAAGGGTGCCCGGGAAATTGTGCCCAGGTTTTTTTGGGGTTTTTAGGGGGTGTGGGGAAACCCGGGGCCAAAGGTTTTCGGAATTGTGCCCGGGGTTCCCGGTGGTAGGGGTGGTGGGCAGGAAGGGAAAGGTGTGGGGTTTCCCCCCAGGTTCCTGGGGGTAGTGGTGGGGGAAAGCAGGGGGAAAAGGTTTGCCCAAATTTTTGCCGGGTTCCCTTTGGTGGTAGTGGTGTGGGGAGCGGGGGCCCAAGGTGTCGGTTTTGTCCCCGGGTTTTCCTGGGGGGTAGTGGGTGGGGGAAGGGGAGGAAAGGGTGTCGGGAAAATTGTCCCCTTTTCCCTGGTGGTAGGGGGGGTGTGGAGCAGGAGGCAAGGTGCAAAAATTTGGCCCGGGTTCCTGGTGGTAGTGGTGTGTGGAGGGGGGGAAGGGTTTTCAGGAATTGTGCCCTTTTTCCCTTTGGTGGGGGTTTGTGTGGGCAGGAGGCAAGGTGTCGGGGAATTGGGGGCCCAGGTTCCGGGTTGGATGGTGTGGGGGAGCGGGGGCAAGGTTCGGAATTGTCCCGGGTTTCCTGGGGGTATGGGGGTTGGGGGGCGGGGGCAAGGTGTCGGGAAATTGTCCCCCGGGTTTCCTGGGGGTTGTGGTGTGTGGAGCAGGAGGCAAGGTGCCCAGGAATTGTCCCCGGTTTCCCGGTGGTAGGGGTGTGGGGAAAGCAGGGGGCAAGGTGCCCGGGGAATTTGTGCCCAGGGTTTCCTGGGGGTTTGGGGTTTTTGTGGAGCGGAGAAGGGTTTGTAGGTTTTTGTGCCCGGGTTTTCCTGTGGTAGGGGTGTGTGGAGAAAGGGGGCAAGGTGTCGGGAATTTGCCCAGGTTCCTGGGGGTTTAGTGGTGGGGGGAAAGGGGGAGGAAAGGGGTTCAGGTTTTGGGCCCCGGGTTTCCCGGGGTGGTATTTGGTTTGGGGGGTATTTGTTGGGGGTTTGGGGGGGGGGGGGGGGTTTAAAGGTTTTCGATTTATGCATGGCCCCTTTTGTCAGGAAAGTCGAAAAAAAAAGAAAAAAATTTAAAATTTTAAAAAAAAAAGGGGGGGGGGGGGGGAGAGGGGAAAAAATTTTTTAGAGTCTCGTGCAGGGACTGTTTGTTCATGTGCCCGTGTAGAAAGCATGCGTTTTTAAGCGGGGAACAGGGTGCCAGGGTGGGGAAATTGTTTAAACCCTGAAGGACGGGGGTGAAGCCGAGGGGAAAAGACACCCACACGCCGTGGAGACAGCGAGCCCTCCCGGGGCCTCCCATCTTTTCTTTTGGGTAAGAACGGGAAGGGGCCCCCAGTGATTACATAGTAAGTTATTTCCCAAAAGAAGTAAATGAGGGCGGAAAATAAAAGTTGAAAGAAAAGGGGGTTAGTTACCCCCAAGGGGACACAAAACAAAGTACAGGACAAGCCAAAAACGCTTTTGGGCCCCTTTTTCTTCTTCGGGGCAACAACAAAAAAAATGGGGGCGGGAAAAAAAGGGAAGAACGAGAAAACCATTTCTTTCTTCTCATTTTTTCGGCGCAAGATCAAAAGGGCCATTTGAGAAGATAAGGGGGAAGTTCCAAAAAAGGGAGGAGGGGGGGAGGGGGGGGGGGGGGAAAACCAAACAGGATAATTCTAGTTCTGACTGTTTCTGGGGGCCCGGGTTTGATGCGGTTTTGGTAGAGGGGCCCCGGGGAGGGGGGGGGGGGGGGGTCAATTGGAGCGGGGGGGTGGGGCGGTTGGGGGGGGGTGAACCCCGGGGCAGGCCGGGCTGTTTCCCATCACTCCTGTCCCTTTTCCCCCACTTAAAAACCTTTTTCTGGAAATTTTTTGGGGACTTTTTTTTCCCCCCTGTCTCTTCGTTGTTCCCCCCCGCCCCCCCCCACCCCCCCCCCCCACCCACCCCTTCCCCCATATCAACTTCTCTCTTTACCCCCCCCTTCCCCTTTCCCTCACAACCTCTTCTCTCTCTTTTTCTTGGGCCCGGGCCTCTCGCCTGTTGTCTCTCTCTCTCTCTCTCTCCCTCTCCCTCTCTCTCTTGCCTGTTCCTCTCTGCCTGTCTGGCTTTCTCTCTCTCTCTCCCCAATTTTCCTCTCTCTCTCTGCCTTTTCTGTCGTCTCTCCTGCCTGTCGCTCTGCCGTCTGTCTCTCTTCTCTCTCTCCTCTTCCCCCTCTCTCTTTTCTCTCTCTCTCTTCTGTCCCCTCGGGCCCGTCTGTCTGTTCCCCTTTTCCTCTCCTCTCTTCTTCTCTCCTTCTCTCTCTTTTCCCCTCTCTCTGCCTGTTGTCTCTGCCGTCTGTCTGGGCTCTCCCCCTCTCTCTCTCTCCCTTTTCTCCCCTCCTCTTCTCTCTTTTCTCTCTCCTCCTGCCCGTCTCTCTCGGGCCCGTCTGCTCTCTCTTCTTTCTCTTCCCCTCTCCCCCCGCAAATGAAGGGGGTTGGGTTTATGCCGCCCGGGTTTGTGTGTGTGTTTGTGTGTGTGGTTGTGGGGGGTGGGGGTGTGTGTTTTGTTTGAAAAAAGGGGGTGGGGAAGGGGAAGGGGAGGGAAAAGAGGACTTTTCTTCAATCAAAGGATCGGGGTTTTTTAAAACCCTTTTGCTTTCCGATTTTGGAAAAAGACGACGACCCAAAAAACCAAAAAAAAACAAAACAAAATGGGGGGGGGGGGGGGGGGGGGGGGGGGGGGGGTTTTAGACTTTTTTTTTTTTGCGGGAAAAAAAAGAAAAAGAACAAAAGAAAAAAAGCAAAAATTTTAAATAAAAAGAGAAAAAAAAGATGAAAAAACCCACTTTTTTAATGCCCTCTGGCAAACAAAAAAATGATGGCGGGGCATTTTAGTCCTGGGTTTAAAATTTAAGTCCGTGGCCGGGGGCAGGGTGACTGGAAATGGGATTGCGCAGAAATTTAAAAAAAAATTTTTGG
>CM031600.1:47002049-47009549 GCA_018398815.1 Conus ventricosus | reverse complement strand
GGAATGGGACTGTTTGGGGGTTGAGACAGATTGAAATGAAAATAGGAATGGGACTGTTTGGGGTTGAGACAGATTGAAATGAAAATAGGAATGGGACTGTTTGGGGTTGAGACAGATTGAAATGAAAATAGGAATGGACTGTTTGGGGGTTGAGACAGATTGAAATGAAAATAGGAATGGGACTGTTTGGGGTTGAGACAGATTGAAATGAAAATAGGAATGGGACTGTTTGGGGGTTGAGACAGATTGAAATGAAATAGGAATGGACTGTTTGGGGGTGTTGAGACAGATTGAAATCAAAATAGGAATGGGACTGTTTGGGGGTTGAGACAGATTGAAATCAAAATAGGAATGGGCTGTTTGGGGGTTCCGGCTGGCGCACAGTCAGGGTCACAGATAAGTGTTTAAAAAAAAGGTCTGAAATGTGAGGTCAACTAAGGGGAAAGTCATTGTATTTGAAGATGGTTTGTGATTTCATCGGTGAAAATCCTCCCCCCCCCCCCATCCCCCACCAAAACGAGGGAAATAGCTGTGGGGAGTTGTTCTTACGATCAGTTTTAAAGTTTAACACTAAATGCTGGTTCGAACTTAACCGTAAGCCTCAAAATGCTACATGGATTATAATTCTAGTTTTGAGTGCAAAGTCCTAATTGTGGCGTGTGCCTTACCTCCACGCCCCCCCCCCCCCCCCCCACCCACCCCCACCCGTCTTCCGGCTTGTCCCCCCACTCCCACCCCACCCCTTCCCCCCCCCATCCCCAACCCACACCCTCTTCGTCTTTTTATTCTTTCCCCTGCGCACACTCCTATGGCCAGTTTTCTTCAGTCGCTCCATCCCACTGCCTTTGGGCTCCAAGACGACCTAAAACCCCAGCCTCGCCCCCCCACCTCCCCCCCCCCCCCCCCCCCCCCCCACCCAGCCCCCTTCCCGGTCCCCCTTCTGTTGTATAATTTTGTTTTCTTCCGACTCGGGACCGTCCCCTCGTTGTTCGTGGCTGGGGATCAGTGTTCGTTGTTGTCCACAGATTGGGGCTCAGAGCTGCCTTTTCTTAATCGCAAGCACGTCGCTAGAGATCTTGCCGCAAGGTGTTGAAGGCGAGACTATTACAAGAATCGACGAGAAGAAAAGGGCTTGCGGAGAGCCGATTTGAGTGTTTCCGTTTGTTTGTTTGTTTGTTTGTTTGTTTGCCTGACAAATGCGGTGTCTGAATCTGGATCCGGATTCGGCGAAATTGAAGCTTTCATTAGATAGGTGTGATTATGGCACTGTGTCAAACGGTTTTGTTTGTTTGTTTTTTTATTTTGTTTTTTGTTTTCGTTTTCTTATTCTTCCCAAAGCCAGATCATAGAACCAACACAAGGAGGATAACCAAGCATACTCAGAAATGCTGAACAGTAAATCCAAATTCATCTTCCATGCTTTTGTATGTTGAAAAGTATGTGTGAAAGTCCGTATGAGCAGTATGTTAGAAAGTCCATATAAACAGTATGTGAGAAAGTCCATAATTATGAACAGTATGTGAGAAAATCCATATGAACAGTATCTTAGAAAGCCCATAATTATGAACAGTATGTCAGAAAGTCCATAATTATGAACAGTGTGTCAGAAAGTCCATATGAACAGTATGTCAGAAAGTCCATGATTATGAACAGTGTGTCAGAAAGTCCATATGAACAGTATGTCAGAAAGTCCATGATTATGAACAGTATCTCAGAAAGTCCATAATTATGAACAGTATGTCAGAAAGTCCATGATTATGAACAGTATCTCAGAAAGTCCATAATTATGAACAGTATGTCAGAAAGTCCATGATTATGAACAGTATGTCAGAAAGTCCATAATTATGAACAGCATGTCAGAAAGTCCATAGTAACAGTATGTCAGAAAAGCCACATATGAACAGTATGTCAGAAAGTCCATATGAACAGTACGTCAGAAAGTCCATATGAACAGTATGTCAGAAAGTCCATGTGAACAGTGTGTCAGAAAGTCCATATGAACAGTATGTCAGAAAGTCCATATGAACAGTATGTGAGAAAGTCCATATGAACAGTATGTCAGAAAGTCCATATGAACAGTATGTCAGAAAGTCCATAGTAACAGTATGTCAGAAAGTCCATATGAACAGTATGTCAGAAAGTCCATATGAACAGTATATCAGAAAGTCCACATATGAACAGTATGTGAGAAAGTCCATATGAACAGTATGTGAGAAAGTCCACATATGAACAGTATGTGAGAAAGTCCATATTAACAGTATGTGAGAAAGTCCACATATGAACAGTATGTGAGAAAGTCCATATGAACAGTATGTGAGAAAGTCCATATGAACAGTATGTGAGAAAGTCCACATATGAACAGTATGTGTGAAAGTCCATATGAACAGTATGTGTGAAAGTCCACATATGAACAGTGTGTGAGGAGGTCTCTATGTGGTGGATGTGTACACGCCCTATGAGGGGGGGTGTTGTGAGAGGGAGCGTTCATCAAATGCATTTCAACATGAAATGGATTTTGTGCCATGTGTAAACACTGTCCGATTCAGACCTGAGCGCCATGACAGATCAACATCACTCATTCACACTGTAAATCTGTAAATAAGTATCACTGTTTGACATTGCCATGTGTAAACACTGTCCGATTCAGACCTGAGCGTCATGACAGATCAACATCACTCATTCACACTGTAAATCTGTAAATAAGTATCACTGTTTGACATGCTGACCCATTTCTTGTCAATACACCAACCACTTATGCCCCGGGAGAATAACCTACGAACACGCGCATGCGTGCGCGCGCGCGCACACACACACACACACGCACATACATACGCACACGCGCATGCACGCACACACGCGCACGTACACACACCCACACACACACACACACGCACACACGCACCCGCGAATGCACACACACACGCACACACGCACACACACACACACACACACACACACACACACACACACACACACACACACACACACACACACACACACACATTCGAACCGACGTAACAGGCTGTGACCTAACACATTCACAGTATGATCGAAGAATATATTTTAAATCCACAAATGCCCTGTGCGTGCCTGCACCCTATGTGAACACAGCGGAGGCTTTCAAGGGTGGTTCAGGATTGCTCCCAGGTAGTTTGTTCAGCGGTTGAGGACAGTACCTCTCTGGGTCCCATCCGCACCTTCGGGTGTATCTCTTTCTTCTCTCTTCTCGAAGGATATAATGTTTCTTTGAAGGCAGGTCTCTTTTAATGTAGAGCAGTTTAGCTTTCATCCGATCAATCACAAACAAAAGTTTGCCTCTGTAATCGGTGGGTTTGTTGGTGAAGAAATAAATCTATACATGAAACACCCTCCCCCCTCCTCTCCCCCTCCTCCCCCCCCCCCCCTCCCCCCCCCCCCCTCTCTCTCTCTCTCTCCTCGCCTTTCCCTTCGAAAAAAAAAAGGGACGCTGGAGAGAAAAAATCTCAGGGTCCAATCTGACGAGGGTTAACTCAGTTGGGCGACACCGGTTGATGTGATCAGCTGTGTCTGGCAGTGACACAGAACATGTCGGCCATCAGGGCGGACTACTGCATTCAGCTGCCCCATGGGCGCCGGGTCAGTTCAGGACAATTCCCAAGGAGACCTGCCCCCTCGGCCTGCCCTCCCGCCCCCCCCCCCCTCTCACAACCCACACCCCCCCCTCTCCCCCCCACCCCTCCCCCTTTCAACACTCTCCATCTCTCCCTGCCTTCCCTTTGCTTCTTTCTGCGGAGGTTACGTTTCCACAGGCTTCTGATGGTTTGCACACACACATACAGACACACACACACACACACACACACACACACACACACACACACACACACACACACACACACACACTACTCACACACATTGCATGTGAAGAATAGTCATGTTTGTAGACGCTTTTCACGATGCATGTGACCAGTCTCACTTTATTACAGAATTCTTTTCTTCAGTCCACCCTTGTCAACAAGGTTCTGTCCATGCCAGAAACCCCCCCCCCCCCCCAAAAAAAAAAAAAAAAAAAAAAACAACTCAATATGACAGCGAGAAAAACGATCATTATTAAAAGTGTGTGTGTCATGTTTAGTGATGAGTATTTAAACACTAGAACAAAATATTGTTATTCCCTGGTGGAATTTCTTTAAAAAGTGATTTTTTTTTCTGGTTTGCGTATATACAAACTAAGAAGTTCCAAGACAAGGATACGAGTATTGATTATTATTATTATCCTCTTTCGACTTGAAAGACTTTGTATGCGGCCTAGAACCAGGTGTGTGTGTGTGTGTGTGTGTGTGTGTGTGTGTGTGTGTGTGTGTGCTTGTGTGTGCGTGCGTGCGTGTATGTGTGTGTGAGTGAGTGTGTGTGTGCGTGTGTGTGTGAGAGTGCGTGTGGTGTGTGGTGTGTGTGTGTGGTGTAGGGGTGTGTGTGTGTGTGTGTGTGTGGTGCTCGCGCGCGTACGCGTGTGTGTGTGTGTGTGTGTGTACTCATGCGTGCACGCCGCTTGAATGCACGCAGCGACGGGCGTCCGGCGAACGTGGGAAGCCCCCGAGCCGTCAGGTGGGTGGGACTCTCCGTCGAGCGATCGCGCGCGATTAGCATACATTTTCCGCCGGTCGGCATAGCAACCACGTGCTTCCTGAGAAACACGTCACAGGATTTGTGCCCGTGCAAACTGCTCGATGCTCGCTCGAGCCAGGGCGCGCGCGCGCGCGCACGCGCGCGCGGCTCGCTGGCTGATCGACTCAACTACTGCAAAGCAAGCAACAAGCCGCTTGCTGTCGCTGGCACGCCGGCGGCACGCCCGCTCGCTTAGCTGCACGTGAGGCGTGCGTCAGAGATTGTGTGTGTGTCTGCGTGTGTCTGTGAGTGCGTGCGTGCGTGTGCGTGTGTGTGTGGTGTGCGTTGTCGGCCGTTCAAGATGGAGGAAGGCGGGAGTCGCACGCCGCACCGAAATGTCGGCGAAAGGTAAGAACCGTGAGATGTTTGTTGTTGTTGTCGGTGTCGGTGTTGGTGACGTTGTCGTAGACCACCCCGCCCGTCGTTGATGTTGGCACGGGTGGCTGGGCAGAAGAAGGACAGGTCCAGTTTTCTCTGTCCTCCGAGAGGGGGTACTTTTGCCTGGGAATTGATTATCACGTTGGCGAGCAGTGTAGTGTAGAGGGGTCTGTGTTGTATATACATGTATACGACAAGCGGACTCGCCGCTCTCGTGTTATGTTTTCCTCTCAGCTGTAGACGACTCGCCCCGGTACACAAGCCACCACCCGGCTTGTGATCATTATATACATACATACATGTAGACCTCTCTCCTCCTCTTGCGACGCAGTTGGGTCCCCCCCCCCCCCCCCTTCCTCCTCCCCCATGCCCCTCCCCCCAGTTCTTTAATCTGTCGATTTGCCTGCTATACTGTTATGGCGGCTTTCGTTTTGCTTGCATGCAGTGCAATTGTGAATTGGTCTGATCTGATAAGTGTTATCGTACAACGGAGTACATGACATTTCTGTGTCTGTGCGTGTGTATGTGTGTGTCTGTGTGTGTGTGCGTGTGTGTGTGTCTGTGTCTGTGCGTGTGTATGTGTGTGAATCTGTGTGTGTGCGTGCGTGTGTGTGTGTGTGTGTGTGTGTGTGTGTCGGCTGTCGTCAGCGTGTTATGGTCCGTATGTCGCCACCTGTGCGGTGTTTGTGTTTTGCGTGTGTGGTGTGTGTGTGTGTGTGTGTGTGGTGTTGTGTGCGCAGTCTTCTGTGATTCTGTTTATTGCATTGTAATGTCTGTCATCTTTTTTTTTTGTTTGTTTCTCTCGCTTGAGCTCTAACGTCCCTTTACTACCATTTTGACGCGTGTGTTTCATTGGCGTGTGTGTGTGTGTGTGTGTGCGTGCGTGTGTGTTTTGCACATGTGTGTGTGTGAGAGAGAGAGAGCGGAGGGATGATGTGGTGGAGGGGAATGGAGGGGGAGGAATGGAAAAGTGAGGTGGTTATGTTTTGACGGTTTTATTGGGGACTGCTGTAACAGGTGTTGTAGCGAAGACAAAGCAATGACTCTGTGTGTGTGTGTGGGGGGGGGGGGGGGGGGGGGGGGGGGGGGGGGGGGCGGGGGGCGGAAAGGGGCAAATAACGAGAGAGAGGAGAGAGAGGAGAGGGGGGGGGGAGTAGCGAAGCCGAGGCATCTCTTGATCGAGCTCCATCCCTATTTAGTTTGTCCTTGAACGTTCATTTCGTGGGGAAACGCACACACAGAGAGAAATGAATCGCTGCTGGGAAACAACCTGAAGGGGGTAGTACTCTCACTGGATGAAGAGAGAGCGAACGTCAATATGTTTTGACCGTTTCAAAAGGTAATGGCCACCGTAAAGGTGTGCTAGCAAAGGCAAAGAGCGCGCGCGAGCGGTGGTGGTGTGTGTTGTGTGTGTGTGTGTGTGTGTGTGTGTGTGTGCGCGCGCGTGTGTGTGTGTGTGTGTGTGTGTGTGTGTGTGTGTGTGTGTGTGTGAGAGAGAGAGAGAGAGAGAGAGAGAGAGAGAGAGATGTATGTTGCACAGTACCAGTGTGTGTGCGTGTGTGACTGTGTGGGGGTGCATGTGTGTGAGAGAGAGAATTTGTGTGTGGCACAGTACCAGTGTGTGTGTGTGTGTGTGTGTGTGTGTGTGTGTGTGTGTGTGTGTGTGGTGTGTGTGGTGTGAGAGATTTTGTATGTGTGTGTGTGTGATTTCGTATGTGGCACAGTACCAGTGTGTGTGTGTGTGTGTGTGTGTGTGTGTGTGTTTTTCGTATGTGGCACAGTACCAGTGTGTGTGGGAGAGAGAGAGAGAGATTTTGTATGTGGCACAGAACCAGTGTGTGTGTACGTGTGTGTGTGAGTGAGTGAGTGAGAGAGAGATTTTGTATGTGGCACAGTACCAGTGTGTGTGTGTGTGTGTGTGAGAAGAGAGAGAGAGAAGAGAGAGAGAGAGAGATTTTGTATGTGGCATAGTATCAGTGTGTGTGTGCGCGCGTGTATGTATGTGTCTGTGCGTGTGTGTGCCTTGTGTGTGTGTGTGTGTGTGTGTGTGTGTGTGTGTGTGCATGTAAGTACTATCACGTCAATTTTGTCAGTCACAATTCCTTGTAATGACGGCGACATAATTCTCATAATTCATGCCTACTCATGGATATATACGCTTCTGCCTTCCTTTCCCATACCCCCACCCCTCCCTGCCCCTCCCTGCCCCTCCCTCATTTTTCCATCCCTCGTTTTCCACCCCATTCCCTTTCACTAGGATAGGAAACAATCTGTGTGCACAGGAAGAAATCCACCCCGCCACTGGCTTTACTGCCTGGTGAAAGAGGACCCCCCATTTATTCTGGGAAGATCGATGTTTTCAACATTTGGAGTTTCCTGGCTGGGTGCTGCAGTGTAAATAATTAACAAGGGAGGCAATTTGGGCGCTCATGGTAAAACACTTACGTGCGCCCGTACCCTCAGTTTAGCGCTTCTGGC
>CM031600.1:46992687-47001949 GCA_018398815.1 Conus ventricosus | reverse complement strand
GGTATCCCTTTCTCCCTCGCTCTTACACACACACACACACACACACACACACACACACACACACACAACACACACACACATACACACACGCACGTGCGCACGCACACACGTGCACACATACACACACGCGCGCGCACACACACACGTACGCACGCACAGAGACGTGCGCGCGCACGCACACACACGCACACACACACGCACACACACACACACACACACCCACACACACACACACACACACACACACACACACACACACACACACACACAACACTCACACACACACACACACACACACACACACACACACACACACACACACACTCGCACATTTCCTCAAAGAAAGGAAGTTTCCCAAAAAATTCCAACTGTTTTTTTTTCCTTTCCAAGTTAGGCTGTATTTATTCCAACGCTAATGAAGAATTGACGGAGAAAAGAGGAAGATATAGAGTTTCCGTCTTCTTTGTGATTTGAAAGTCATAGTTAACATTGTTGTTGTTTTTCTTCCGTGCAAAGAAACGAATGACTTAAACGATAAGAGTGGCGATTTGCCGGGTGCGACTCACGTGATATGCCTCACACCGCGCTACACCTTCTGTAGGAGATCAAAATGAATATGCACATTCAAGGGAGGATTCCTAAAGGGAGAGAGAGAGAAGAAGAGAGAGGAGAGAGAGAGAGAGATTCAAAAAAAAGGGAAAAAAGAAAGTGGCGAATGTCCTTCTGGCGCGGGGTCACGCCACCACTTACACCAGTCGTGTTCTTGCGGGTTTCAAGAATTCCTGATGCTAGACCCGTCAACGCTTGCTTGTCAAAAGCCCTCGATGGGGAATCAGTTGAAAAGAAAAGAAATCAAAAACAAAAAAGAAAAGAAACAATGACCGATATGGGAAAGCTGACAGCTCGTTCTTGTGGGTTCACGTGTTAGTGCTACATCTTGGGTGTCTGTGCTTCAGTTTGTGTGTGCGTTGTGTGTGTGGGGTGTGTGGGTGTGTGTGTGTGTTGTGTGTGTGTGTGTGTGTGTGTGTGTGTGCGTGCGTGCGTGCGTGCGTGTTTCATGGACATTCTGTAACCGCCGTCTCGTTTTGTCAGAACAGAAAGAGAGAGAACAGTTAAACTGTCCTTTTTACTTTCACGTGGTCATTGTCGTACTAAGAAGGACGTCCCAGAATCTGTTGACAATAGGGGTGGGGTGAGAGAGAGCGGAGTGGTAGGTGGAGGTACCGAGGAGGGGGGGAGGGGGGTGTGATAAAATGGCGCCAGTGACGGAAAAGGAAGATGGACACTTAATTAGGAATCCTTACTAAATCGCTCATTGGATGACGTGTCGGTGACGTCCCAATTCATCATCATCCAGTCCCGTTGCAACTTTGGGGTTGGTGTGAACCCCACGAAATGTTTTGACAGTGACGAAGAGGTTTTTTTTGTGTGTGTGGTGTGTTTTGTGTGTGTGTGTGTGTGTGTGTGGGGTGTGTGTGTTCTTTCTTCAGTTAAGTTAACGTCCTTCGGCTGAAGCTGTTTTAAAAAAAAGAGAAAGAAGGAAAGACAGAATTTTTGTGTAGGCGCCGCGCGCGCGCGCCCGCATACGCGTGCGCGAGTGTGTTCTCTGCCTGTACATTTGTGCTTGTGTACTCGTGTACGCACGTGTTGTTTTACGAGCCTCTCTCTCTTTCCCCACTCTCTTCCTCCCTCCACCCCGTCTCTCTCTTTCTCACTCTCTCTATTTCTCTCTCTTCCCCCCCTCCTCTCTCTCTCCACTCTCTCTCTCTCTCTCTCTCTCTCTCTCTCTCTTCTCTCTCCCCCTTCTCTCTCTCTCTCCCTCCCCCCCTCTCTCTCTTTTCCCCTGCGAGAGAAGAGAATCGACTCCCCTTTAAAGGGTTTCCCTGCAGTAGTGGATCGGCCGCAGATGTCCCTACCCGCAAGCTCTGCTAACACGTACCCCTCCTCCCCCCCCCACCACCATCAGCCCCTCCCCCTCCCCACCCACCACCCACCACCCCACCCCCCGTCCTTACCTTCACCCTATTTAAAAAAAAAAATAATTCGAAGTAGCACTTGCATGCACTGAACACACACATCCCCCAACCTGGAAAAACCTTTCCCTTGGGGAACTAAGGAAGTTGGGGTGGGGAGTGGGTGGGGGGGGGGTGGGGAGGGGGGAGGGAGGGAAAAAGGATCACGCTTCTGTCCTCGGACTCCCCGGGGCTACAATGGAATGTGTGTGTGTGTGTGTGTGTGTGTGTGTGTGTGTTGTGTGTGTGTGTGTGTGGCGCTAGGGTCGTATCAGGGGGTGGGGGGTGGGTCGGGGGGGGGGGGGGGGGTTGGGGGACGGGGCAGGGGGACGGACAGGAGGGTGAGGGAGGATGGGAATTAGGTTAGCAGAAAGGTAGACGAGTGCTGCGTTCTTTTGATTCTGCTAGCAAACTTGTGCCTCTCTCCTCTCTCTCTCTCCTCTCTCTTCTCTCTCTCTCTCTCCATCCTCTCTCTCTCTCTCTCTCTCTCTGTCTTTAACCTCTCTCTGTTTCTTCCGTTGTTCTCTCTTACCTCTCTCTGTCCTCCCTCCCCCCCTCTCACTCTCTGTCTCTCTGTCCTCTTTTAAATCCCTTCCCCCTCCCTCCGATCCTCCCTCTCTCTGCCTATCTCTCTCCACTCTCTTCTCTTTCTTACCTCTCTCTGTCCTCCTCTCCCCTTCTCTCTCTCTCTCTCCCTCTCTCCTCTCTCGCTCTCTCTCTCTCTCTCCTCTTAAATCCCTTCCCCCCTCCCTCCCATCCTCCCTCTCTCTTACCTATCTCTCCCCGCTCTCCATCCTCTCTTCCTTCCCCTCTCTCTTTCTCTTCATCCCCTCATCCCTCACTCTCGCCCTCCTCTTTTTTCCTACTCCCTCTCTCCTCCCTCTCCTCTCTCTCTCTCCTCCTCTCTCCTCTCTCTCTCTCTCTCTCTCTCTCTTTTTCCCCCTTTCTCTCCCCACCCTTTTCCTCACCTCCCTCTCCTCTCTCTCCCTCCCTCTCCCACCCCCTTCTCTCTCCTCTCCCGCTCTCTCTCTCTCTTCTCCCCCCCACTTCCTCATCTCCCCCCCCCCCTCTCTCTCTCTCTCTCTCTCTCCTCTCTCCTCGCCCCCTCTCTCTCTCTTCTCTCCTCTCTCTCTCTCTCTCTCTCTCAGGGTACCAAAGGGAGTCGGAAACGTTTTTTTTCCTTTTCCGCAGCCTGTTTCAGGTGCCCCTTCAGCGGTGATAAGAAGAGACTTCATGGAGGTTGTTAGGCTTGGTGTGTGTGTGTGTGAGGGGGGGGGGGTCAATGTTGGGGGAGGAAGGGGGTGGCGGTCAGTACAGTGTTTATATATATATATGAGATAATGTTGCTTATAGCCCAGCCGACCGCAAAGGCCACATCAGGGCTGTCACCACAATAATATATTATAAACCCAAGGGGTTGAGCAACCAAGGGGTTGAGCACTCAAAAAATTGTTTTAGGCATTTTAAATATACTGAATCTATATATATATATATATATATATATATATATATATATATATATATATATATAATAAAATACTGAACAATTTAATAGTGGGGGAAACAAGCGCAGGCTAACTATTCTTCCGTTATTAATAAATGACTTGGCAAAGATTTGACTAAAAGATCATATATATAGTTTTATTTATTTATTAATATACGGTGGGCAGCCCAAACACCACAACCATTATAGTCGACAGTTATCTCAGACATGCATTCATGCATGGTAGTTGACACAGCGAACGGTTTGTGCTAGAAGAGTGTTGTGCTAGAAGAAATGTCACGGAAATCAGAGAGAAAGGTGAAAACAATCGCGGACAGATGACTTTGTCAGCAGTGCAGCGCTACAGGCGCTAAGGTGCACCTGTGAAAAAAAAACATAAATAAATAGAAGAAAAAAAAAATTCCGGTGTGTTTTTTAGAATGTGTATTTCAAAAGGTTGTATGAATGAGCGAGAGAGAGAAAGAGAAGAGAGAGAGAGAGTGAGTGTGTGCGCGCGTGTGCGTGCGTGCCTGCGCGCGCGCGCGCGCGCGCGTGGTGTGTGTGTGTGTGTTGTGTGTGTGTGTTAAGACTTGTGGGTTGACTTCAGCGCGGTGACAGCCCAGATAGGATGGCCCTTCGCGGTCGCTAGGCTATATAAGCAACATTACCTACCTTACCTTACCGTAAAGACCCCATCAGACATACAACAGACACAGATCTTCGATTCCCCTCCACCCCAATTATTCCAGTCCTTGTGGGGGAGGGGTGGGGGGGGGGGGGGGGGGGGGGTCAACAGGGGACTGTAGACGATGCGAGAGGGACGCATCGTTGTTGAGTTGTCGCCCTATATACTGCGTCTCGTTTCTTCCATTGTGGGGGTGAGGAGGCTGACATTTACACGGCCGTTTCAAAAGCTGCTGATTCGGAGGACCCGATATTTGTCGTGTACGGCTCAGCCCACGATGATAAAGTTCCACTCAACTAGAGAGAGAAAAGGTTGGCTTGAAAGTAAGACAAGTTTGTAGAAATACAGGCATATAATATATATAATATAACGTTGATTCTTATTACTACTCTCTCTCTCTCTCTCTCTCCTCTCTCTCTCTCTCTCTCTCTCTCTCTCTATATATATATAATATATATAATATATATCCAAAAGAAAAAAAGCACAAGAACAACAAGCTGTCGTGGTTAAAAATGAAATTTCTGCTATATTTGCCTTCTTCAGCAAATGACATCCCCCCCCCCCCCCCCCCCCCCCCCCCCCCCCCCCCCCCCCCCCCCGAGTGCCAGCAGGTAAGGTGTATAAAGAGAGAGAGAGACATAGAGAGAGAGAGAGATTTACATTCATGCACACGCACGCACACATACTCGCACGTACACACACACACACACGCACACACACACATACTCGCGCGCACACACACACACACGCACACATACTCGCACACACACACACACACACACACACGCACACACACACACACACACACACACACCGCACACACACACACACACTAATGCGCGCGCGCACACATACAGAGAGAGAGAAGAGAGAGAGAGAGAGAGTCAGCGGGTTTATTGAGGTTGGTGGGATGTTTTGAAATTCAAGCTCAACGTCAGATTCTCTCTCTCTCTCTCTTCTCTCTCTCTCCTCTATCTCTCTCTCTCTCTCTCTCTCTCTCTCGTTGTCGATTTTCCGCTTGTCACTTTTGTGTAACGAATTGCCCCCACCACTCCACTCATGCTCTTTCTGGTTTCTGCAACGCATGTGAAATCACGTGTTTAAGGGTGTATATAAATGACAATTGATTGTCAAAAGCAGTCACATATGGTATCAACTAAACGAAAGAAAAATGTCTGAAAAATAATGACAGCGCTAAATTAACGAGAAATGTTGTAAGAAAAAGAAAAAAAAAGATACCTATAGCGAACTGAAGACAAATGTAAAAAAGTGGTGGTACGTAGTGCCAGTTGAACAACAGATATAAACAGTAGAAACATGTGTTTCTAACTGAACCAAGTATGTAGTGAAAAGTACTTATACCAAATGCTAACGTAGCCAGTTGAACAACAAATAGAAACAGTCGTAGTATGTGTTGCTAACTGAATGAAATATGTAGTAAGAAGTAGCGATACCAAATGCTAACGTAGCCAGTTGAACAACAAATAGAAACAGTCGTAGTATGTGTTGCTAACTGAAGAAATATGTAGTAAAAGTAGCGATACCAAATGCTAACGTAGCCAGTTGAACAACAAATAGAAACAGTACGTAGTATGTGTTGCTAACATGAACGAAATATGTAGTAACAAGCATGATACCAAATGCTATCTAAAAGACGTACGTAGTAAAATGAAAATTAAAAAAAAAAAGAATGCCAAACTATGACATACACTGTTGGTTGAACAAGAAATGGTAGAAAGTAGTAAGTACGTAGCGCTACTGAACACGAATGTAGTCCAAAGCGGTGATACAAGAGCCAGATGAACCGACAAGTGTGATCAAATGCAGCGATGGTAGCGCTCACTGAACGACGAATGAAGCGAAAAGCAGTCAAATGGATTTACTAACTGACCAGTCCAGCAGGCCTGACCAAGTTAACTGCCATCTACGGTGGGAGGTGGTAAGGGGGGGGGGGGGGGGGCTGGGAAAAGGGGAGGAAGGAGAAGGACCCCACCCCACCCCCACCCCCGACCTCTCAGTGGCGTTGTCCGTGTCACTAGCATCTGTCGTGTTATAGATAATACAACCTCAGAGGGGGAAAGGGAGACAGGGAGGAGGGGGGGGGTGGGGTGGGGGCGCCACGTGTCTGACTGTGAAAGGTGAATAGTTCAGGCTTTGGGAGAAAGGAACAAGTTGACAGGGGCGACAACTGAACAACGCTGCACAGCACAGCACACACACAGAGTCTGGTAGTACCTGTACTAAACACACCTTCGGCACGAGCCGCCCGTGGCGAAGTGGTTAGTTAGCGTCGGGGACACCCGGCTGTGAAGGAGGTCGTGAGTTCGATTTCCCATCAGCGCCATGTAGGATTTTTTTTTTTTTTTTTTTTTTTTTTTTTTTTTTGCTGCTCCGACCGACTCCTACCAGAGTTGTGTTTAACACGGGCTCAGATGGGAAGACTGGGACCACACCGTCAAGTTTCATCCAATCTAGAGGGTATGGCTCAATTACCTGGCCAACACTGCAGGTGTCTGTATCTCTCGGGCTGGTTGACGCCGGGATAAATATCATGAAAGTAAGTGTCGAGTACAGCCCTGTCAGCAGTCTAGACCGGAATGGAAATCCGCCGCGCGCGCGCACACCACACAGCACGAGCAATCATTCCACCAGCCACCACACACCTTCTTTTTTTTTTTTTGGTAGTTGTTGCTTTCTAACCCGTCGAATCCTACCCAGAGTGTGTCAGGAGGACAGGGTAACCACTGGAACACCCAGTGGGAAATGGGATGGTATGGTGGGTATGTAATTTACTGGAATATATATATTTTATTTACTCATATATGATGATATGTTGCCTAATTTGAAATGCCTAATGTTGACTAGGCAATGATTTGCCTAGTCTGAAATTAGGCAGTGCGTTGCTAACCGTAATGATTTAAAACGGCCTGATTTACAGATTAGGCAGCCCCAATCTACATTAGCACACACCTGTAGATTAGGCTAAAAGTGTAGTGCTTCATTACCGGCAACTGTGTTTTCTTTTCATTGTAGATTAGGCAAGACTGAATTGCAGTCTGTAGGTTAGCAGTGGGGCCAATTTTTTCATTGTTATCCTTGTAACATAAAAAAAATAAATCTAAAAGAGCTATATTAATGATTCATTTTATATCTTCTACCAACATTTTTATTTCACAATTTCAATCTTTCTATTGATCAGGCCAATGACATGTATGGTGTGCTGGGCCGGAATAGTACAGTTGGTTAGACGCCGGACTGTAATCTTGGTGATCCTGGGGTTGGGGTCACCTCCGTGGGGCGTTTCGGTACAGGGGGATTTTTCCCTCGGAGTTAACATTGTTTACTATCCATTTCCATACAGTTCTTTTCAATGAGATTAGAACGAGGTTCCGTGTTGTAACGCAGCAGTGACTTGCCCACTAATATCACTATACCACTTTGGAACAAAAAAGCAAAAATTACCGGTCTGTTATGACATTTACATCATTGCACCAACATGGAATTTGGAAAGAATAAGGATAGTAAAATTTATCAGTCGATGTAATGCGGTGTACTGATTGATTTGGGAAAGACTGAATAAGCGTCCGTTGCATTCTCTCAGTCGGCACTTTACCCAGGTTTAGTCTGTGGTGATGACGTGGCCATGGTTTGTGTTTTAGAGCTGGTTCTTCTACCGAGAATAGGCTTTATAAAGATTCATTATTATGAGATTTGATTTGTATAAGGACAGTCTTGTTCGGTTCATTCATCAATAATACTTGTTTTTGCACGTTTTGTTTTGGTGTGTGAATGCTGTGTCTGGTTGTTTTTTTCTGACTGACATCTCTTCGTACAAAGACTTGTCATTCGATCTGCTGAAAGCTTGCGGGTCCATCGCAATGAATTACTCGTGTCAATGCGTAACGAACGCAGTACATTGACTTCATCAACATGACACCGTGACATTATTGTGCTAGCTTAGAGCTGCCTGTTTCTACTGAATGCACAAATCTCACGTATCCATGGTTTGTACAATTCGAAGCTTGCATCGAACTGCTGGAACATCCGTCATTCCGACTATAAATCTAACCCATGCACTCTCAACAGGGACAAACTTTCACTTTCCTGCAAGGTACCATTTTTCCTGTAGCTTGTTGCAGCATTACTCTGCTTTTTTGACCTTCTTTGCATCACTTGCAAGATCTAATGAGATTTTTGTTCCCAAAACTTGCATCGTTTCTGGAACCCTACATCCAGCCTTTTCTCCACAACCTCAAACCAGTTGCACCCTCTTCCTACACAATTCAAATCCTGTTGCACCTTCTTCTGCTACCATTCAATTGTTGCACCTTCGTCTGCCACAACTTCAACACCAGTTGCACCTTCTTCTGCCACAACTTACACCAGTTGCACGTTCTTCTGCCACAACTTAAATCACCAGTGCACCTTCCTACAACGTCACACCATTGCACCCTCATTCGTTCTACCTTCAATTCATTCTTACTTCACTGTACTATTCTGAATCTGCAAAACTGGTCAAGCTCCTCTTCTTTCTCCAATTCCTCTATGACCTCTTTAGGCAGAATGTTCTTTAAGACCAGATTGACCCTTTCGACCACAAAAGATTCCAAGGGTGTTCTTTGGCATAGATTCCTGTGGGGGAGGAGTTCTTCTGCAGCATTACAAACCGCAGACCTTCAGCCCATTGACTGGAGTTGTTGTCTATTGTCCAGGCAATCAACATCTGTTTCACGTCGGCGTTCGATCTCTCAACACTCCCTGGGACTGTGGATGTCTTGGGGATCCGTGGACGATGTTCATCTGTGGCCAAATCAGTTTCATTTCATTGATGACAGATGCGGTGAATTCTCGACCGTTATCCGATTGCAGTACTGCCGGGGGGGGTAATCCAACAAAAAATGTCAATCAGATTGTATGCCGTTTCAGCTGCGGTTTTGGACTTCATTGGCCTCAACACTACAAACTTTGTGAAATGATCCTGGTAATTTAAGATGTATTTAAATCCACGGTCAGGGTTTGATTCCATTACAATGAGATCTACTGTCCTCTTTCGGCAAAGGTCTTACTTTTTAAAGGCCGCAC
>CM031600.1:46982687-46985187 GCA_018398815.1 Conus ventricosus | reverse complement strand
TCCTTTTCTCTGTCTCACTGTCTGTCTGTTTCTCTCTCTCTGTCTATCTGTTTTTGTCCCTCCTGTCTGTTTCTCTGCTGCCCCTCTCTCTCTCTCTCTCTCTCTCTCTCTCTCTCTCTCTCTCTCTCTCTCTCTCTGTCTGTCTCTGTCCTCTTTCTGTCTATCTGCCTCTCCTCTCTCTCTCTCTCTCTCTCCCTCTTTCTCTCTCCTCTCTCTCTCTCTGTCTGTCTGTCTCTCTCTCTTTCTCTGTCTCTTCCCCTCCTTCCCTTCCTACCCTCCCCGCCCCCACCACCCCTCTCTCGGTTATTTTTGAAGATACGTATAATATCATTACTTCCGCTTGGAGAATGTGTGTGTTTTGTTTTTTTTTACTGTCTGTCTGCGTGTATTTCATCAGCAAGGTCGTGCACATAAAGCTACCGACTCCATTAAATGTTGGATCGGATCCAAAGAACGGATCCCGGATTCTCCATCAAGATAACGGCAGCAAACTACGGAAGCGATTTTGACTGAACCAACCTTGGTTTAAAAAAAAAAAAAAATGGGACGTGTGCTCTGGCACCGAACTCACAGACCCAGCCAGTTCTCACTGGAACTTAAGGCACTGAATTGATTTCAGACTACTTACTACGTTGTTTTTTTTTTTTTTTTTTAAAGTTTTAGCACCTGATTAAATGTACGATAGCTGATTTTTGTTTGAATGACGAAGAAAGGAGTAGTACATTTACATGAAAATATCGGTCGAGCGTACGTCTGCGTACGGTTCAAAAAAAAAAAAAAAAAAAAAGGAATCCCAGTTATTTTCGTCCAACTGGTTATCTGCCTTCCGCTAGTAAATTAAGGTTAATGTTGCTTATAGCCCAGCCGACCGCAAAGGCCTATCTATATCAGGGCTGTCATCGCGTTGAAGTCAACTCACAAGTCATTTCAAAGAAGAAAAAGAAAAGTTCATTCACACAACCCTTTAAAATCACCTAAAAAGAAATAATTAAAAAAACCGGAAATTTTGTTTTTAAAAAATCTTTTTTCTTCCGAGAAATCTTAGATCAGATGAAACAGAAAAATGTTAATCTCTTTCAGAAATTCAAAGATCACATCAATCAGGGTGGAACATCTTGAAGAAGGTTTTCATGGAGTCTGCTGTAAAAGTGTTTCTGTCTCACATCATGCTAGAAGTCCCAACACTCTGAAAGAGCATAGTTTCACTACTGAGCAAGAACCGCATTGGCCAAGCTTCCGTCTGCGTTCGTGTTCCCGAGCATGATTCGCTGCTTTGTACGGGGCAAATGACCCAAACCAATGTGTGTGTGTGTGTGTGTGTGTGTGTGTGTGTGTGTGTGTGTGTGTGTGTGTGTGTGTTTGGTCAAAGTCGTAAGGGAAAAGCTAATCTTTTTGTTTGTTGTCTGACCAATTAGTACCAGGCCCATAATTATAGAGCCACGACAGACGTGACTCAAGCTTGAAACCCATTCAGTTTGGATATCGATCTGGAGGGATCAGAGGACCGATCGATGATCCGTTCCACACAGCGACGCCCCAAATCACTGATTCAATTTTTAACAAAAACGTGTTTGGAAAAGACGGGGGACTGCGGTCCAGCGGACGAACCCCTTCAGTTATGTTGCGGATCCGGATTCGGAAACGAAGAGCGGATCCAGGATCCGTTTGACGTTGGCTGGGATCCGCGCTCACTCTATCGCCTTCCCAATACAAGTTCGCCATGAAATCGTTTCGGGGAGAAAGTGTTGTGTTGAGTCTGCAGTTTTGCCGCTTAGAAATAGGAACAGACTCGGACCACAGCTGTGCGCGTGATGACATGCGAAAGTTGTTTGGGGAGAGGAAGGGGTGGGAGTGGGGGTGGAGGGAGGGGGGGGGGGGGGGGGGGGGAGGGTCGAAAGAACTTCCAGACGAGAAGGGAGGAGAAACAAGAAACGTCGCTGCCTTGCGGCTGGTTGCCATTAAGACTCTCTCGCTGACGTGGATCAGTATTGACAGATTTGAATCTACCCTCAGCTAAACGTTTACCATGGTTGTTGTGTTTGTTTTTGGTGTGGGTGTGGGGTGGGGGGGGGGGGGGTGTGTTTTCTTTATAGTGTCAGGTGGTAGAATCGATAGTTGTGTGAAGAAGCAATCTCGTTTTAGAGAGTTTCCTTCGTTCAATCGGTCACAGCAACACTTTTTTTTTTAAATTTCTCTGAACTGATTCAGATTGATGCAAGTGCATGTGCGTTTGGTTTGTTCTCCTTCGTCTCTCTCGTTCTCATAGCACTCTCTCTCTCTCTCTCTCTCTCTCTCTCTCTCTACTCTCTCTCTCTCTCTCTGTTCGCTCTCTACTTCTTCTCTGTTCTTCTCTCTCTCTGTCTCTCTCTTCTCTTCTCTTCTCTCTCTCTCTCTCTCTCTCTCTCTCTCTCTCTCTCTCTCTCTCTCTCTCTCTCTCTGCTCTCTCTCTCTCTCTCTCTGTCTCTCTCTCTCTCTCGTCTTCTCTCTTCTCTCTCTCTCT
>CM031600.1:46960187-46975187 GCA_018398815.1 Conus ventricosus | reverse complement strand
CCCTCCCCCCCCCCCCCCAACACTCACACCTCTCTTCCACTCCCTTCGTTTGCCCGTCCTTTCCATTTTTTCCAGCGTCCCCAGGTTCCATTCCACTCCTCTCTGTAGCCTTTGTGTCTGCTGGAGTGTGTGTGTGTGTGTGTGTGGTGTGTGTGTGTGTGTGTGTGTGTGTGTGTGTGTGTGTGTGCGTGTTTGTGTGTGTGTGTGCGCGCGCGCGCGCGGTGTGTGTGTGTGCGTGTCGCGCTGTGTGTGTGGTGTTGTGTGTGTGTGTGGAGAGAGACGCTGTGTGTGTGTGCAGGGTGATGTGTGTGTTGTGTCTGTATGGTTGGTTGTGGTGTGGTGGTCTGTGTCTGTATGTGTTGTGTGTGTGTGTGTGTGTGAGTGAGTGTATGTGTGAGTGAGTGTATGTGTGTGTGTGTACGCGTGATTGAGTGAGTGTGTGAGAGAGAGAGTGAGAGACAAAGAAAGAAAGAGAAGGGAAAAGAGAAAGACGAGAGAGACAGAGAGAGAGAGAAGATAAATGGCTGTACACTGCATAACACCAATTCTCTTGCCAAAATCGTTTTCTTGCTTGCACCCAGAAACGTAAGGGTGTAGGGTAAAAGGTATAAAACACATGCCCCCTACCCCATCCACTACCACCCCACCCCCCAACCCCGCCCCCACGTCACACATCCGCTTATCTTTCTTTTCATCTTTCTCTATGAGTGGTGTATGGTCGCCGCGCGCGCGCGCGGGGGGTGTGTGTGTGTGTGTGTGGTGTGTGTGTGTGGGGGTGTGTGTGCGGGGTGTGGTGCTTGGTTTTGTGTGTGTTTTGTGAGAGTATGAGAGGGGAAGGGGGAGGAGATAGCGCACCCTGCGTATGTATGTGTATGCACAAAGTTCATGTGTGGGGCATTTGAAGAATGTTTGCATGCGGCATTGCCAACATTGGAGCGATGTGTGTGTGCCTCCTTGGCTGTGTGGCGGACGTGCGTCTGTTTGTATACGTGCTGGACTGCTGGTATTTTGTGCTCACCTGCGCACGGTATTACAGGTCATAGTCTCAGCTGGAAAGAAAATCCCTCTCTCTCTCACCCCACTCACTCTCTTAACACGCACACAAACACACACGCACGCGCGCACGCACACACACACCCCACACACACACACACACACACCACAACACCACACAAAAAGAACGCGCGCACGCACACGGAAACGTCCCCGGAAACAAGAAAAAACAATGTCAGTAAGTTTTCGGCAGAATATTCTTATTTTGCTGACGTCAAATAAAATCTGAGTCAGGATACTTTGCTGTGACGAGTTGATAACAAAACTATCCCTCTCTCATGTCTCTCTCTGTTCTGTCTCTGTCTCTGTCTGTCTGTTTTCGTCTGTCTCTCCCCTTTTCTCTCTCTCTTTTCTCTCTCTCCTCTCTCTCTCTTCTCTCTCCCCCCCCGTGGTGCACCGTGTGAGGAATTTTGGGAATGTGCGGTCGATATCAAAGGATCTGTACCTGTATGTCTGAGTGTGTGTATATTGTGTGTGTGACGTGAGTGCGTGTGTGTCTTTTGGTGTTTCTCTGTGTGTGTATGTGATTGTGGTGTTTTACGTGTGTGTGGTCTGTTCTGTGTGGTGCGTGCGGTCCGCGCCCCATCGGCGATGGCAGTTGACTGTGCAGCCCAGAAACTAACATGGGTTCACAGCAAACTCGCCTTCACACGCCGTGCACACCCGTGGAAAAGAATGGCGCCCAAGGTTGTAGATTGCCTGTTGGAGAGGGGTGGGGTGAGGGAAGGGGGGTGTGGCAGTGGGGGAGAGAGAGGGAGGGAGAATGGATGTGATCAGTCAGTTGGAGAGGGTGGGGGGGGGGAAGGGGGTGTGGCAGTGGGTGAGAGAGAGGGGGGAGAATGGATGTGATCAGTTTGGGAGGGGGGGGGGAGGGAAGGGGGCTGGGCAGTGGGTGAGAGAGAGGGAGGAGAAATGGGTGAAAAAAGAGGGGGGGGTGGGGGGGGGGGAAAGGGGGTGAGGAGTGGGAGGAGAAGGAGGGAATATGGTCAGTGAGGGGGGGGGGGGGGGAAGGGGGCTGTGCGTGGGTGAGAGAGAGGGGGAGAAGGATGTGGATCTGTTGGAGAGGGGTGGGGGGGGGAGGGGGGTGGGGGGGGAGAAAAGGAGGATAATGTTGAAAGGGGGGGGGGGGGGGGGGGGGGAGGGGGGGAGGGGGTGTGGCAGTGGTGAGGAGGGGAGGGAGGAAGGTGGCCTTAGGTTTGGGGAGGGGGGGGGGGGGAAAGGTGTGTGGCAGGGGGTTGCGTGGTAAGAGGGAGGGGGGTTCTTTCTCTTTTGTCCCCCTTTCGTGAGAAAGGAGGAAATGGGTGTTTTCGTATGGAGAGGGTTTGGGTGGGGGAAGGGGCTTTGGTGGGTGGGGGGGTGGTGTGCGTTGTTGGGGGGGGGGGGGAAAGGGGGTGTGGGTGGTAGAGAGAGGGGGGTGGTGTGTGTGTTGGAGGGGGGTGGGGGCTGTGGCTAGTGGGTGGGGGGGGGGGTGGTGTGTTGTTGAAGGGGGGGGGAAAGGGGCGGGATGGGGAGAGAGGGAGGAGAATGGATGGAACATTTTAAAAGGGGGGGGGGGGGAAGGGGATTTTTTTGGAGGAGAAAAGATGGAAAAAATGGATGGAAAAACGCCCAGCCCTCCCCCCCCCCCCCTCCTCCTCACCCCTCCTTTCCCTTCTCTTCTTGAAGAGCTTTAAATTTGTGCGGGTGATGTTTGGGTGGGATTTTTTTGGGTTTTGGGTGGTTCCCTGTGTTGCGTGAGTGGTGTGTCTGTGTGTTGGGTGGTGTTGGTGTTTTGTAACAAGTTTTTGGTTGTGTGTGTGGTGTTGTGTGGTGTGTTGTTCTGTGCTTGGTGGGTGGTTTGTGGTGTGGTGGGGAAAGTGTTTAAGGGGAAATAAATTAAGAGCGGGAAAAACCCAAAAAAAAAAAAGAAAGAAAGTTGTTACTTCAAAGGCAAAATTGCCAATTTTTTTTTGCTTGCAACCAGAAACCATTTGGGCTTGAAGTGAAGCCAAACTACCCCCCCCCCCCCCCCCCCCCCCCCACCACCACCACCCATCCCACTGACACCCCTCACGTTTCCCTGTCTCCTTGTTTCCCCCATGCATGCTCGTTAAAGTTTGTGCAGGGGATTGGGGGTGGGGGGATAGGGTAGCAAAAGCATGCGTTCCCTGTGTACTGCGTGTATGTGTGCACATGCACTCCATGTGTGTCCACCTGGAGTGTGTTGCGTGCATGTGAATAACATAGTTCCTTGCGTATGTGTATGGTTGTTCGTGTGGTGTGCGTCTGTTTCTGTGCGTGCGTGGACGTGTGGGTATTTCTGTGAGCCTGCACACATAGTACACATCGTAGTCTTGATTGTAAGGAATGGACACACACACACAAAACACACACACACACACACACACACACACACACACACAAGAAGAGAAAGGAAACGTTTGTTACTTCAAGGCAGAATGCCATCTTTTCGCTGACGTCAAGCGACACACGGAGCGTGTGATTCTTTGATGTGACAGCTTGATAACTACCCCCTTCCCCCCCATTCTCTCTCTGTCTGTCTCTCTCTCTCTCTCTCTCTCTCTCTCTCTCTCTCTCTCTCTCTCTCTCTCTCTCTCTGTCTGTCTGTCTGTCCTGTCTGTCTGTCTGTCTCTCTCTCCTTCTGTCTGTCTCTCTCTCTTTGTATGTACCATTTGATAAATGTTCATCTCTCTCTCTGTCTCTGTCTCTCTCTCTTCTGTCTCTCTCTCTCTATCTCTCTCTCTGTCTGTCTGTCTTCTCTCTCTTTGTATGTACCATTTGATAAATGTTCATCTCTCTCTCTGTCTCTGTCTCTCTCTCTCTCTCTCTCTCTCTCTCTTCTCTCTCTCTCTCTCTATCTCTCTCTCTGTGTCTGTCTGTCTCTCTCTCTCTTTGTATGTACCATTTGATAAATGTCATCTCTCTCTCTCTCTCTCTCTCTCTCTCTCTCTCTCTCTCCCTCTCTCTCTCTCTCTGTATGCACCATGTGAGAAAAAATGTTGGGATCTCTCTCTCTCTCTCTCTCTCTCTCTCTCCCCTCTCTCTCTCTCTCTCTCTCCTACGGTGAGAGAAACTTTGGGAGTGTGCACACAGGTCGTTATAGAAGGCAGGTGTAACCATATGTTTTTGTGTGTACGCAATCGGCAGATCCGCCGTTGGCAAGAACACTGAACGTAAACTCAACGCCCTGTGCACTTGTGTGGAAAATGAATGGCGCTCAAGCTATTAGATGATTTAGGGGAAGATGGGAAACGCGAGATGGGCAATGGCGGGTGTGGCGGGAAGGGAGGAGGGGGGGGGGGGTGTTCAGATAAGTAAGAGAGGGAGTGAGAGTGAGGCGCTAGGGATTTTTTTTTTTTGGGGGGGGGGGGGGCGGCAGGCGGGGGGGGGGGGGGGAGTAACTGCAATTTCTGATTAATGCATGAAAACATCGCTAATGCATTGGTGTGGTGTGTGGTGTGTGTTTGCCTGTGCGTGCGTGCGTGTGTGTGTGTGTGTGTGTTGGGGTGTGTGGTGTGTGTGTGTGTGTGTGGTGTGTGTGTGAAGAGAGAAAGGGAGGGAGGGAAGGAGAGAGAGAGGCTTTGTGTGTGAAGGACATACTTGTGTGTGTGTGTGTGTGTGTGTGTGTGTGTGTTGTGTGTGTGCTACAGAGAGGGAGAGAGAGGAGAGAGATCGGGGTCGGACTGGGATATGCTCACCTTGTGTACATATGTGTGTGCATGCACTTCACGTGTATGTACTTCCCTCTCCCTCCCTCTCTCTCTCTCTGTCTGTCTGTGTATGGGTGTGTGACGTGTCTGTGTAACTGCATGCATGTGTGTGAGGATGCATGCGTGTTTGATAAGCACCAGCGCACGCTACGCATCTTTTGGGTCAGGGCAATAAGGAATACCAGGGTCGCGTAGGCGCGCGCACACACACACCACACACACACACACACACAACACACACACACACACACACACAAACCGCATCCCACACACACGTACACACACACACACACACATACTTACACATAAAACGCATCACACACACACACACACACACACACACACACACACACACACACACACACACACACATAAAACGCATCCCACACACACATACTGTAGCAACTCCTCGGGGAAAAATCTGTGCTATCACCGACATCAGATCAAAACTTGGCCTGTGATTCTCTGGTGTGACAAGTCATAACGCTCGTAACTAAAGTTCTCTCTCTGTCTCTGTCTCTCTCTGTCTCTCTCTCTCTCTCTCTGTCTCTGTCTCTCTCTCTCTCTCTCTCTCTCTCTCTCTCTCTCTCTCTCTCCACCAGGAGAGAAATGGTAGAGTAGCGACGATATACAGCACAGATATAAAGTACATACCACGCGCGATGAACCGATCCCACAGTTGGCGAGGGCAGCCTATAAACTGAACGTATATTCACCATTAAACTCAGTAGTTTACCTCCCTTGCATGCGCTAGTGGGGGGAAAAAAACGAAAAAAAAAAAAAAAAACGGTGCACAAGACATTGAACATTCTAAGAGGGAGGAGAGGGGCGAGGGTGGTGTTGTATGGTGTGCTGGGGTGGCGATGGGTGGGGGGGGGGGGGGGGGGATGGATGCTGTAAAATCAGGTGAGAGAAGAAGTGAGAGAATAAAAAGTGTTCAGAGGATTGGAGAAGAAAGAAGAAATAAAACAACAAGACTTGTGATTCTGATCTGCAATGCCAGAGTATGTCGTATGTGTGATATCATCCCAACCTTGACATGTAAAAAAAAAATGCAAGTTGCATTTTCATTCGAGCACTGTTTACTAGTTGATAGGGAGTCACACACATACGCACGCACGCACACACACACACACACACACACACACACACACACACACCACACACCACACACACCACACACACACATGATGAGCATCATTATCAAATGAAAAGAAGAGAAAAAAGTATACGCGCGTGCGTACATCCCCCCCTCCTCTCCCTCTCTCTCTCTCTCTCTCTCTCTTCTCTCTCTCTCTCTCTCTCTCTCTCTCTCTCTTAAGAACATCCTGTACATTCTGATTCAGTTGTAGTTTTCGTTTCCCTTGTTGTTATATTGTATTCATGTACCCCTTTATAAGGGGCCAAGGCCTACATATGGATAAAATACCTTAATCTGGATCTCTCTCTCTCTCTCTCTCTCTCTCTCTCTCTCTCTCTCTCTCTCTCCTCTCTCTCTCTCTCTCTCTTCTCAATGTCATAACAGATAGATGACACAGAATAAATTACGCAGGCTTTAGGTTGAGAACTTTAGGGTTTTTTTTTTTTTTTTTTTTTTTTTTTTTCTAATTGCATTACTCCTGTGCGTGAGGACATAAGGAAATGTTATGAATTTATTTGTTTTCAACCTTTGATTTGGTGCACACTAGTAATGAATGTGTACTATTTGTTTTGCAGGAAAGGAAGAGGGAAATGTTATCGTTCTGTTACCTCTCCCCCCTTGTCAAAAGACCTCTTGGTAATGACAATAAAATATCAAAGTGTCAAAAGTCTCTCTCTCTCTTCTCTCTCTCTCTCTCTCTCTCTCTCTCTCTCTCTCTCTCTCTCTCTCTCTCCTCTCTCTCTCTCTCTCTCTCTCTCTCTCTCTCTCTCTCTCTCTCTCTCTGTCAAGGACAGATTGGAGGAATAGGCTCTGGCTAAAATCTCAATCCTTGATCGAATAAGTTTTTGAGCTCTCTCTCTCTCTCTCTCTCCTCTCTCTCTCTCTCTCTCTCTCTCTCTCTCGCTCTCTGCTCTCCATCGTCCCCAGTCTTCCCATGCCTTGTACTCGTCAACCTATCATCACCTGTGACATAGAGGGCTGTGTCAGCCTTCACGGCTGTTGAGAAAGGTATGTACCCTGTGTTTAATGAACGCATCAGAATGATCGGAATGTAAATCATTTCATTTACAGATATTCATCCCAGCCCACTCCGTTACCACCACCATTCTTCCCACATCTCTCACTTCCTCTCTTCTTTCCTCTCTCTCTCTCTCTCTCTCTCTCTCTCTCTCTCTCTCTCTCTCTCTCTCCTCTCTCTCTCTCTCTCTCTTTCACTGAAAATGGATCGATCAAAATAACATTACTGGTGAATACCAAGCTGGCTTCAAAAAGAATCATTCCACTGTAGATCATATGTGGACCCTTTTGGCTTCAGTTCAAAGCAGTTTTCGTATAATCGTAAGCTATATGTAGCTTTAATTGACTTTGAGACAGCGTTCGACTCTTTCTCTGGAAAATTACTCTGACCAATAGTGAAAACGAGTGGCATCAATGGCAAATCACATCAATGTATTTAAGTATGTATAATAATGTCAAAGCAAGAGTCAGATCTGGTGGGGAACTTACTGACTGTACACAGGGTGTAAAACAAGGAGATGCTTGTAGCCCCGTTCTTTTCCCGTTGTTTATAAACGAATTAGCTTTAGAAATTATAGCGAAAGGAAGACACGGTGCAATACTTTCTCTAGATTTTATTGAATTATTTATTTTATTACTTGTTGATGATATTGTTTTATTATCTGAGACTCCAGTTGGCCTCCAGACACAGTTAAACAATTTGTGCCAGGCAGCTTCTAAACTTCAGCTGAAAGTAAGTATGAAAAAGAGTGATATTGTAGTTTTCAGAAAAGGAGTTTATTTAGCAGCAAGCGAAAGATGTTGTTTTTTTTAATGGACAGGGGATGGCTTTTGTGAATTGTTATAAATACCTTGGAGTCCATTTCTCTACGCGCTTAAGATTTACAGTCGCTTGTCAGGATCTAGCAAGCAGAGCGAAAAAACGCCTTATTGTTTATTTTGAAAAAAAGTATACATGCTGAATTATAATTCCTTAACAGTGTTTCTTTTAAACTCTTCGATGCTCAGGTTCAGCCGGTTGCTCAATATGATGCTGAGATATGGGGCATATAGAAATCTGCTGTTCATGTAGAAAGAGTTCATCACTTTGCTCTTCAGAAATTTCTAGGGGTTCACATGAAGACAACTTATGAATGAATGTATTTATAGGGAAACAAACCGCTTCCAATCTATATCAACTCATCTCAGCCATCTGTGCAGTGCATCAGATACTGGCTGAAGATTGAACGGATGGATGGATGGATGATGATGATGATGATGATGATGATGATGATGATGATAATAGATTACTACTCAAAGCATATGACATATTGCTGGGACTGGACTCGCGTGGTAAAAGCATACAAACACCTATTTAGGAAGCAGTATCCATGTCTGCCTCTGTAAGTATATATCGTATCCTAAAAGAAAGTTCAGCACGTAGTCCAGGTACCACCATCCACACACAAGGGCCGTTTCTCTTTCTTTTCTTTTCTTTTCTTTTTCCGTTCTTTTTTCTTACCTACTTTTTTTCTTCTTTTTCTCCCCCCCCCCCCCCCCCCCCCCCCCTTTTTTTTATTTATTTTTTTTAATTTTTTTTTAAAGTTAACTTGTTGAGTATTGTCGTTCACCATCACGGCATGCACACACGAAAACGGGCTGTGAGGGGTTTTTTCTTCTTCTTCTTCTTCTTTTTCCTTCCTGCCGCTCGGTGAGAGGAATCGGCAGACCATGCCAGAAGCCCAGCAAACAATGGAAGCCAAAGCCGGCAGGACCGGCCAGCCAGGCAGGGGAAGTGAAGGGAAGTGAAGGCACGGCACAGAACTATTGATCACACCCAGCCCCCCTCCCCCCCCCCCTCCCCATCATCATCATCTTCACCATCCTCTTCCCCCCCCCCCTCCACCCTTTCCTCCACCACCACCACCCAACCGTTGCCGTGTGGAGCCAAAGGGGGGTCAGTCAGCACGACCACCACACAGTAGGGGGGGGGGGGGGGGTGCGCACTTGGCAGCTAGCTTTCCACTCTCTGCTAGCTAGCGAGCTAGCTTGCAAAGCCATGTCTATATCATCCCTGGCACGTGCATGCGAGCTTGCTAGCTTCATCGATTGCACTGTGCACCACTGGCAGGGAGGGGAGAGAGGATGAGGGTGGCGTGGGAGGGGGGGGGGAAGGGGTAGAGGGGAGGGAGTTGTTGATGAAAATCACTCACTTCCAGATAACTGTGTAACGTAACGTGCGCCGGCTGAGAAACTAGGTCAGGTGATTGATTATGGGTGTACGGCGGGAGAGAGATGGGGGGGTGGTGGTGGGGGGGGGGGGGGGCATGAAGGACTGGTGATGATGATGACAGCAGGGTCTCTCTCTCTCTCTCTCTCTCTCTCTCTTTCTCCAGTGAAATTCAACATTAATCACATGGCCTGCTGTCTAGATGAGTGTTTGCACTTGATTTTCCCCCTGTCTCCAAAGTCTGACAAGCAACAAACCTCCATACAGGTTGAAGGGCTTTCATTTCTGTGGAACCAGCGAAAGTCATGAAGTCGAAAAAGCGAAGCAAAAATCCCCCCCCTCCCCTCCCCCCAGTAACAATCCATACATCTGACGCGTTTCGCGCTGTTCACAAGGAGGAAAGAGATATTCTCTGCCCTCATTGGCCAGAGATCATCACGTGATGTAGACGAGTAGCGTGGCGTTGGAGGTTTAGCAGCCGATACTTTTTTCCATGCTACCAGAAGACCTACTTTGTTTTGATTTTTTTTTTATCCCTCTCTCTTTCTTTCTCTCTCTCTGGGCTCTGTTCACAAGGTGTAGGCTGCTGCTGTGGTGTTTTTCCCAGCAAGGCCTTAGTCCCAGATTTCCGTGGGAGGACGGCAGCGAGGGAGGAGCGGAAGGTTTGGGCTGAGGCTGGTGGTGGTGGGTGCTGGTGGTGTGTGACAGGGCTGTGAGATGGTGGATGGGGGAGCTGATATGCTGGTGTCGATACAAGCCGATACTGTGTCACAGGATTACTGGCCGATCGAAATCGCTTCACTTTTCTTTTCCTTTCTTTGCTTTTTTTTTTTCCCCCGCCCTCCCTCTTGTGTGCGTGTGTGTGGATGAATGCCTGTCCACACTAGTGACCAGACCGGGATGAAAAGCAGAAAGAGCTTGTTCTCCAAATCAAATCTCCTTACCAGAGTGACCGAGTGGGTTAGTAAGTAAGCAGCCAGTATGTGTTTGTGTGTGTGTGCTACAGGAGTGACTTTGAAGTGAGCAGCTGTGAGTCGCGGCGACGCGCCGAGGGCGGGGGACACCCTCAGCAAGGAAGGAAGTTACAGGTCCTGTGGGTGGGTGGATGTTCACTCCCAAGTTGACGATTCTCTGACATGTGCTGGCGCGTATCACGCGGGAGGTCCCAACTTCGTCGTTGCTTTTCTTTTCTTTTCTTTTTTTTTTCTTTTTTTTTTTTTTGGGGGGGGGGGGGGGGGTGGGAGGGGGGGGGGGGCGTTATTTTGTTTTTTTTGCTTGAAGACTGTCGTTCGTGTTTTAGCTGCGTCAGTCAGATGTGAACGTGCAGGCCTTCTGCAGTGGTTTGTGTGGTGAAAGAATGAATGGCATCAAGAGATCGCGTGCGTTAGGGATTCACACGGTTGGCGGCAAATGAAAGAGCTGGGAGTTGTATTATTATTATTGACAGTGCTTAATTAATTAACGTAGCGCCGCGCCTGTGTCCACGGTTAGAGACCCAAGCTCTGTGCGCTTTTAACCATCCACGCTCTCGTTTTACACACTGGGCTGTCTGCCTGGTAGAGCCGACTGAAGAGCTGCTTGTTTTCGCTGATCGTTTGTTGCACATTTGAGTGGTTGTGGTCAAAGTAACCTGTAACTAACCTGCTAGTGTGAGAGAAGCATTGGCCGTCTGGCATTTGCCATCAACTGTCGGGTAGCATTTCATCAAAATGCTTTCATACTGCTACAATGCATGTGGATTACTCTGTCATCAAAAGAGTACTGAATCATTTGTCTCAAAATCGCTTTAGAACTATCGAGTTACGCGCAATGTATGAAATGAGCTTTCATCCTCCGGTCATGATGTAACACGACAAGTAACTGCTGTTTACTGTTTGCTTCAGTGGGCGTGGATCCTACCCGTGTTCACGCTGAATTCTTCCTGATGTTCGATCAAACGAGCATTGCTCTTAGCGCAGTCATCTTTGTCTGTCGCGTAGGTGTGTGCACTTTGTCGATGTCAATCTACGGCAACAACGTACATACCTTTTTTTTTTTAAGGTAAAACTGGCCGATAGATGCGCTGTAATGATTCTTTTCAATTTAAGTTTCATGCCGTTCAAACTTTGACCCGATGAAGACTGACTTCTTTTGTATCTTGCTACTTTGTTGGTATAGCACACGGTCTACATGCATTGACCAGAAGCAGCTGAGCAGCATCGTCTACCGCTAACATCGCCTTACTAACCGGCCTGAGGGTATAGCCTGGCCGGGAATGTTCGCCTTACTAACCGGCCTGAGGGTATAGTCTGGCGGGGAACGCTCGCCTTACTAACCGGACTGAGGGTATAGCCTGGCCGGGAATGTTCGCCTTACTAACCGGACTTGGGTATAGCCTGGCCGGGAATGTTCGCCTTACTAACCGGACTGAGGGTATAGCCTGGCCGGGAATGCTCACCTTACTAACCGGACTGAGGGTATAGCCTGGCCGGGAACGCAGAAGAAAGAAAAGAAAGGATCGAGTGTTATACCAGGGTATTTTCTTTCTTGCTGACGTCTCCATGTTCACAATGTTCTCCGTCGATCAGCGCATTGAAGATGACTGGGAAATGACGATGGCAGTAACTTCAGCCTGAAAAGGGTTTCCGGTATTCTAGTCGAGATGCATCCAAGTTCTGTCAGTTATTGGGGGGGGGGGGGGGGGGGGGGGGGGATACCATATATTCTTCCTGCCAAGGCTGAAACTCAAAATTGTGAACAGGTCGACACAAAACGATGAGCGAAGTAAGTGCGCACATATTAATCGATTTTTTTTTTTTGGCGCGATGAATGGTTCAACCAAAACGTGGCAGGAACTTGGATCGTTTGCTTCGGAAGATCAGTCAGTTGTGCCCATTGTCAGGTTTGCGCATTGCAGTGGCATTGGATTGTTGTGGCATTCTGTTCATGTTTGTTTTTTTTTTTTTTTATCGAATGAGCGTTGATCTTTTCGTTATGACCCATAACTGTCGGATATCCTTTCGTTGAATGATCATCGCTCCTCTCATAATGACATTACCCCGCACTAAACCCACAACCTACCTCCTCCTCACCTCCCCACCGCCCTCCCTCCAAACCCCCACACTCCGCATCCAACACTGCCCCGCCTTTGAAATAATTCTGGCACTGTGTGAGCGGCACACGAGACCTCTTGCGTCATTTTCCTGTTCAGATGAAGGCACACCACCTCATCGATTTTTTTTTTTTTTTTTTTTTTTTTTGGGGGGGGGGGGGGGGGGGGGGGCGGTCATTGGGATTTCTTGAGTGTATTTGCCGCAGACTATAGCGTGGGACTCCGTGGTAGGTACTGACCACATCGTCTTCTTCTTCTTCTTCTTCAGCCTTAACTCTGTGATGAGTCAGTGGGGGACGCCGCTGTGAAGAAACGTCCTCCCAGGTTCCTGCAGCTCTTTGTTTGCCGAGTGTTGGGTCTGTGCCAACGATTTCCCTGTCCGTTCTGCAATATTGTCAGTGGATTTTTTTTTTTTTTGTCTAGTCCTTCAATGCACACCCATGTCTGACTGAATGACGATCTGAACAGCAGTTTTCCACTTGATGACAGACAGACAGACAAGACAAACAGACAGAACACAGACAAAACAAAGATAAAAAAGACAGACAAGACATACAGACAGGCTAGATAAGACAGACAGAACAGAACTGTCAGACAAGGACAGACAGACTAGACAGACAGACAAAACAGAAAGACAGACAGACAAGACATACAGACTGTCAGACAGACAGACAGACTGTCAGACAGACTAGATAGACAGACAGACAAGACAGACTGTCAGACAGACAGACAAGACAGACAGACAGACTGTCAGATAGACAGACAAGACAGACTGTCAGACATACAGACTGTCATACAGACAGACTGTTAGACAAGACAGACAGACAGACTGTCAGACAGACAAGACAAACAGACAAGACAGACTGTCAGACAGACTGTCAGACAGACGGACAGACAGACGGACAGACAGATAGACAGACCAGACAGACAGACTGTCAGATAGACAGACCAGACAGACAGACAAGACATACAGACAAAACAGACAGACAAGACAGACAGACAGGACAAAACAAGTGTCCCGTTCCTGTCTCTGGGTCGGTGTGCGAGGTAGACATTGTGCGGGTGACTAGGGTGGCTGAGGAGGGTCCATTGGACGAGTGAGGAGGGTCAGAGGGAGGGTGGGTAGGGACAGACCGAGCGACTTGAGGAGGAGATTAGCCATCGCGTCCACTGTCCACCAGCTGGTCAGAACGCTGGTCAGAGTTTCCCTGTCTGTCCTGTCTCCTCCAGCTGGTCAGAACACTTGTCAGTTTCCCTGTCTCCTCCAGCTGGTCAGAACACTTGTCAGTTTCCCTGTCTGTCTTGTCTCCTCCAGCTGGCCGCTGCCTGTCCAGTCTGACAAGATTCCAAACTATTCTGTGTTGTCTGAGCATACTGGGAGAGAAAAGGAAAAAAAAGAAAGAAAAAAAACTCAAATTTAAAGTATGAGAAGTCAATACGTGTTAAAAATACCAAAGTTATCTTAGAGCGAACGCTTAGATTATTGATTTATAAACAACGAACCTTTGAAGAAGAAGAAGAAAGGAAGAAAGAAAAGAAAAGAAAAGAAAGGAGAAAAGAAAAACAGCTGCGAAAGAATCGTATAAAGTAACATGTCGTTTTACAGAGCAGGCGACAGTTCCATTGCACTTATTACCATGTCCAAAGCGGCGTGCGGTAAATCCCACACCGTGGATCGATCGGCTCCTAACGTGTCTCAACCCAACGCCCTAGCCAGGTGTCACGAGTGACGAATTTCATTTGGATTGGGCAGGACAGGAAAGGAGGATGTACTTCGTGACGGATGAAGCGACACTGATAGAATCTACACGACGGCACCCGTGCGCGCGCGCACGCACACACAACACCAACAACACACACACACCCACCACAACACACACACAACAAACACACACCCAACACACACACACCACAACACACACACACACACACTCACACACACATATCGCACGACACACGCACGCACACACACACACACACACACACACACACACACACACACACACACACACACACCACACACACAATGCGTGCTACGTGCACACATACGCCGCGCGAACAACCACGCACGAGACACCACACACACACACACACACACACACACACACACACACACACACACACACACGTGCCTCTCGAACAACGCACGCCTTAGGTGCGAAAATGCGACGCGACGCGCGGCGGACATCAATCCACACACACAACACACACACAACACACACACACACCAAATCTCTTTCAATGTGGCGCTAGAAAGGGAAGGGAAAAATGGGGAGGGGGGGATTCTACAATCCCGCGAATGCACATCGCTGAATCTAAACACTCCCGCAGACAACTTGTACACAACACGCAGAAATCTCTCTCCCTATCACGAACATCGGAAATATGTTCAACACAACACGCAGAAATCTCTCTCCCTATCACGGAACATCGGGAAATAATGTTAAACCACAACACGCCAGAAATCTCTCTCTCCGCTATCAACGGAGCATCGGGAAATATGTTCAACACAACACGCAGAAATCTCTTCTCCGCTATCAACGAGCATCGGGGGAAATAAGAAATCGCAAGGATAGGCTTCGATCGCCAGTAAAGTCGAAAGAAAACTCGTCTGAATTCGATTCGAGCCAGATGAGAGGAGCGTTATGTCGTTTTAATGCAGAGTGCTGAACCGTACGGATCTCACAAAACTTCTAACACCGTGCTGTGCTAGCTACAGTCTATACTGCAGTGCACAGAGGGGGAGGGGGGGGGGGGGGGGTACCTAGGTCACGAAGGA
>CM031600.1:46947680-46955180 GCA_018398815.1 Conus ventricosus | reverse complement strand
CCATTTCTGGCGGGTCCGTAACAAATAACCTGTTTTCTTGCTTTCCCCCTTCCTCTCCTGCTCTCTCTCTCTCTCTCTCTCTCTCTCTCTCTCTCTCTCTCTCTCTCTCTCTCTCTCTCTCTCTCTCTCTCTCCTCACACACACACACACCACACACACACAAAACACACAGAGGCGCGCGCGCACACACAACCCAACCAACCCAACCTCACCCAACCCAACCCGTCTCTCCTCACTCTTTCTCTTACACATTATCTCCCACTCCCTTACTTTCTCTCTCCCTCTTTTGCTCATTCTCGCTGTCTTTCTCCTCCCCCCCCCCCCCCCCTCTTCTCTCTCTCTCATACACTTTTGAATTTAGCCGTGTGTATATAGTAGATCTGTGAAGCAGATAAGAGAATTCGGACAGTAGTGTCTTAATGTACTCTGCCTTTTGTAATATATCTACATTTTGTTTCATGATTCCATTTTGTTACGTATTAGGAATGTTGTACGAGGCGTGTGTGAAACCCACTTCAGCACAGCATATGGGGGCTGTGGCCTTAAACTGAATAAAACGTTCGCGTTCGCATTCTCTCTCTCTCTCTCTCTCTCTCTCTCTCTCTCTCTCTCTCATATCATCACAGTCATCCCCCACTCCCCCATCAGTGAGGCCTCTCACATGAAGCCACCCCCTGCAAGGTCACCCAATCCCTGTGAAGTCAGTGACCTCCGCGCCCTCTGGTGGCAGCCGGTCACCGCCCCGTTCTGGAAGTAAAGGGCAGACAACACGATACAATGATGGTGCCAGAGGAAGTGTGTGTCGTGTGTGGGGGGGGGGGGGGGGGGGGGGGAGGGGGGGATGGGTGCTGGAGAGACGTCCGGCCTTGTGAATGGGCAGCTGGGCAAACTCCTGTGCTTGGCTTCCTTCGCCCTGTTTTTATCCAGCGCGTGTGTGAGCAACTGTGGAGGGCAGGGTGTTGTTTTCGACCCTATCTCTCTATTTATCCTGCGCGCGCTTTGGGAGCAGGGTCGCGTTTTCGACCACCTCCCCACCCTCTCTCTCTTCTCTCTCTCTCTCTCTCTCTCTCTCTCTCTCTCTCTCTTCATCTCTGTCTTTCTCTCAGTCTCTCCCTCTCTCTCCTCTGTCTCAGTCTCTCTCTCTCTCTCTCTCTCTCTCTCTCTCTCTCCTCTCTCTTTCTCTCTCTCTCTCTCAGTCTCTCTCGTCTGTTTCCTCTCTCTCTCTCTCGTCTCCTCGCTCGTTTCTCTCTCTCTCTCTCAGTCTCTCTCGCTCTGTTTCTCTCTCTCTCTCTCTCTCTCTCTCTCTCTCTCTCTCTCTCTCTCTCTCTCTCTCTCTCTCAGGCTAGTCTAGTCAAATTTGTTCAGAAACTGGCTTTTCACACATAGCCCGTGCAAGACAAGAATGACACCTGTTGAGAGAGAGAAAGAAGTTCAACGAATAATTCAGGAAGATTCTAGTCGTGAATAGATGATTATCATCATCTTCCCCTACGAAGTGTAAATGCACGGGTATAGCCCCCACCCCTACCTTTTTTTTTGGGGGGGGGGGGGGGGTGGGGGGATGCGATCTGGATTTGTAGATCCCTGGACTTTTTTGTTTCTGGAACCCCCACCGTCACCCATCCTCTTCCCTCCCCCTTCCTTCACTTCCCCCGCCGCCCTCCTCCTCCTCCTCCTACTCTTCCTCCCCCACACCCACCACCACACCCACACACACCAACACGCGATCCTACACACACTGTCACAACAACGGACCACAACAGTACGCGTCACACACCCACGCACCACGCACGCACGCACGCACACACACACACACACACACACACACACACACACACACACACTCACACACACACACACACACACACACACACACACACACTCACACACACACTAATCTCAGAATCAATTTGGTGGGCAGGGAAGGGAAGAAAGAACTGCTATTGACAGGTGAAGAGGGTTGTTTCAACGAGATGCCTTGAAGGAAGACAGAGTTTGAACTACGCAAAGGTGTTGGGGAGGGGGAGTTGGTTCCAAGGAAAACCGGACCCTGACAAAGAAAAAAAAAACGACCGCCATAGGCTGTAGTTGGAATGAGGATAAATGGAGTTGAAGTAGGCCTACATGCGGGGCGGAGTTTGCTTGGGCTCGCCTTTGCGCTCCGTTGAACCCCTCTCTAGGCTTTCAAGGGCACAACGGGAGTGTATGCAGTGGTGGTGGGGTCTTCGGTCACTGCGTGGGCTGGCAGCAGACTCACCGTGTCAGTCCGTCCCTTGGAAGACACTGTACTGGCTGCTTCACTGAGCGAATGGCGGTACGGTAGAGCCGAGGGATTCTGGAGGGCGCCAGCTGCGGCGGAGTGTGCGGCGCGAGATCATTTTGTTTATCAGTGAGTGCGCTTCCCCTCCCTAGCCCTCCTTCCGGGCCAGCTAAGTGTGTGTGTGTGTGTGTGTAGTGCGTGCACCCTCGAATGAATGACCTATGGATGCGGCTTCGCCCGCTGAACACACACGCTTCGCATATGCTCGCTCTCTCTCTCTCTCTCTCTCTCTCTCTCTCTCTCTCTCTCTCTCTCACGCACACACACACACACACACACACACACACACGTCACACACGCGCGTTCTCTCTCTTCTAACACACACACATAATGCACAGACACACACGCCGCACGCACTTTCTCTCTCTCTCGCTCTCTCTCTCTCTCTCTCTCTCTCTCTCACATACACACACACGCGCAACACACACACATACACACTCGCGTGTGCGCGCTCTCTAGTCGAGTTCAAAATACACGAGGTTTTACCAATCGCCTACCATTTGAATTATATGGGGCACACACATCCACACGCGCGCACGCATATCGCACGCGGGCCGGGTACGCTCTCTCTCTACATATCTCTCTCTCTCTTTTACATGAGACGACTGAAACCATTTATGTAGATTAAATAGTGTTGTATTAACTAGGTTGTATGACATATTCTTTTCACACCCCCACACAACCACACACACGCTCTCTCTCTTCTTTTTTCTCTTTTGTCAAACATCTTTCTCCCAACTCCTTTGCACGCGTGTGTCCCCAAAGGACAATTGAGCTCCCACCCCACCCCCACCCTTTCCCCCCTCCCCCCACAAAAAAACAACAACAAACCCCCCAAAAACTCGGATGATTACAGGGGGGGGGGAAAAATACCCCCTTCCCGAGTACCCCCCTTTTTTTTTTTCCCCCCCCCCCCCCCCCAAACCACCCCTTTTTATTTACCCCCCCCTTTCCCTTACTCTCCAAACCCTTTTATTTCCAAAAAAAAACCCCCCCCAAACCCATGGGCAACCCCCGAAAACAAAAAGAAAGGGGTGTTTGATGAGTAAAAAGGTGAGAGAGAGAAGAGGGGGGTAGGGAGTGGGTGTGTGTGTGAGAGAGGAGGAGAGAGAGAGAGAAAAGGGGGGAGAGAGAGGACTGATGACGACTGACTGAAAGGGCTTCAATGGTGTGAAAATGTCAGTTTGTGTGAGAGGAAGAGATGTATATGGATGTTCTGTGTGGGTGGGCTTTTGTGCTCAAGGGTTGTGTAATCCCAGGTGGAGATACATAAAAAAAAAGTTGTATTGTGAAAATGTGGTGGGGTGTGCGGAAGGGTAGAAAAAGTTAAAAAAAAAAAAGTTTCATTATAAGGGTCGGGCCCCACAGCGGTAGGTATATAAAAAGTTTCAAGGATTCGGAACCCTTTTTATTTTAGCTATTGGCGGGGGGGGGGGGGGGGGGGGGGGGGCGGGGGGGGGGGGGGAGAGCTTTATAGTTATCTGAACGGCTGTGAGGGGGGGTAGCCCCAGTGAAGCCAGTTGATGTGGGTGCGTTCAGGGCATACAGAGAGACAAAAGACGGGAAGAGAGTGCACGCATGGGGGGGTTTTCCCCGAGGGGGGAGCAGAACGGGGAGGGGATGAGTCGATTCGGATGCTTCATCTGCTTGAGAGAGGGGGGGGAAAAGGAGAGAAAGAAAGAGGAGCAGAATCTGGGCACGATCTGGGGAAGGAATCCCCCCCGGGCGGACGGAGTTTAAGGGGACGTAGTGGAAAGAGGAGGCAGGGGATTGGGGGGGGGGGGGGGGGGGGGGGGGGGGGGCGCTTGGAGAAATAAGCATTGGAGGTCCCGCCCGTGATGGGTTGTGTGTGTACGTGTGGCAGTGGAGGTGTAGTGTCTGTCGCCTGGCCGTCGTGGGCGGGGGAAAAAGGCCAGAGGGGACCCGCAGCACCCCAGCGACGGAGTGGAATTTTTGGGGGGTTTTCTCCTCGCTGTGTTTCGTTGTCTTGTCGGGGTGGTGGGCTGGCTGCTGGTGACGATCGGGGGGATAGTGGATGACAGGAGTTCGTGGTGGTGGTGGTGGGGGTGGTGTGTGGGGGGAAAAAGAGTGTCGTCGCCGTTGTTTCTGTACTATCGTTGTGCTGTGGTGGGGATTGTCTGGCGATGCGGGTGTCGGAAGTGGGAAAAGGGGGCCGCGGCGGTGGGGGGGGTTGGAGTCAGTTGCGTCAAAGATCGTGTCGGGTGTGGTTGCTAGTGGCTTTCTGTTGGGTGTGTGTGTGTGCGCGCGCGCGCGTGTGCGTGTGTGTGTGTGCGAGATTGTGGTGCTGTTGTGTTTGTAGGTTGTATGTGCGAGAGAGGGGAAAAAGAATTTTTTTTTTCGTGTCAGCTGTTGGCCGGTGTGTGTGGGGCGGCCGTGCGTGCAGTACACCCTTAATCATTTTTTTTTGGGGGGGGATGGGGGGGGGGAATGTAATTGTTCAACCTTGTATGTAGGTGTGGTGTGTGTGGGCGTGATACGTAGATGTGGCACGAGCGGCAGGGAAACGGGAAAAAAGGCGCTAGATTGTGGGGGGGGGTCGTTTCTTCCTCTTCTCTTGTTTTTCTTTCTCTGCGCTCGCTGGACGTGCCCCATATGACATCGTTGTGCGGCCGCGTTCCCATCAAAAACCGTGTCTCTCTTTTACACCAGCAAATGTTTTGGTTTTTTTTTTTCAGTGTTCCTTGTCCACCCAGCATGCGGCCCCCTTCTCTCTGTCTGTCTCCCTCTGGCCGTCATGCCCTTTTGGTTCATTATTTCAGGGGGCTGTCTACCCCAGGGGTTTGGAATCTCTCTGTACATTCTGTTTGGTGGCCAAATGTATTACAATTGATTTAATTCGAGTCTTTTGTTGTTTTTTTTTTCCAACGGATGTGTGCAAATTCAACAATTGGTGGTGGTGTTGTTGTGTGTGTGTGTTGTGATGTTGAATGATGTAGTAACGTAACTTTTGGTGACAAATTTTGGGCCCGGGGGCCCTCCCCCCCTACTGGCTGCAGGCCCGTTGTCCAATACGGGCTAACGTGGCGGGCCCCCCCGTGTTTAATCGATAATGCATGGCCGAGTCCCCACAAAATTTGGTTATTCCCGGTTTCCCGGGGGGTGGGGGGGGGAGAAAGGGGGGGGCGGGGGGGGGGGGACGGGGTGGGGGGGGTTGGTGGGGCCCAGGGGTGTTGGGTTTTCTTCCCCCCCCCCAAAATTTTTTTCTCCCCCCATAGCCGTTTCACTTTTTTCCCTTCTTTTTTCCCCCCCCTCTTTTCCCCTTTTTCCGCCATTTTTTTGTGTCTTTGGGGTGGGTTTTAAACCCCCCCTTTTGTCAGAATCTTTGGGGGGTTAAAATAAGGGGGTGTTCCCGAACCCCGTATAAAGGGTGGGGGTGGGTTGGGGGGGTTAAATTGGGGGGTTTTGTGTGTATGGTTGTTTTCGTGCGTACAGGGGTTTTTTTGGGTTTATGGGGAGGGTGGGGTGAGAAATTGGGGGTGGGGGGGGGGGGGGGGGAGGGGTTTTAAAATTTTTTTTGGTGTCGGTGCATGGTTTTTAAAATTTTTTTCCTTGTTTGTGTAAGGGTTTGAAAGTTCCCCTTTTTTGATTTTGAAAAAAAAAAAATTTTTTGTTTTGGGGTTTTTTGGGAAGAAAAAAAAATTGAAAAAAAGGGGGTTTTTTTAGGGTTTTAAAAAAAAAAATTAAAAAAAAAAAAGGGGTATTTTTGAATTAAAAAAGAAAAAAAAAAAATTTGGGGGGTTTTAAAAAAAAATACCCCCTTTTTATTTAAAATTTTTTTAAAAAGGGGAAGGGGAAAAAGGGTTTCCCTTTTATTTTTTCCCCCTTAAATTTAAAAAATCTTTTTTTTTAAAAATTTTTCCTTGTATTTTAAAAAAATTTTTAAATATATATTAGAAAAAATTTATTTTAAATAAAAAAAATTTTAAAAAAAAAAAAAAAAATAAAATTTTTTTAAAAAAACCCCCCCTTTTTTAAAAAAAAAAAATTAAAAAAAAAAAAAAAAAAAAAAAAAATATTGAATAAATTAAAAAATTTGGGTTAAAGGGGGGGGGGGGGGGGGGGAAATTTTAAATGGAAAATGGGAAATAAAATAAAAAAAAATTTTTAAATATGAAAATTTAAGGAAAAAAAAAAAATTTTTAAAAAAAATTTTAAAAAATTTTTTTTTTTTTGGGGGGGGAAAAAAAAGGGGTTTTTTGGATGAAAAAAAGGAAAAAAAAAAAAAGGGGTTTTTAAAAAAATGAAAAAAAAAATTTAAAAAAAAAAAAAAAATTTTAAAAAAAAAAAAATTAGGAAAAAAAAAACTAAAAAAAAGAATTTTAATTAAATGAAAAAAAAAAAAAAGGGGGGGTTTGGGGGGGTTTTTTTTTAAAAATTGAGGAAAGTTATTAAAATTAATTATTTTTAGGAAACCCTGAAATTAATTTTTTAAGGTTAAAATTTTTTAAAAAGATGGGGTTTTTTTTTTTTTGGGTTTTTTTTTTTGGGGGGGGGGGGAAAAAAAATTTTTTTTTTTTATTGGGGAAAAAAAAAGTTTAAAATTGGAAATTAATGAAATATTTATATTTTTTCCCCCCTTTTTGGGTGGGGGGGGGTTTTTGGGGGGGGGTGGGGGGGGGTGGTAAATCATTTTGTGTTGGGGACGACCTTTTTTTAAAAAATCCTTTTTTAATGGCCGGAAAGTTTTGGGGAAACCCCCTTTCAAATCCCCCCCCCCCTCCATTGGTGAAAAAAAAGGGCACCGGGGGTTAAAAACCTGAACGGCCCTGAATATTATACATTCTTTCCGAGTCTCACGTTTCGGGCCCAAAATGTTGGGTTTTGATGGGAGTGAAGTGTGTGTGTTGTCTGTCTGTCTGTCTGTCTCTCTTTAGGGCCGGGCGAGGCTGGCCAAAAAATGCATTTTTTGCGCTTTGCCTTCCTTTCCCCATCTGGGAAAGACCCCCAAGCCCCCCCCCCCCCTCCTCTCCCACCCCAGTACACCTTTGGAAACCCTTCAGATGATGTAACTGATCTGGCCTCGGACTATTTCTGTGCGCACGCGCGCGTTTGTGTGTGGGGTGTGTGTGTGCGCGCGCGCTTTGTGTGTGTGTGTGTGTCGCGCGCGCGCCCTCGCCGTAAGATCTATTCCACTACTGTGATTGGTGTAGCTGACTGCT
>CM031600.1:46927836-46947580 GCA_018398815.1 Conus ventricosus | reverse complement strand
GCGGAGCGGTGAGGCGGTAAGGCAATGTGCGGCAGTATTGATTTTTTTTTTTGGCCAGAGGCACACCTGCAATGTAGACAGGAGCACGCCACCGTAGGTGAGGGGTATGCCACTGTAAACCAGGGGCACATTTTTTTTAAATAGTGTGTGTGTGTGTGTATGTGTGTGTGCATGTGTGTGTGTGTGTGTGTGTGTGTGTGTGTGTGTGTGTGTGTGTGTGTGGGTGTGTATGTGTGTGTGTGTGTGTGTGTGTGTGTGTGTGTGTGTGTGTGTGTGTGTGTGTGTGTGGTATTTTGCGAAACGCAGAACACGTATGTCTATGGCTCCGTGTCTAAATGAAAATATCACAAGGAATCCTTCGCCACACGGTCAGGTTACGCCAGCCTACCTTATGGCGTCATAATTACAGGCCATAGGATCCGTCCAGGGTACTGCCTGCCACAAACCCCAAGCCCTCTAATTAGGGGTGTTCGCACAGTGTCTCAGACAAGTTTTAGTTTGGTGACTGTCTCTGCAAAATGATAGTATTGAAAATGACTGTATGCGCGAAAATGATTAGGAAAACATAGTTTGAAGTCTTACTTGTCAGAGAACGTAGATATACCAATCCTGGGTTACTTTCGCCCGAAAAGGTTGAGGGCGAAGTGGCCCAGGATTGGTATATCTACGTTCTCTGGCCCCCACAAAGGTGACGGGAAACCAATAACATTTCATAGAAATAATCAACTTTTATTCAACTTGACTCCTAGCCCCCACCCGTCACTACACAACACAACTATCTGTATCATACAACCATGTAAACAGCATACAGACAATTTCATAAATCGCATCCCCTGTTCTTCAGTTATTCTTAATTAGCCAGGAAAGACAATATTCCACTATTCAGTTTGCACACTTATAACCTAAAGAGCAAATAAAGCGTCCATAACTTGCCAGCATTCCTTGGTTGACCGTCAGTTTCTCTCATCCCACTGTGCGACCACGAGCTGAAGCTGCCACATTGTTGTGTCCTCCCGATTGGCCAAATCCCAGTTGGGGGACACTGGCAACGTAGCTTGAGTCGCACCCTCACACCGAGTCTCCCGGACTCCACCACACTTCGCCCTCTCCACGGAAAGGGCTCCTGTCGGCCTCTCCCACAGGTCTTCTCTGGCTGCAAACACCCCACCGTTGTCTGGCAGCTCCCTGTCTAGGCTCCAACAGGTTAACACGTCTTGCTGTCGACCGTCCCCACACGGGAGACAATTCTTCTCGTCGTCGGCTCGAGGCTACAGCAACCTCCACTGTCTTATGTCCCCACCCAGGAGACAACAAGGCGACAGCTAACCTCTGCTTCACGCTGTATTTTCTTGAGCCCCCAGCAAGACGGGCGAGTTCACTTTCCCTTAAGTGAGTCACACACTCCTGGTTTTCCAAGCACCTTATATTCATTCTCAAACAAGAGAACCCGAGTTTAACTGGCCCAACCAATGGAATCACGGGTACACACACATCACACGATTTGTACCAATAAATTCTCAAGTTATTTTTATTCCACCAATGGAATCGCTAGTCACCTACACATACACACACACAACAGCTGCTAGCGCTAACCAAGACTTGGGTACCAAGTGGTTAATGCATAACCTCCATCCCATTCAAACTCATGTTCGATTCCCCGAAGCTACCCACTGTACTAACAGCCTGGACTTCTCTACCAGCCATGACTGATGTTTCAAGTATTTACTACCTCTATAGACAACAAGGCGCAAACCACTCAATTGGCCGCAGCCTTCCATTCATTCCTCAGAACAAGGACGACTGAATGGTCGCTGTACTCTGCCTGCAGGCTGACGGTCACCTACCCGTGACGGTCACCTGACACGATCGCCTTCCCTTCAGGCCCACTGGAGAACCCAGTGAATAGTCAGCCAGTGGTCGGACTGGACACTCCTCTACCCAGGACCGGCAGGTCGCAACTACTTGTCCCTATCCCTCGGACATGCGAAACACTTCCCAGTAACTCTCCCTCCTTCAGTATACGACTCGGGGTATTCCCCTCTGGTGATGCCTGAGTTCGCACACTTGAAGAACCCAGAACTTGCTCTCAACAACAGCAAAACTACCCTTAATTTGCCTAAATGCTCGAGAACATTCGGCCGACTCATTACACACATGAAATCAGTATCTGTGACTAAATTTCACATGAAATCAGTATCTGTGACTAAATTTCACATGAAATCAGTATCTGTGACTAAATTTCACGTGGAATCGGTTATCATCTCTGTGCGAAAAAACGATTTTTCTGATAGATACATTTGTTTTGTTTATAAATGTGTCCAAACACTACATCAAACATGAAAATTATAATTATCACTGTTTGCTTGATGAAAAGATAGTAATTCAGGGTGAGCATGGTTATGATGAGGTTTACGAAGCTAACATGCTGCTGGGACAGTGTCCAGTAGTAGCAGTGTGTCACGATGGCCTGTAAATTGGTTGCAGTCAGGAAGCTGCGTCCCTCTCTACTTCAAGGGACCAAACGGAAAGAAAACGCTTTGACAGAGACACAGTGAACATTGCGCGTGCGTGCGCGTGCTCTTACACACACACACACACAACACACACACACACACACACACACACACACACACACACACACACACGTACACGCACGCACGCGCGCGCGAGCACACACACACACACACACACACACACACACACACACACATACACACACACACGCACGCACGCACGCACGTACGTACCACGCACACAATACAATAATGCAATGCTCGCCTATAATTCTGAACACGTTTTTCCAGCCCAGTTTAGCATACATACAGTATGTTCAAAGAAGTGGAAGAAGAGGAGGAGGAAGTGGTGGAGGAAGAGGAGGAGGAGGGGGAGGGAAAATCCCGTAGCGTGAACATTCCAAATGGTCACACAAACACAAGCTTGAGCGCTCGCCCACCCCTCCTTTCCCTCCCCCCCCCCCCCACACGCACGCACGCACGCTCGCACACACACACACACACACACACACACACACACACACACACTCTCGAACGAACGTTCGCCAACATGAGAAGAGGGGACCCCGCCACCGCCTGATTTAAACAAACCTCTACTACACAGAGGAACTTCTCAGTGTCACCCCATCTCTGAACACAAGTTTTAAGATGAGGTACCCACAGAAGACCATGACACACAGCTAATCTCACTCCCGTCCTCCCATCCACAACGCCTCCCTCCCCTCACCCCCCCTCCCCCCCACCTTCCCCTCGCCCTCCACCCATCCTTTCCCACCTCCGAGCAGCCAAGCGGAAAGAAACCTACTGATCGTCTCGACAGTCTTGTACCGTCTCGGTCCATTGGCCGTGAAGTGTGTGGTGGAGTGGTTCAAAGTGCTTAAAGGGGGCGGTGCGTGGCCCCTGGCAAGGCGTGTGTGGAGGAGGACCTTTTAGTCACGCTGCGTGGTCACCGCGTGGCGGCTAATGAAGACAACTGACTAGCTCTTCCATTCCCTTTTTTCGTCCACGTGTTCTTTTTTAAATTTTTTTAATCTTCATGATTACATCAGGTCTTGACCGTCTGACCCTCCGGGATAAATAGGTTGCTTTGCTCTTTTGCTTTTTCTTTGTCTTTTTCTTTTCTGTGTGTGATTGACTGCGTCACGTATGGGTGGTATATCTTTCAGCTTTGGAATGTAGCTACCTCGGTCGCATTTTCCACCCGTAACGCTCCCCCCCCCCCCCTCTCCCCTTTCCCTCCTGCTCACTCACACCCGAGGTCAATCTGTTGCAGTCCTAAGGCCGGTTGTCCACAAAGCTGTCAATGACAGGTCTCCAGCAGGACACACATTAGAGGACACCCTGCATTGCAGCTGAAACACTTCCTCCACTGACTGCAAATCTTTGCTGCAGGGACTTCAGAGCCACAGAAGCAAACAGCAGCTTAAAAACATTTTTTAAGCCCTCCATGATCTTTCAAGACAATCCACCATTGTACTCCAGTGGATTCCATCCCACTGTGGGATCACTGGAAATGAGAAGGCTGACGCTTTGTCCAAGGCAGGCAGCAATAGGGAGCAGTTCAACCACAGAGTGACTTACAGAGAGACCAAAACTATCATCCACAAGCTGGGTGCGGACAGTGGTGTTGATCCAATCCATCGACTCCAGGAGATACCAGCAAACAATCCTCTTCAGACTGAGAAGGGGCCACTGCCGACTCCTAAGCCACCTCAGCCGAATTCAGATCCCCCACACAGACGAATGTCTATGTGGCACTCGATCTCAGACTCCCAGAACACGTCCTCCAACACTGTCCAGCCCATGATGTTCTACGGCGTCAAACCTGGCCAGAGGGCACACAGCTACAGATGCAGATTTGGGGCAGTATTCAAGACCTCGAGAAGACTGATGCAGCCACTTGAAATTGACCGCAGAAGAAGAAGAAGAAGAGGAGGAGGCCGAGGAAGAGGAAGAAGAAGAAGAAGAAGAAGAAGAAGAAAGAAGAGAGAAGAAGAAGAAGGAGAAGAAGAAGAGAGGAGGAAGAGAAGAAGAAGAAGAAGAAGAAGAAGAGAGAGAAGAGAGAAGAGAAGAAGAAGGAGGAGGAGAGAGGAGGAGGAGGAGGAGAGAAGAAGAAGAAGAAGAAGAAGAAGAAGAAGAAAGAAGAAGAAGAAGAAGAAGAGGAGGAGGAGGAGGAGAGAAGAAGAAGAAGAAGAAGAAGAAGAAGAAGAAGAATCACTTCGATGATGTTCAGCAGTCCTGCTCTGATGTGTAACATGCGCAAAACATTACAAACGTAAACTTCTCGATAAGACACCTCGTTTTAGTCTCCACTCCCCTCCTCCCCCCTCTCTCTCTCTCTCTCTCTCTCCTCTCTCTCTCTCTCCTTTCTTGTGTTCCGCTGTCATACCCAGACAGAGTAATGACTAACAACCCCAGAATGCCTCCTGTTACCAACACGCTTCTCAAGGATATCACGTGACCAAACCAAAGTCTGTCTTTTTAAAGTCTTACCACTTCGGTGGCCTGTTTTCTGTCTCAGGCAGCGGGAGTTGCCGTTCCTAGGTGAAGTCTGTATTCAGTTGGACTAGCTGTTCCTCAATAGAATTGTTGATGGTTGGTTGAAGTCTGTGTTCAGCACTGAACTACTTAAGGTTCGCCGTGTCTTGGAGGTGAAGCCTAACCCTCTCCTTCTTCCGCCTTAATCGTACCCGACATGAATTAGGAATACTTTCACTACCAGGGAGGGCAGATAGAGATTTTAAGCCGTCAAAATCCGACAGCACGAGTGGTTCGACCTCAAGACCGTCGGATCTGCCGGACAACGCTCTCTTGCACTACGAGTTGCTCGGAACATCTTGATTGGGAAAAAAAACAGTATGCTCTGCAGAACAACAGTTTTCTTTATTATTACAAATGACAGTCCGGAAGCGGTTTCGTTTTGATATGCAAAAAATGCTCCAGGAAACCCACAAGTCTTTCAAGGCAGGAATTGTTTTTTGTGGAGGAAGAGTTCTTTAAAAAGGAATTGTTCTTTGAAAAGAAATTGTTCTTTGAGAAGGAATTGTTCTTTGAGAAGGAATTGTTCTTTGAAAAAGGAATTGTTCTTTGAGAAGGAATTGTTCTTTGAGAAGAAATTGTTCTTTGAAAAAGGAATTGTTTTTTGGGAAGGAATTGTTCTTTGAGAAGGAACTGTTCTTTGAGAAGGAACTGTTCTTTGAGAAGGAACTGTTCTTTGAGAAGGAACTGTTCTTTGAGAAGGTCTGGAGAGAAAAATTAACCTGGAAGAAGTGCACCTGAAAGAGGTATCTGCTGAGATGGATTACACTCAAGTGTTGTCCCGGTCTTCCCATCTGAGCCTTTTGCACACAGATGAAATGAAACAAACAAACAACAACAACCCCCATCGTGTCATATCTCAGACGGATTCGAACTCGCAACTTCCAGGTCCTAAGTCCACGGCACAGTATAAAATCCCAGCGCCACGGCAGTGGGTAACAGCCATGCTTCACTTGGAGAGATGGAGAAAAAGACAGATGAAAAGACAAATAGTTACAGATGTTTGTTTTTCTTTGGTTGTTTGATTATACACATCTTCCTGGGGAAAGACGAATAATAAAAAAAAAGCAAATCGTCACATTTTTCCCCCGTTGGTTGTTTTATTTTACACGCCTTTTTTCTCAGCCCTTTGATAACCACTGTTGTGATTTGGGGCGGCAATGTTGCGTTCAGTTTCCTCGATATCAACTGTAATTTGTTTCTGTGTACGTTATTTCGTTTCAAATAATTAGGTTCCTCTGCATTCTGATTTTGCAGGTGGACGTGGTTTTTACTCCCTTGTTCTTGTTCTTTGATTGCCATCTTTCCTCTCCATCATACCTTCTTTTTTTTTAACTCCTCAGGCATCAAGAGGCCTCCACAGTGTCCTTAATGTTCCTAGTTCTGGCAGTCCTTCTCGCAGCCTCCCTGATTAGGTTCCGCTGGTTTGAGGTCTTCCGTGAGACGAGGCTGACGATGTCTCAGGAGCAGGTCAGTGACCGCACCCATAATACTGGCCCTAGCTGTTCGTTCCTGGTTGCCAGACTCTCTGAGTCCGCTATGGGGTCAACGTGACTCCCGGGTCAACGTGACTCCCGGGTCAACGTGACTCCCAGATCAACGTGACTCCCAGATCAACGTGACTCCTGGGTCAACGTGACTCCTGGATCAACGTGACTCCCGGGTCAACGTGACTCCCGGTCAACGTGACTCCCAGATCAATGTGACTCCCAGATCAACGTGACTCCTGGTCAACGTGACTCCTGGATCAACGTGACTCCCGGTCAACGTGACTCCCGGGTCAACGTGACTCCCGGGTCAACGTGACTCCCGGTCAACGTGACTCCCAGATCAACGTGACTACCGGGTCAACGTGACTCCCGGTCAACGTGACTCCCAGATCAACGTGACTTCCAGATCAACGTGACTCCCGGATCAACGTGACTCCTGGTCAACGTGACTCCCGGGTCAACGTGACTCCCGGATCAACTGTGGCCGTCTGTGGAGGCACTGACCTACCCAGCCAGCGCTGACCGGAAGTAGGCTCTGAATCGACGTTGAACTGGTTTCAAAGTGTGTGTGTGTGTGTGTGTGCGTGCGTGTGTGCGTGCGTGCGTGCGTGCGTGCGTGTGTGTGTGTGGTGTGTGTGTGTGTGTGTGTGTGTGTGTGTGTGTGTGTGTGTGTGTGTGCGCGCGCGCGCGTATGTGTGTGTGTGTGTGTGTGTGTGTGTGTGTGTGTGTGTGTGTGTGTGTGTGTGTGTGTGTGTGTGTGCGTGCGCGCATGTGTGTGTGTGTGTGTGTGTGTGTGTGTGGTTTACAGTTCTAACACCGGAGTCCATGTATAATATGTCAGTTTTGTTTGATCAAAACGAAGAAAACGAGCAGAGCGTAATACATTTAAATTATCAGCCTAGGGCATGCATGCATTGTGCCAGGGACCTCTAACTTCTTCGTTGCATGCTGCACACGTGAGACCCAGGTTAACTATCTCATGTAGGTCAATATAAAGGCCATAGCATGCATGTAACGACCCGCTATAGACACGAAACGCTCGTGAATCTCCCAGAGCATGTTACATTGTTGCTCGAAAGACCTACACTGAAGGAAACCTCTTCATTCCACAAACACACAATTCCATCCCGCAAGCACAACATAATTAAAAGTTCGGTAAAAAAAAAAAAATCAAACCCTTACAGTATGTAGTACATCGCAGAGTACATGTGAAACACATCAAGAATATGTGAGTCACACTGCGCACAGTCACACTGCACACATAAGCGCTCCCAACCCCTGCAAATGAAGAAAGCATAAATAGGAGTGGCCCCGGAGGCCTAGGATGGCAGAGTTCTCTCGTTGGCACAGCATGTAGAATTTCACTCTGAAATAGTTTTAAAATTTATGTAACACGAGCCTTTTCTAATGCAGAATGGTGACGCTTCTAAACATCATCATCATCATCTTCATCATCATCTCTCTTTGTCTCTCTCTGTGTGTCTGTCTCTCTCTCCGCTCTCTTTTTCTCTCTCCCTTTCCTCCCCCTCTCTCTCTCTCTTTTTCTCTCTCCCTCCCCCTGCCCCCCCCCCCCTCTCCTCTCTCTCCTCTCTCGTGCCTACAGACAGATATACCCAGCACCACACGAGTTCTTTCCACACGAGTTGTATCCTGCACGTGTGCCCCTAGATCCAGAACAGAGAGCATGGAGGTCGGCATCATATCAACAGCAAACATCCAACCCAGAAGTGTTGGCCTTTCCTTACCGGTCGAAAGAAATCGAATGGCTCCCCCTGGCCACAAACTGTAGCCGACGGGGGACGGATGCTGACTGCTAACACCAGAACGAGGCTTTGGACTGAGAAAGCAAAGCCACTCCACAACAGTGGCAGCATTGAAGGACAAAGTTACGTGGCTCTCCCCATTTGCCCCCACCCCCCACCCCTCTCTCTCTCTCTCTTGACATACGAAGTGCCTGCCACTCCTATTTAACATTGCCGCAGGCACCGCTACGACACAATAAGAGTAGTTCCCCTTGCTTCCCATTCAACTCTTTCCAGCCTCCTCCATCTTTCGCTTAGCGCCAAGTGAAAGTAATCTCCCCTCCCTACAATTTGGAGCAGGAGTAATCTTTGAAAAATCGGCATACACCACGCGGGCTTAGGTTCTCAATGCATCTGTGCTGGTGAATTAGCCACACGTGGTCTGATGCTAATGCGAGGGTAACGAGACGGACAGGTAGGGAGGCTCTTACCTGTTCCTTGTTAGGAAAGAAAACACAGGTGGACTCGTGTCTTTGTCGTCAGGTTCCTTCGCATTAAGAGGAGGTACCGTGAACTCTCGAAAACTGGTCTGGCGACGGCATCACTGATAAAGAAACGTTTCGTTTCTCTCTCTCTCTCTCTCTCTCTCCCCTCTCTCTCTCTCTCTCTCTCTCTCTCTCACGAACACTGGTTCCTTCATGTATGTTGGTAGATGAGTAGATAGATAGATGCTTCCCGGGATGGGGGTGGGGGTGGGGTGGGGTAATGAAATGGCGATTATGTTATTGAGTTTGTGAGACAAATGTGCGTGGATGGAAGAAATGCCAGAATTAACACAACATCCTTCATCGACTCACTGACTTACAAGTTATCATTCGACTGCGAAACTTCTTCTCACGTTTGCAGTCGAAAGATGAGCTATGCTTGCATGCTGAGTAGCGAAATAAGGTCGGTCCATAATACCGTGGTTTTTTTTTTTTTTTTTTTTAATGAATGGTTGGATGAGTGAGCTCGATGTGCCCCAAATGGGAGGGTGCGTAAGATTCATCCCTATCCCCATTCCCCCCCTATCCAAAACACACACACACACACACACACACACACACATGGGAAGTAACTCCAATGGTCATACCGTCTATTACTTTCCGTGCGGTAACGGTAATTCGATTTCCATTCATAAACTGACTTATAGCGAGGATCCGTGATTCTTTCCAACTTGGTGGAGGTTTACCTTTTTCCCGACTGCCTGTGTACCTTTGTTGTCCTTGTTGGCCCTCCCTCCCACCCACCTCCATCCCCACGCTCCATCAACATATCCCAGTTTTATTTCCCCCCCCCCCCTTCTCCTCCCCCTCCCCCCCCCCCCCCCCCTCCAAAGATCAGAAGGAAATACTTTCAGTCGAACGTTCTCTGTACACGAAGCCCCATCCAGAGAAGAACACCAACAAACCTGAAAGCCCCCAAACCGTACTTCACTCTTGTCTCGCCCGAATTTCTCCGTGCCAGGCTCTAATCCTGACTTAATTGGGGAAAACCTGATTTTCCGGCTGTACAGGAGTCTCCTTGGAGGATTAACCCAAGGGTGGACAACCGTAGTCCAGTTTACATACATTCCAGGCGCACATTGTGTCTGGCTGTCGAAGGGGGGCCATATTTGTCAGGCTGGCACCTTAAGCTGTCTTGAATCGCCTGCTTTAATTGGGTGTCACGTGCGGCGCTCGTTGTTAAAAAGTGTTAAGTTTGAAGTTTTCTGATTGAAAAAAAAATGCTGGCGAGATGGTGGTTGGTGATGTAGTTAGACGAAGAAGGAGAACTGGGCTGAGTAGGTGAACGGGAAGGCTGGGGTGGGGATTGGGGTAAATACACATTGCGCTCATACATACGCACATTCAAGTATATGTGGCCACATTTTCTTTCTCCTCTCTCTCTCTCTCTCTCTCCTCTCTCTCTCTCTCTCCTCTCTCTCTCTCAAAATACAATTTAATACAGTACTATACAATACCAGTTTAATACCCTCCGCACAGGAACGTAGTACAACAGAACTCTGCAGTATGTATCTTGCGCACAAAAAGCTGAGGACCCCTTGCAAACTCACGCTTAACTCAGAAAAAAAGCAAAGCCACCCCCTTCTTCCTCCCACACCCCTCCTTTCCACTAATCCCCATCCATCCTCACCCCCAAATAAAAAGACAACAGAATCCCCATCCATCCCCACCCCAAATAAAAAGACAACAGAATCCCCATCCACCCCCACCCCCAAATAAAAAGACAACAGAATCCCCATCCATCCTCACCCCCAAATAAAAAGACAACAGAATCCCCATCCACCCCCACCCCCAAATAAAAAGACAACAGAATCCCATCCACCCCCACCCCCAAATAAAAAGACAACAGAATCCCCATCCACCCCCACCCCCAAATAAAAAGACAACAGAATCCCCATCCACCCCCACCCCCAAATAAAAAGACAACAGAATCCCCATCCACCCCCACCCCCAAATAAAAAGACAACAGAATCCCCATCCATCCTCACCCCAAATAAAAAGACAACAGAATCCCCATCCACCCCCACCCCCAAATAAAAAGACAACAGAATCCCCATCCACCCCCACCCCAAATAAAAAGACAACAGAATCCCATCCACCCCCACCCCCAAATAAAAAGACAACAGAATCCCCATCCACCCCCACCCCCAAATAAAAAGACAACAGAATCCCCATCCATCCTCACCCCAAATAAAAAGACAACAGAATCCCCATCCACCCCCACCCCCAAATAAAAAGACAACAGAATCCCCATCCATCCTCACCCCCAAATAAAAAGACAACAGAAGAAGAAAAGCAAGCAAATACTTCTTCTTTCATGCAAATGTGATCACTGAATTCAATAACATTTCTGATTTTACAAAATTCCATTGGAGTCAAGCCATCGTGTTTTTGGGTCTGGACACATAAATTTGGTGACTGTCCTATTTCATGTTCACACACCACGTCCATGTACATCATCATCAACACAGCACAACCAGTGGCCCCTGGACAACCTGCCGAAAACCAAGCTCTGCAGCTACCAACTAGAGTTGAGGAAAAACAATCTAATTCCTCACCCGTAATGGACTTACCATCTCCCCGCGGACGCAAAGAACCAGCACAGCATTGCTCAGTTCTGCGTATAGTTCCACCTCTGCTGGCAAGACCAGCCATACGTCAGTCTTGTGTGGAGGACATCAGGCACAGGGAGAGATATGGGGTCTGGTGTGTCGCTTAAGCGACAGCTGTTGGAGGAGATCCTGTCAGTTCCCTGGAGGAGGAGATCCTGACAGTTCCCTGGAGAAGGAGATCCTGTTAGTTCCCTGGAGGAGGAGATCCTGTCAGTTCCCTGGAGGAGGAGATCCTGACAGTTCCCTGGAGGAGGAGATCCTGTCAGTTCCCTGGAGGAGGAGATCTTGTCAGTTCCCTGGAGGAAGAGATCCTGTAAGTTTACCTGGGGGAGGAGATCCTGACAGTTCCCTGGATGAGGAGATCCTGACAGTTCCCTGGAGGAGAAGATCCTGTCAGTTCCCTGGAGGAGGATATTATGACAGTTCCCTGGAGGAGGAGATCCTGTCAGCTCCCTGGAGGAGGAGATCTGTCAGTTCCCTGGAGGAGGAGATCTTGTCAGTTCCTGGAGGAGATCCTGTTAGTTCCCTGCAGAAGATCCTGTCAGTTCCCTGGAGGAGGAGATCCTGTCAGTTCCCTGGAGGAGATCCTGTCAGTTCCCTGGAGGAGGAGATCCTGTCAGTTCCCTGGAGAAGATCCTGTCAGTTCCCTGAAGGAGGAGATCCTGTCAGTTCCCTGGAGGAGATCCTGTCAGTTCCCTGGAGAAGATCCTGTCAGTTCCCTGGAGGAGGAGATCTTGTCAGTTCCCTGGAGGAGATCCTGTCAGTTCCCTGGAGGAGATCCTGTCAGTTCCCTGGAGGAGGAGATCTTGTCAGTTCCCTGGAGGAGATGCTGTCAGTTCCCTGAAGGAGGAGATCTTGTCAGTTCCCTGGAGGAGATCCTGTCAGTTCCCTGGAGGAGGAGATCTGTCAGTTCCCTGGAGGAGGAGATCTTGTCAGTTCCCTGGAGGAGATCCTGTTAGTTCCCTGCAGAAGATCCTGTCAGTTCCCTGGAGGAGGAGATCCTGTCAGTTCCCTGGAGGAGATCCTGTCAGTTCCCTGGAGGAGGAGATCCTGTCAGTTCCCTGGAGAAGATCCTGTCAGTTCCCTGAAGGAGGAGATCCTGTCAGTTCCCTGGAGGAGATCCTGTCAGTTCCCTGGAGAAGATCCTGTCAGTTCCCTGGAGGAGGAGATCTTGTCAGTTCCCTGGAGGAGATCCTGTCAGTTCCCTGGAGGAGATCCTGTCAGTTCCCTGGAGGAGGAGATCTTGTCAGTTCCCTGGAGGAGATGCTGTCAGTTCCCTGAAGGAGGAGATCTTGTCAGTTCCCTGGAGGAGATCCTGTCAGTTCCCTGGAGGAGGAGATCCTGTCAGTTCCCTGGAGGAGGAGATCCTGTCGGTTCCCTGGAGGAGGATATCCTGACAGTTCCCTGGAGGAGATCCTGTCAGTTCCCTGGAGGAGGAGATCCTGTCAGTTCCCTGGAGGAGATCCTGCCAGTTACCTAGATGAGGAGATCCTGACAGTTCCCTGGAGGAGGAGATCCTGTCAGTTCCCTGGAGGAGATCCTGTCAGTTCCCTGGAGGAGATCCTGTCAGTTCCCTGGAGGAGGAGATCCTGTCAGTTCCCTGGAGGAGGAGATCCTGTCAGTTCCCTGGAGGAGATCCTGTCAGTTCCCTGGAGGAGGAGATCCTGTCAGTTCCCTGGAGGAGGAGATCCTGTCAGTTCCCTGGAGGAGGAGATCCTGTCAGTTCCCTGGAGGAGGAGATCCTGTCAGTTCCCTGGAGGAGGATATCCTGACAGTTCCCTGGAGGAGGAGATCCTGTCAGTTCCCTGGAGGAGGAGATCCTGTCAGTTCCCTGGAGGAGGAGAATTCTGTAACAGTTTTCCCTGTAGGACATCCCCCAAATCTTTGGTAAATGCCAGATCCGGTTGCCAGTCCATCCTGTGATTTCTCACAGCGACATAAAACCGTTAACAACCCTCTATCTTTTTGCTCCGGCATTGTTATCATGGGTACTGCTTCGTCGTCAGATTGCTGCAGCCCTACTACTGTGCATCACCAGAGGCCTGAGGTTTTCTACTACGCAGCGCCGGATATTCAGCTTCCCATGTCTATGGTACAGATGCGTTGGGTAGTTTGCGACGAATCCTCCCGGCCATACATGCGCTGTGCCTCAAATTCTCTTGGACACAGGTCTCCAAGTAGCGACCACGGGCGGTCTCCTGGATGCAGGCCTTACCAACGGAGGACGACACACTCATCCGTACACAGGTGCTGACTTATGTCGTGTGGAGGATCTCCGTACGATGTCTTGCGAACATGAACCGTGGCAATCCGACACTTCAAAGGTCTACTTTAGAGATTTTCGATAATTTGTTAAAAACAGGTCTACATGTCATATAACTACAGTATGGTATTCATTTTTCAAAAAAAATCGCCGGAAGAATTTAATAGATAAAAAACGACTTTTGCACACCTGTTCAAACCCCGCGCGGTAGACCGAAAACCGTGACGTCACTTGATGGACTGGCCGTCAGCCGCGACCTACGCAACAAGCCAACGCCAAGTGAAATCAACACGAGTTGCGATCCCCCACAGCCTAAAAAGTCACCAGGGGGTGGCAGATATTGTGCTGTAGGCCAGTGCAGCAGCTCAGCAGGAGACGGATATTCTTTGCACACATTTCCATCTGATCCGATACTCGAAAGAAGTGGATTCGGTTCGTGCAACCATGCCGGGCAGCTAAAGTTCTTTTCACCACATCAGTTCCAGCTGGACCGCGGAAACGAGCTATTCCGACAATTGCCGAGCCCGTTCGAGTGGATCAAAAACTTCGTCTGCATTGTGCGCGTATACTTTGAAGGCGGAGGGGTAAGCTTGTACAGATGAGTACGATAGTCGTACGTTTATTCTGTTCTTATCTATGGACAGATCACACTTGTTAAATTGAATGAACACATTAAGGCTTGAGGAAGGAGAATCTCCGCTCGCCGTCCATGCGTGATCGCATCAAGAAGTCAGTCGGTAGCCTCCCTCGAGACTTCGCCTTCGGAATGCTGTGTTCGGGCGTCCAGCAGGAACCGAACTGACGTAGTAAAAAGAACTTAGCGTTCAAACTGATAAGGTACAGGCCTTGCAAAAACATCCCCAGAGTCACATTGGCTGTCGCAATCATAGTCACCGCTTTTACATGATAAATTATACACCGAGAGAGATGTGCAAGAACCATCAGAATCGCTTTCTGTCGCCGTCGCTGACCATCATGTGACGTCACATCCAAGAGCAGTTACAGTTAAGCCATGCCAAGATTTAGTTGATTACCTCCCGTTTTTCTTGATTACAGGTGAAAATGCCCACTTTCGCGGATCGATTTCGTGTGATCGGGAGCGAATCGGATGTTTATTTTACCAATTTATCAAACATTTCATATTTCTGCATAAGCTGACCAATTATCGAAAACCTCTAAAGTAGACCTTTAAAAGACCACACCCAAAACGTTTGGGGGCTGGGCTGCAGTGAAAGTTTGCCATCTTTAAAATTCAGTTACGTGACTAACTCGGAGTGGGAGGACTATTTTCTTGCTTCGTTCTTCTCGCATTACGCGTGTGTTTTTCTTTTTTAAGTTGCCCTTTACATTTATGCGTGGTTTGTTTGTGGAATACACCTGAAACCAGCCGGCGGGATGAGCTCACGACCAGCCTCCGTGGTGCAGTGGTTAGCGTCGCCGGAGAGTGGTATGGAAGATCGTGGGATTAGATCCTATCAGAGGCATTGATTATTTGTGCGCTGGATTTTTTGGCGCCGCGCGGCTCCTACCCAGAGTTGAGGATGCGGCGGGCTGAAATGAGGATACATGAAGAAGAGACGTCTTGAGAGCAACCGCTTCTGATAGTCTTAGGCCAGAGTGCGGGGTCAGCTCGATACGTCCACGGCCCGATGCGTCCACGGTCCGATGCGTCCACGGCCCGATGCGTCCACGGTCCGATGCGTCCAAGCCCGATACGTCCAAGGCCCGTTACGTCCAAGGCCCGATACGTCCAAGGCCCGATACGTCCACGGTCCGATGCGTCCAAGCCCGATACGTCCACGGCCCGATGTGTCCATTTGGACGTATCGGCCGTGGACGTATCGGGCCGTGGACGCATCGGCACGCCAGCACCCGATACGTCCACGGCCCGAAGTGTCCATTTGGACGTGCAACGCCGTAGCATCATCTTTATCATCCTCACTGATTATCATAAGTTAAAAAAAAATCACAATCAGCCTGCTCACATGTAGTCTTAGACCAAAAGAAACGCCAAAGCATCGTCTTTAGGATCCTCACTGACCATTTTATATTCTAAAAGTGTGTGTGTGTGTGTGTGTGTGTGGTGTGGTGTGTTGTGTGTGTGTGTGTGTGTGCGCGCGCGCGTGCGTGCGTGCGTGCGTGTGTGTGTGTGTGTGTGTGTGTGTGTGTGTGTGTGTGTGTGTGTGTGTGCGCGTGTGTGTGTTTTTTTCCATGTCTAAAATATCACAACCGTTTGCTTGTTGTACCTGCCCCATAAGGGATGACTACAATTAAATGATTAGAGCTGAAACGATTCAAACTGAATTCTGTGGGTTTGTTCCGGTACTCTATCGTTTTCGTGGAGGTTTTTTCATAGGCGAACGTATTCATGGCTTTGCTTTGGAACCGCTGATAGAGCCGGCGTACATTAGAGATGCATGCCGATGTGACCAAGTGCCGTTGTGACCACATGCCGTTGTGACAACGTGTTGTGACCAAATGTCGTTGTGATCTTGTCCTCTTGATCTCACATGACCCCTTCATTAGCTTTCGAAACATCCAAGGTGACTAACAAAGGAGTCTCTCATGCTATCCCTCCTTGCGAAATGGGTTAGACCAGAGACCGTGCAGAGAGAGCTGTAGCGGTCCCTGTTAGACCTATAACATAGCATTGCACTCAGAATGTGACATGGTGAAAATGGTCATGATAAACGAGGACAGTCTTTTCCTTTTCATACTGTTGTGTACAGAGTACCCGGGGATTAAAAAAAAAAAAAAAAAAGAACAAATCGCAAAGTCCGACGCTACCTTCGAAACTCGCGTGCCGCGTCCACACGGAGTGTCTCATTGTTGAAGCGCGTGCTGCGCGTGCGCGGCCTCACGCGCTGACGTGATGCCTACGACCACGTCGGGAAGGGGCCCTCGTCGACCCCAAGACAGCACGCTCCCCCGTCCACTCGCCTCACCTTTCACAAACGTCAGACGGAAGTGGGCGTCGCCAAGGACTAGCTACTTACTGTGACATTTGAAGCGATTTGAATGTTGTCGTCTGCTGTTCCCTCGCCTCGGAGTGTGTCGTCCTGCTTTTTATTTTTTCCTCTCCTTCCAATGCGTCTCGTGCGTGGCGCGTGATCATCCGGTAGCAGTGGAAGTGTGTTTCTTCAATGATGTCGTCTGCCGCCGCGGATTCGTTGACTGAGCCTCTTTCGCGCACAAGGATGCATGCTGTGTCAAGTATTTGCCAGAAACGGGTAAATAATGTTAAAAAATGATTAACTGATCTAAAAGTGCGCAGCCATGCGATTGGTGAATGGATGATTTTGGTTTTTGATTTTGATTGAGCTTGATGTCAAATCAGTGAGACCAACCTAAAAGCTGGACACAGAAGGGCAGACAGACAACGCTATACTATATACATCATTCAATCCGAAATTTTAAAATCGTTGTTTTTTTTTTTCGTTTCCTTACCTGTGCCTGATTAGACTGTTGAATCTGTTTTGCTCATGGAACTGATGGCTTGGTCGGTCATTTGATTTTATATTCAATCCAAGAATAATTATACTACAGAATGACCCAGTAAAAACTCATAAAATCCAGGGTTATGTTTGAAAAAAAAACACCATAGAAATGTAAAATACGACTATCTGATTTGTTACACACACAAGTGTATTTCATTACCTTCTTCTTTAGCGTGTTGCATAATCTAATCTGTTTATCTATCTGTCTATTTATGTATCTATCTACTCACACAACACACACACACACACACACACACACACACACACACACACACACACACACACACACACATACACACGCGCGCGCGCGCCACAGTGAGACATATTCTTTTAGAATGTTAAGACTTGCACGATGAGACATAAACACTTTACGGCAGACTCCATGAAAACTTTGTTCAGAGATGTCCCACCTGACGTGATCTTTGAATTTCTGAAAGAGATTAACGTTTTTCATCTGATCTAAGATTTTACGGAAGAAAGATTTTTAACGATTAAGTTCTTGGTGCGTTTTTAGAAGGTGTGTTTTAAAGAAATTCGGGAATGGTTTTTTTTTTAATTTTAAATTTTGAGTTGATTTCATCATGGTGACAGCCCTGACACGGCCCTTTGTGGTCGGCTGGGCTATAAGCAACATTATCTTACCTTACACACTACACACACACACACACACACACACACACACACACACAAGCATAATCACACACACACACACACACACACACACACACACACACAAGAATACATCACACACACACACACACACACACACACACACACACACACACACACACACACAAGCCTATCCACCCACACACGGGCCTAAACGTACACACACACACACAAGAATACATCACACACACACACACACACACACACACACACACACACACACACACACAGCCTATCCACCCACACACGGCCTAAACGTACACACACCACACACACACACACAACACACACACAACACACACACACATACATACATACATACATACATACATTACATACATACATACATAGAAGAGGGCCTATACATACACGCATACACAAGTTCCTCTCACTTCTTTACATTATACAGCCCTCGCATAAGCGTACACACACAGGCACGCGCGCGCGCGCACGCACACACACACACACACACACCACACACACACACACACACACACACACACACACACCACACGCACACACACTGTAAGTGGCTTAACTGACTGCTTATTTACTTGCTAGCAGGATTTGTAATCTGTCAGCACAAAGCAGCGCAAAGTCAGAACGTAGTGTGTCATGTTAATGTAATCTTATTTTAACAAACAAACAAACAAGCAAACACAACAGAAGGAAAAGAAGGGGGAGGAGGAGAAGAAAGCTTTTTTTTTTTCAATGCACGCAACTGTGCTTCCTCGGATGGAAAAGATGTTGAGGAGAAACAACAATGAAAAATCATTCATACATAATTGTATTGTGTTAGTCGAATTAAGGTTCAGTCGTGGTAAAGGAGTTACTTGTTGTACCAGTCCTCACGAACACAATGATTAATGCGTGAGAACTTTATCTTGCATTTTTAAAATAATAAATGGAACCGGTACAACAGAATTCTCTAACAGAAGAGTGAATTGATAATATAAAATCAAATCTGCTGTTATCAAAATTATCATGTATTGGTCACATTATGAAAACAGTCGAAGTTTTTAAGTATGATATAAATCTTTCCCATGATGTCTTTATAATTTATCAGCTGCTCCCTAGGATGGAGCCACGTGAGTGTTGCCACTGAAATGGTGCGGAAGACGAGACTCCAAAAACAACCAACAAACAAACAAGCTATGCCTACTTTATGGTGACTTGTTTTGTGAATTATCTCACAGATTTGGAGAGAAAAAAATGCTTGACTGGTGTGTTTGTTTTTTTTTTTTTTGCTTCCTTTCGGGAGGCGTTGCTGCTATTGGATAGTCTATTTGGCGTAGGTGGCCTATTCTAATTTAGTCGAATGATATTTATGCAAGATTAAGATTTTTACTGATGACTCCTTCCTGAAACTTTAACATTCTGGGTTTTGTATTTCTTATTTTCTTTTTTTTTTTTTCTTTCTTTTTTTTTTCTTCTAGAGGCGCTGTTCCTATTGGATAGACTTCTCGAAGGCAGCCTGTTAAAATAATGACGCATTCTTTCGAGCAGATTCTAAACTGTAACCATTTTTTGTCAACTGATTTTTTTCCTATTTTTGATTGCAAAAATGGTAATGATATTTTCAAAACAAAAATATCCCATTCAGGGCATGCGAATGAACGGAAAAGCCATTGATTATAATAGATTAATGACAAAGAATCGACTTGTGCAGTTCTGACGAAAATACAGATCCTAATTTAATGTCTCTTTCATCTGATGGAAATCCGGTAAATGCCTCCGAAAATTAAAATGGAACCCCTGCCCGCATCCCCCCCCCCCCACCACTACCCCCACCCCCCACCCCACCCCCATCCTCCACCCCCACACACACGCTATTAGAAATCTTTGTCCTCAGTCTTAAAAACATCAACCCGGACT
>CM031600.1:46917836-46925336 GCA_018398815.1 Conus ventricosus | reverse complement strand
ATTGTATTATAAAGCAATGTCATTTATTGCATGATACTGTACTGTACTGTTGTACTGTACTGTACTGTACTGTACTGTACTGACTGTTCTGCACTGTTGCCTCAACAAATGTCTCCATCCAAACGTTGGAGTTTGTTCCTGGGAGGGAGCGTTGGATAGCACAGGGCCTGCTCTTCTTGTTTCTTTTCTGTGTGCACGTGCAAATATGTTTACTGATAACGGTGGAATTTTCTGTCGTAGTTTGCTAGACGACTGGTTTTGATGGCCACTATTGCTTTAGTGACATGCGCCTTGAGATCATTAGGAAGAGTGGCATGAGACCGAGTATTGCACTCCACTGAAGTTCATCAAAACGATTGATCCTGATTGAACTGTCTGTGCCATATGAATAGAGCCAGCTCACATCTACAAGACTGAAATGTACGCCAGTTTAGCCAGCAGTTTGAGGAATCCGGCTTCCAAGCCAAATGGAGGTTGGAGCAAGGGGGGGGGGGGGGGGGGGGGGGGGGGGGGGGGGGGGGGCGTTGTAGGCTCATTAGCATAATTATGATCTCATAACAGCTCAAGACATCTGGTAAAAGGAGGACCAGAACCCCAAAGGCCATGGCGCAGACAGCGGAAAAGAATTCCAGCTGGACCTCATCGGGAGGGGTGGGGTGGGGGGGCGCTTCCTAAGGCTTTTTAAATTCCCCTGCTTACAGTGGATGTCCCACAGCGATGTAGGTGAGACGTCCGTCAAAAAGACAACGCCTTGCGGCGCCCACCATCCGAAAGCTGCAGGTTCGAATCCCGGTTGCGCCACAGAAAAAAAAAAAACTGACAGCAAAAGGGTATTCGTAAGTCATGACTTGAATACGCTCAGCGCCCCCCCCCCCCCTCCCCCCTCCCCTGCCTGAAGAAGAAAGAGTTCAAACGGATCAAAACAGTCGCTTGAGGGGTTTCTTCCCTGAAGATCTTGGGCAGTCAGTTCTCCCCAGAATTTCTTCCCCCCAGTCCTATGTGGTCAGCGCAAACACTTATGCTATATGCGCTGGATGCATGCATTCTGTTACGTCGTTGACTGCTCGCTGCAGTTTTGACTCAGTTTATCGTTTCATACGAAAGACTAGTATCCAGGTCACGATGAAAGGTGTTAACGCATGGGACAAAAAACTTCGTTCTGTTAGTCGCAGGGACACACTATTCACTGAAGTTCAGTTCGGGATCGTGGTGCGTCTTCATACACGTTGTTTAACGACGTTTAGCCTCCTACACAGATGTACTTCACCTGCCGATTATGAGGAAAATCAGTTCCATCAATGCTTACAACGTGTCCCTCACCAGCCAGATAAGTAATAGCGAATACCCATAAATCTCCATCCCTCTGTCTGGGACACGGGAACCCTTATTGACATTACCCAGAAATGGAGTTTAAGCAAATATCGCGGCTTAATCCGGCCGGCACTTTGTCATCAAAGGAAGGGGCCTGAGAGACTGAGAGCAGCCGACGGCTGAGAGCTCCATGTGAAGTCAAAGGAATGGGTCGTTAATGCGAAGTTGGGTGAGGGCGGCCAAATGGCTGTGATGGACAGTGAAACTGATACGGATAACACAATGACGACTCTGTGATAGACACGGGTTTGCCCAGTGGTGACGGTGCGATGGCCAGTTTGCTCGACCGTAGTCCACTCTTGTCTGCTGACCGTTTGCTGTCATAATGGGTTGGATGTCTCAGTTGTCAGATTGTTGAAGGTCTCTGTTTTAGACTGTTGAAAGTCTCTGTTGTTAGACAGTTTGAAGTCTCTGTTATTAGACTGTTGAAGGTCTCTGTTGTCAGACTGTTTGAAGGTCTCTGTTATTAGACTGTTGAAGGTCTCTGTTGTTAGACTGTTGAAAGTCTCTGTTGTTAGGTTGTTGAAGGTCTCTGTTGTTAGACTGTTGAAGGTCTCTGTTGTTAGACTGTTGAAGGTCTCTGCTGTTAGATTCTTGAAGGTCTCTGTTGTTAGATTCTTGAAGGTCTCTGTTGTTAGACTGTTGAAGGTCTCTGTTGTTAGACTGTTGAAGGTCTCTGTTTTTAGGTTGTTGAAGTCTCTGTTGTTAGACATTGAAAGTCTCTGTTGTTAGATTGTTGAAGGCTTCTTTGTTAGATTGTTGAAGGCCTCTGTTGTTAGATTGTTGAAGGTCTCTTTTGTTAGATTGTTGAAGGCCTCTGTTGTTAGATTGTTGAAGGTCTCTGTTGTTAGATTGTTGAAGGTCTCTTTGTTAGATTGTTGAAGGCCTCTGTTGTTAGATTGTTGAAGGCCTCTGTTGTTAGATTGTTGAAGGTCTGTCTTGTTAGATTGTTGAAGGCCTCTGTTGTTAGATTGTTGAAAGCCTCTGTTGTTAGATTGTTGAAGGTCTCTGTTGTTAGGTTGTTGAAGGTCTCTGTTGTTAGGTTGTTGAAGGTCTCTGTTGTTAGATTGTTGAAGGTCTCTGTTGTTAGATTGTTGAAGGTCTCTGTTGTTAGGTTGTTGAAGGCCTCTGTTGTTAGGTTGTTGAAGGTCTCTGTTGTCAACTGTTGAAGGTCTCTGTTGTTAGACTGTTGAAGGTCTCTGTTGTTAGGTTGTTGAAGGTCTCTGTTGTTAGGTTGTTGACGGTCTGTTCTTAGATTGCTGAAAGTCTCTGTTGTTAGATTGTTGCGGTTTAAAAGCTGATTTTAACACAACAACCCTTCTCTCTCTTTATATATACATTTTAACTCAACAACCCTCTCTCTCTCTCTCTCTCTCTCTCTCTCTCTCTCTCTGTACACACACACACACACACACACACACACACACACACACACACACACACACATATATATATATATAATATATAATATATATATATATATATATATATATGTATGTATGTATATACATATATATATATGCTTACACATATCATATTCTCTGAAAAAAGATCCCAAGGATAAAACACTGGACACCGCTCCAGGAATTTGAAGGCCGCACAAGTTGATGCAGGATATACAGCGTTAATAATATTGATACTTATGATAATCATCATCATCGTCATCATCATCATCATCATCATCATCATCATCTTATTGTTATCATAATAGTAACAATAATAATGATGATGACGATGACAACAACGATGATGATGATGATGACAACAACGATGATAGCAACTATAAATAGTAATAATGAGATGAATATTTAACACTGTTCGTGTATGCAGGAGGATCTCTTTCCGTGTTTCCTTTCTGCTGATAATTATGACAATGTTTCTCACCCAGCCGTAACTGGGATCCAGAGGCAATCTTAATTAACTGTTCACAACTGCGGAACAAATGTCGTTCGTTTGGTTCTGCTGACTTGCCCTTTGGAGGATCTATAAAAGGTCCGCGAGCACCCGTACCCCCTTACCCCTGAACACAAGTCTGTCTGTTAAAGGAGGGGTGGTGCGGGTATCTCTTCTCTTCCTTTAACTGGGACGGATTCTGATGTTTGCTCGTCTTCCTGTCTGGAAAGTAACGGTATTCGGGCCATGGTTTTGATATGATTTCTTCTTCTTCTTCTTCTTCTTCTTCTTCTTCTCCCTCCCTTCTTTTGCCCCACCTCCCACCCTCTCTGTCCTTTTCAATTACATTTTCATTTGTTTTTAGACTTTGCTAAGCTGTTGTCATAGAGATGGAGGAACTGTTTACTTTCACTTGTTCTTATTCCTCCGTGACTTATTTGTTTATGTTTGTATGTATGTGTGTATGTATACATATATGCATATGTATGTGTATGTGTTATATATATATATATGGGTTTTTTTAATATGTGTGTGTGTGTGTGTGTGTGTGTGTGTGTGTGTGTGTGTGTGTGTGTGTGTGTGTGTGTCCTTACGAACAACTAACCGGTATACACATATGTTTCCAATCCGATCTCTGGAAACCTTTGTCAGTTCTATGAATTCTCAAATCAAACCGTCAGTGATTTATGAGAATAATGGAAATGACGACGATGATAGATGATGATGATGATAATTATCATTATCATTGAAACAGTAGTAAACGTAGCAGTGGCAGTTGAAGTAGTAGAAATTAAAGTGATGCTGGCAGTAGTAGTACGAATAGTAAAAATTATAATAATCATAATAATGATAACTTAGTAATGATATTAATAACAACGACAACGACAAAAGAAGAAGTACAACAACAATAGCTACAACAACAATGATAATGTTGATAAGAATGGTATCATAATAACACTGACATATTTCCAATTCATATTTTAGAAACCTTTGTCAGGTCTATGAATTCTCAATTTAAACCGTTATGTTTTATGAGAACAATACAAATAACTATGATAATCATCGTCGTCATTATCATCATCATCATTCTTATGACTATCATAGTAGTAATAGTTATAGTTTAAAAAAAAATAATGGCGATAGTAGTAGTATTAATAAATGAATAAATAAACAAATGCAAGGCAAGGCAATTATTTTATTTCATACCCACATGGGCACAGAAATATAAGACAATACTCACACAAAATGAATAATCGCACATCAGAATAGAGTGATATCCATAACCGAGTAAGCAAAATAAACGAGTAAACGACGCAAACAATATTAAGCATAAATGAAAATTTCATAGACAGTTTTTCCTATACATAGTGCAAACTTTGTGTAATGTTGTAATTTAGTTATATGAATTATTGGAAAAATCTATTTATAACTGTAATATAATTCTTTAGTTTGATTAAGAGTTTCTTGTTTTTTGATGCAAACAAAATGTTGAATTTAACAACATTCGGCCGTACAAAGAAGTATCGCGGGAGGTATTTTTTTCTTTCTGCATCGAAAAAAGGACACACGAACAAATAATGAAATTCATCTGCAATAAATAAATAAAAACGCGAAACAGGATTTCTGTTCGCTAAATTCAGTAAGCGTACATTGCGCTGAACCCTTGTCTTATTCCTCATGTTTCAACGAATTCGTCCAGCCAGCCATACACAAACCTCAATAAATACGTCACTTGTACGGCTGTCCGATCCATGTGCGCACAAAAATTTAAATAAAAAAAAAAAAAGAAAAATGAAAAAAATCCCCCGGAATTGAAAAATCCAACCAGTCTGTGACAGATTTTGTTGTTCTTTTCCCGTTCGAGACTCAGAGGAGAATGTCTGGGCACTTGTATGGAAAGTCTCACTCGGGGGACAAATGTCGACGGCAGACTGGCATAACGAAAAAAGTGCTATAAACAAGACATGATTCTATGGTTTCCATATGATGTCAGTGAAGCGATTAGAAATTTTGATTTTTTTTTACGCTCTCTTCTTCATCTCCATCTGCTCTTTCCTCTTTTACTTACTTTTACTTTTGTGACAATGTATATCTTACAATAGACATAACTGGGGAGGGTAACAGACAATGTTCGGAAATCCGCAAGGAAGGAAATCTTTGTTAGAGCTTGCGTTCAACGAGAGTGATCTCGCCATTTTCATGAGACAATCGCCGCCCAAGTCCAAAGCAGTTTTGCCTGTCAGTTCGTTTAAACAGTTCGATCAAAACAAAAACAAAAAAGCCAAAACATGGATGTGACACGGTGTGCCTGTAACGCAGTCGTCTGTATCCCGACTGCTATCCTGGCATGTGCTTCATGTTACAGGTTTAACTCTCTAGATCTATGTCCTGGACCCATCAACTGAGAAACCCTGTTTGCAATGGAAAGACAGGCATAATCTTCCTCGTTTTTTTTTGTGTTTTTTTTTTTGGGGGGGTGGGGGTGGGGGCTGGCTGGAGCAGGCCTATTACAATGATGTGTTTTTTTTAAAATTCTTAGTGTATGATCAGTTTTCCGGACTCCAATGAGAATAGTAATGTTCTTTTCTTACCATGCCAAATGAAATCTGTCCTTAAAACTAATTAACCCAACCTCACAGAGAGTGCTGTTTTCGAAAGGTGAGATACCATCTTCATCCGATCCTATTCCTAAAATCAAACTGCATTCCGTCTTAAAGAGGAAGCATCCTGTACCTTTACAAAGCGAACTTTCGTTTTATTATGTCAAAATCCTCGCACTATAGTCAACTGTCTAAAAGCCAAGTCATGTTCTTTGTCCAGCCATCCGCAGGGATAACACCAGGCCCCCAAAACAGTCGTGGTTAACATGACTGAAAAAAAAGGACATGTAGTTAGGCTCAAGCGTGTGTGTGTGTGTGTGTGTGTGTGTGTGTTGGGGGGATAACTGACACTCTGTAATGTACGTGTCAGCTACCTCTTACGTTCCCCCGCTTCACATAGGATTTCCTCTTCTTTTTTTTTTTTTTTCTTTTTTTTTTGCTGATAGATTTCATATTTTCATGGACTGATTTATCTGTATTTCATTTGTTGACGCCCGGCAGACGTGAGATGGAAACCGGCGACCATGGCGCTCCGGTTCAGGGTGTCGTGAATGGCTGGGTACAAACGTTGTTTCAGTGAAATATGAGGGAGGAAGTATCAACAACGGAGGGAACGACACGAAGGAAGGGTTAATTTGGAGAAGCTTACGGGCTGCTGTGTAGGTCAAGCTTATAAACTCGTTAAAGTGCTGAGGCACGGCAATCGGACCTTGGCGAAGACCACATTAACTACTAATCTGCCCCCCCCCCCCCCCCCCCCCCCCCTCGTGAACTTATCCGTCCCGCCACTTTTTATTTTTTCTTCTGACCGGCGTTTGTCAGGCTCATGGGGCTGAGTGCCATACCTTAACGTTTTGTTTCTGTCTTTCTTCTGGGGGGAGGGGGGGGGGGGGGGTTCCCCTTGAGACACAACTTGTAGCTACAAATCCCACGATTTTGGTGGCAGGGGGCGGTGTATCAAGTGAGCGCCCTGCACGTGTTTTGTTCCTGGAGGCAACCTGAGACCATCAGCAGTTGCTCTGATTTATTTCTCAGTCTTAGCGGCCAGAAACACACACCTGTAAGGCGACAACGCAGGTGTGGAGGAAGACGGTGGGGTGGGGGGGGGGGGGGGGGGGGAGTTTGTGGGTGGACGTGTGGAGGAGCTACGTTGCGCTTTGGTGTGTGTGACTTTGCGGCGTTTCTAGATTTGTGTGATAAATCTATTCCTGTGTTATACCTCGCAGTGTCGTTCTGGGTTCGTGAAGTGCAGTCTTCTTTTTTTTTTTCTTCGTCTCTTTCTCTCCTCCTCCCCCTTCTTCTTCCTCTTCTTCTTCTTCGGATAGAACTCCGAAGTTCACCATTTTTTAGATTGCTTTCCTATGTGAAAGCTGCTTTTTTTTCTTCTCTTTAAAAAAAAAAAAAATCTCACCGCAGAATATATCCACTTTCCGTCTTCGCGAAATGCGCGCAGGCTATCAAAAAAAAAAGAAAAGAAAAAAAAAGAAAAAGAAAAAAAAAAACATATTGCCTGACTTTGCGGCGTTTCTGGTTTGTGAAGCGTAGTATAATGATGAAAGATGAAAGCGTGACAGCGTACCTGACTTTACGTTGTTTGTAGGTTTGCGGAAGGCAACCTGTACGCAGAGTGTCAGTG
>CM031600.1:46897836-46907836 GCA_018398815.1 Conus ventricosus | reverse complement strand
GGGAGATAACTTCGGGTACGAGGCGGTAAAAATACTGACCAATGGTACTCACCCTTGGCACGTAGGTAGGAATCAAGTAATGTGTGAGTGGGAGAGAGGGAGGAGAACGAACAGACAGAGAGAGAGAGGAAGAGGTTCTGGTGTAGGTCTGCTGGAGAGAGAAGCAGAGAGATGAAGGAGGAGAGAAGGGAACCAAGTTGAGAGATTATGCACGAGATAGTCTGCAGAGGAAGGACTAAGGAGAGATGTGGAGAGAGAGAGTTGCTAACTAATGAAGAGGAAAGAAGAAAAAGAAAAAGAAAAGAAAAGCAACCATGTCCATTTGATAGAGCAGACTAGAAGAGAGAGGAGAGAGTGCAATGCGTTAATGCACGGCAAGGAAGAAAGGAGAACAGATCGCTGTTGATAGTCACTGTTCCATCTTAACCGGGGTTCGACCTCATACCTGGCAGCGTCACTTCGTCAAGCAGAACCACAGACCAACGGCCAGTGCCAGCAGTCTAACCTGACCAGGCGCAGCGAACCAAGACCAGTGCCAGCAGTTGTTTCGTGCTTGTTGAAAAGGACAGTGAAAAGAAAAAAAAAGAAAAGAAAAGACAGTGATTCGTGAATAGTTTAAGATCACCTGGCCAGGTAAAGTAGAAATCTGTTTTATACCCGGGTTAGTTAATGATGTTTTAGATAAATGATTTTGTGAAGTTCAGGAAAGAGAGAATGTTTTATTTTGTTTGATTCCATATGCATTGATGTTTCGTTCTATGATCATGTGTAGTAAAGTTATAGACTTTACTAGTGGTTTGATGTGACGAATGCATGATATATGAATGAGATCGTAAGCAAGCTGTGAGTGTGTTTGGGCTGTGCGCTAGTCCTTCCTCCATCGACATCACCCGGAGTTGACAATTTATTGGCGAGCCTGCCAGGATATTCTGGCCCATTTATTATAATTGTTCAACTTCTCAGAGAGGAAGCTGGGTGGGATTCAAGTGTTGTAATCCTAAGACAAGGTGTTGTCTTACTGTATGTTCCCAAGATAGTTAAATACTGGCTTGGCATTGCTTCCAAGATAGTAATACTAGGCTTGGCATTCAGCCCCAGAGTACTTATTTCGCACAGATTACCTATAATTCGCTCTCATAGTTGGGTCAGGCGCTGGGCGTCTTATAAAAAACTAACTACGTTTGTCCCAAGCTAAATATTGTCATTCATAGGATTGTGCTATTACGTCACTCGTGTCGGTAACCACCAGTTTGGCTGTCGTAGTTATAAAAATCTGTTCAAAGAAAAAAAAAAAAAAAAGGAAGATATAATGGCGGAAGAAAAGAACACCCCCTATTGAACAACTTGTGAGTGTCGCTCGTGATTTAGGCTATTCGGGAGAAGAGTTGCGAGCGTTCGTTGAAAACCAGCAAAAGATGGAAAGGGATGAACGCGCGGAGAAAGACGCCGTATATCGCAGTAGAAGCGCAGGAAACAGAAAGAATGAAGCAGGAAACAGAAAGAATAAGGGAAGCGCAGGAAACAGAAAGAATGAAGCAGGAAACAGAAAGAATAAGGGAAGCGCAGGAAACAGAAAGAATGAAGCAGGAAACGAAAGATAAGGGACAGCGCAGGAAACAGAAAGAATGAAGCAGGAAACAGAAAGATTAAGGATTCAGGCTAGCGAAACGCAGGAAACAGAAAGAATAAGGCAGGAAACAGAAAAGACTAAAGGAAGCGCAGGAAAACAGAAAGACTAAAGGAAGAGCAGGAAAACGGAAAGATTAAAGGTTCAATTAGAGTTAGAGAAAGTGAGGATACAAAGGGAGACCACCGAGGATGGGAGTTCAGTTTCCATGACTCTGTGCGCAGTTACGCTCCCCGACCCAAGTTGCCAAATTCTCTGAAGGAACCGATTCGATCGATGCATACATCAGTCGTTTCGAAACGTTTGCGACCAGTCAGGGTTGGCCTCCAGAAGAGTGGGCAGTCATTTTGTCAGCGCTGTTGACGGGTAAGGCATTACAGATTTTTCACTGCGTTGCCAGCAGACACCCAATCTGATTTTGGTGCTGTGAAGGAATCATTGATGAAGGGATTATGACCTCACAGAGAGAAGGGTTCAGGAAGAAAATTTCGTTCAGCTAGATTGCAAGCAGGGGAAACGTACACTCAGTTTGGTGCACGTTGATCACTATTTTGAGAAATGGTTAGAGTTGAGTGGTACGAAGAAGGAGTTCGCTGAATTGAAAGAGCTAGTTATGAAAGAACAGATTTGTCAGGTTGCGGCCCTGATTAACCATACATTTGAAAGAGAGACAGCCAGAGTACAGCAGGAGAGTTGCTGAAGTTAGCAGAGGTGTACAGGGAGGCACGTTTGGGCACTAAGGTGCAGGAAAACAGGTGCCAGGCACAGGTGGAGAAGAGTGCAAGGAGACCAGGGGAGTTTTCTGCAAAGTCTGCAAACCCAGTGGTGGGCAGAAGGAAGGGCAAAGGGACATTAGGTGTTTCATTTGTCACAAGAAGGGACATGTGGCGAGGGATTGTCGCATGAGGTTCCAGAAGGCAGCAGCCTTGCAAGAGGTGGATAAGGTCGCCAGAGGAAACGACCTGCAGTGGAACCAAAGGGGATTCAGTCTGAAGAGGGTGGAGTGCAGCCTATGGCTAGCACTGGACAGCAGTCAGTGTCAGGGGATGGAGGGCACTAGGCTGAGTGGTTCGTTACCAGTGGAAGAAGGGTGGATTGGCCAGCAGAGGGTGAAAGTGTTACGAGACACTGGTTGTTCATGCGGTGTAGTCGAACAACGCTGGTCGAGAAAGGGGATTTGACAGGCAAATCCAGACCTGTACTCTAATCGATGGCACCTGTGAGGGAGTTTCCAGTTGCAAAGATAGAAGATACGTACCCCTTACTTCTCAGGCGAGTTGTCTGCGTTGGTGATGGAGAAACCCCTTCATGATTTGATCATTGGAAATATTCCAGGGCAAGGGATCCAGGGGATCCTGAGTTGTTGACTGCTACAGGGGGCAGCAGTTCAAACACGGAGCAAGAAGGAGGAAAAGGTTGATAAACCGTTAGTCGTTCCAGCAAGGAAGTCAGGCATAGATGTGTCGCTTGATGGAGTTTTAGGGCAGCGCAGGAACAAGACCCTTCGCTCGTGAAGTCTTGGGAGTTGGCAAGAGGTGGAGAGAAACAGGTGGTTAGAGGAGGGAGACAGAATTTCTTGTGAAAGGCGGGCTGTTGTACCGAGTGTTCACCAAGGGGAAGACAGGTAAGGTGACCACTCAGTTAGAGGTACCAGCAGGTTATCGTGACACTGTCATGTCAGTGGGTCACGAGTCGCTCATGGCGGGTCATCTCGGCACCAGCAAAACAGCTGACCGAATCTTTGATGATTTCCATTGGCCAGGGGCAATGGCAGACATAAAGCGTTTCTGCATGTCATGTGACGTGTGTCAAAGGTCAGCCACAAGAGGGGTGAAGAGGAAGGCGCCTCTTAAACATCCCCTTTAATTGACACACCGTTCAGAGAGTGGCTGCTGATCTGATTGGCCCAATCTCGCCCTGTTCCAAAGGTGGGCACAGGTATGAGACATGTAAGGTTGCAAAGGAAAGTTTGCAGGAGGCTAGGGTCGTTCAGAAGAAGCAATATGACAGGAAGGTGAGGAAGCAATCCCTCAAGGTGGGAGATCAAGTCCTGGTTACTGCTTCCACGGGTCACAACAAGCTGCTGGATGCATTGGAAAGGACCATTCACCATCACTGAAAAGGTCGGTCGGGATTACCGAATTGATGTGAATGGGAAACTAAAACTTTTCCATGCAAATTTTCTCCGCAAATATATTTCAGCGTGAGACTCAGCACATAGGCGCAGCAGCAATCATTGATGAGGTAAAAGAGACCCAGCAAAAGAAGGGGAGATTTTGTTGCCTAAGTTTCCAGAAGAGTCATACAGGGATGTGTCACTGTATGAAGGGCTAGACAGTAGGAGTTCCTAGGTTTTGTTGTCGGAGGCGACACAAAGCAGCCGGAAAGAGGAAAGGTGGAGAAGATGATGAATTCAGAGAGACCAAAGACCAAAACAGAAGTCAGGAGTCTGCTAGGTTTTATTGGCTTTCTATAGGGAGTTTGTCCCAAACTTCGCAGCAATCACGAGTCCTCCTCAGTGATTTGGTCAAGGCAGGGAAACCGGCAGTGGTCGAGTGGTCAGACGCTGCAGAGCAAGCACTGCAGACAGTGCTGGAAAGACTAGGTTCCCGTCCCATCTTGAAGCTACCAGATATGTCCAAACCATTTTTGTTGCGGACAGATGCATCAGGCGGTGGAGTAGGTGCAGTATTGTTGCGGAGCATGAAGGGGTCGAGTTCCCTGTGAGGTATGCTAGCAGGAAGTTGACAAAGTGTGAAGAAGGGTACGCAACGGTGGAGAAGGAGTGTTTAGCTGGTCGTGTGGGCCGTGCAGAAATTCCCACAATACTTGTATGGAAAGAGTTCGTGATAGAGGACTGATCATCAACCACTCAAATTCCGCAGGAGGCGCAGCTGAAAAACAGCAGAGTGCTGCGTTGGGCAATGGCATTGCAGCCCTACAGGTACCGAGTGCAGTACATTCCAGGTCGACAGAATGTCGGAGCTGACTATTTAAGCGTGTAGTCTAGCAAGCTGCCAAACTCAGAGGGAAGTCAGTCATATCCGGGGTGCTTTTGTTGATAATATGTGTTGATTACAGTTATGTTGATTGGATAAGGGTTCATTCCCAGTTGGCTATGGTTCTTATTTTCTGTGTGAGACTTGTTCATATTTTCTTTGTGAGACTTGTTCATGTGAATGTAGTTATGCTGGAGCATACAGTCGCTTGTGTAGTGATGCATTATTTGCATAAGTGGGGATGGAGATTCCTCAGTGAAGTGTCATGGATCGTGATCATATTATATTGTGCTTTTCATAAGAATTGTGAAGAGGAGAGTTGGCAAATCCGCAGGTAGGGGAATTGCATAGGTGCGCACAGAGGTCGTTATAAAATGAGTCGAAATAACGCAAGAGCGCACGTCATGATAACTCATTGGAGTGGTATTCACTAATGATATATTTTATAATTTATAAACCGTTGGTTGTAAAGTATTTTTCACAACTTTGCACGTGTAGCTGTGTATCAGCAAATTCGGTTGTTGTCTTTTTTGTACCGTTGTTTTGAGACAATGCGGTGCATAGTCTTGTGCAAGGGGGAAATTGTCACGGACAAAAAAAATAAACAACCAAAGTCGTGGTCCAGGTTGTGTGGACATAAGCTCAAAACTCAAATATTCTGAGCGCCAGCCAGACGGACTAAGTAGCTGACCGACGCCTCGATGTCGGTCAAACGAGTCTCGACGCCCGGATCAGACTCATCCAGCCAATTTGGCACAGCGAGGAGACTGAATCCTAATTCCTCTACGGAGACGGTCTTGTCCAGCCAGACAGACTAAGTAGCTGACCGACGCCTCGATGTCTGGTCAGACGAGTCTCGACGCCTGGACCAGACTGATCTAGCCAATTTACGACGTCGCCGGAACGAAGAGAGGGGAAGGTGTGTGTGGTGGGGGTGAAATCAAGCTAATCAATTAAATGACCAATTGACCACCACAGAGAGTAAAGGGGTGTAGGCGTGACTGTCATGATTTGAATATCCAATGGAATTAGAGGGAGATAACTTCGGGTACGAGGCGGTAAAATACTGACCAATGGTACTCACCCTTGGACACGTAGGTAGGGAATAAAGTAATGTGTGAGTGGGAGAGAGGGAGGAGAACGAAACAGACAGAGAGAGAGAGGAAGAGGTTCTGGGTGTAGGTCATGCTGGAGAGAGAAGCAGAGAGATGAAGGGAGGAGAGAAGGGAACCAAGTTGAGAGATTAGCACGAGATAGTCTGCAGAGGAAGGACTAAGGAGAGATGTGGAGAGAGAGAGTTGCTAACTAATGAAGAGGAAAAGAAAGAAAAGAAAAAGAAAAGAAAAGCAACCATGTCCATTTGATAGAGCAGACTAGAAGAGAGAGAGAGAGTGCAATGCGTTAATGCAGGAAGGAAGAAAGGAGAACAGATCGATGTTGATAGTCACTGTTCCATCTTAACCGGGGTTCGACCTCAACCTGGCAGCGTCACTTCGTCAAGCAGAACCACAGACCAACGCCAGTGCCAGCAGTCTAACCTGACCAGGGCGCCAGCAGACCAAGACCAGTGCCAGCAGTTGTGTCGTGCTTGTGAAAGTGACAGTGAAAAGAAAAAAAAAGAAAAGAAAAAGACAGTGATTCGTGAATAGTTTAAGATCACCTGGCCAGGTAAAGTAGAAATCTGTTTATACCCGGGTTAGTTAATGATGTTTTAGATAAATGATTTTGTGAAGTTCAGGAAAGAGAGAAGTTTTATTTTGTTTGATTCCATATGCATTGATGTTTCGTTCTATGATATGTGTAGTAAAGTTATAGACTTTACTAGTGGTTTGATGTGACGAATGCATGATATATGAATGAGATCGTAAGCAAGCTGTGAGTGTGTTTGGGCTGTGCGCTAGTCCTTCCTCCATCGACATCACCCGAGGTGACATACATCCATCCCTGACTGAAACTACATGTGTTCTTTTGTTTTCTCTAAGTTGTTCTTACTTGTAATTGTGTGAGTTTACTATATGCGTGTCGGCGTGTTTGATTGAAAAAGCGGAAAATATTACGAATGGATAAATAAAACACTACGAGTCCAAAAGGATTAAAAAAGAAAAGAAAAAAAAAAAGGGGGGGGGGGGGGGGGGGGGGGGGGGGGGGAAGGAAAATGTGCCTGGCTAAAACCCTGTTGACGGGGTGGTCCCCCCTGTCTGTATGGCGAGGGGAGCCCCTGTCTGTTTATCTTGTCCTTCCCAGGCCTCAAAGAGAAGAATCTTATTGTCGGATGCTTCACGGGAGACCTATGCACCACGTGCGTGACAGCGCGTGAATGATTGGGCCATAAATCTTTGTTATATAGGAAGATCACCTGTGAAATTTGGACCAAGGGACAGCACTCTCTTCGCGCGAGCCAACACACACACACACACACACACACACACACACACGAGCTGACCAGGAATATGAAAGTATACCTGTGTGGGTTAAGCACAGTTCGTTTTCTCTCTCTCTCTCTCCTCTCTCTCTCTCCTCTCTCTCTCTCTCTCTCTCTCCTCTCACACACACACACACACACACACACACACACACACACACACACACACCCGAGAGAGAGAGAGAGAGAGAGAGAGGGCGAGAGAGAAAAAGAGGCAGAGCACACACACCACACACACACACACACACACACACACACACACACACACACTTATAATATCACTTATGGTGAAAAGACGTAAAAACAAAGAACGAACGAACACACACACACACACACACACACACACACACACACACACACACACACAAAACGCGCGCGCGCGCAGAGAGAGAGAGAGAGAGAGAGAGAGAGAGAGAGAGCACACACAGAAAAGCAAGGGCGTATGCGTCAGCTCGGATGCAAATTCCCAATACCGTGCGTGTGGAAGAATTACACTGGAAATCATAATGAAATTATTACTAGTCATTGAAAAGATCTATTTTGTTAGCTTTCAGTTTGACCTTGTCCGGCATCATAGCATAATTACTGTTTTAACCTTTTATTTCAAAATAATGTGCGGTCGTACACGTTTTGTTCCCCATTTAGACGGGTATCTCTGTGATGTGCCCGCAGTGTGTTTGGGTGGTTTACTTAGAAATTCTTGTCGTTGTCACAATGAACGTAGTTCTTCACTGTCTGGTCACATTGGCATGCTCTCCCATGAAGACTAGTACAGTGTGTGCTTTTGTAAAGAAAAAAAAAAAAAAGAAGAGGATTGGCTTTCTTTGTTGATTTACTTCTATTAGTGTGTTGCTGTCCTATAGTACGTCCTATAAGTATAGTTATAATTAGTAAGGGTTTAGTACGTCCTATAAGTCTAATTATAATTACTAATGGTTTAGTACGTCTATAAGTTTAATTATAATTAGTAAGGGTTTAGTACGTCCTATAGTCTAATTATAATTAGTAAGGGTTTAGTATGTCCTATAAGTCTAATTATAATTAGTAAGGGTTTAGTTACGTCCTATAAGTCTAATTATAGTTAGTAAGGGTTTAGTACGTCCTATAAGTCTAAGTATAATTAGTCTTGTTGTTGTTTTTCTTATCGTCTATAGTTTCTGCATTGCTGAAAGTGAAACAAAACGTTTTCATGATGATGGACAGCAATCTGGTTACATGTATATATTGTCATATTCAGTGAATTGCTGAAAGGAAACGAATAAACAGATTTACAAAGTAATCAAATATAATTGATACCCATATTCAGTGCATTGCTGATGTTGAGGGATCGACGAACTGGTTGAAGATGTAGCCAAACTCAGTATTTTGCTGACAAGCCTTTAATGATAAATATTTTTAAACTGGATAAAAAAGAAATGTAGTCTTACGCAGAATGGTTTGCTGTGGTAGATAAAAATGGATCATACCCAGTTATGTGCCGTAAGAAAAGACCAAATAGAGGGGGATGGGGGGTGGAGGGGGGGGGGGGGAGGAAGGACGAGAGTATTTGGCAATAACCGTTCACGTCTTTCCGATTTTTGTTTTCTCCCGCACAGATTTTCTTTGTCACAGACTGAACATGGTCGGCTGCAAATTACGCTACATGATTCATTTCCGCCTTCGCAAAAATCTAACAAACTCAAAAGTTAGGTGGGAGGTAAAGTGCGACGATGCGCCGTTGGTCACTACACTCCGCCACCCCCCCCCCCCCCCCCACCGCTGTCCTGTTACCCGCCTACAACTCTCCCCCCCCCCCCCCCCCCCCCCCCCCCCCCCCCCGCTCGACCTCTTCGTCCGCCCCCTCCTTACCTCTACAGGTGAGCACTTAGAAGAAGTCAACGAAAAACGCGACATGAATTAAATCACGTACAACAGCAAACAAATACTTTCAAGAGAGGATATCCGTGTTATTGTTTTTTTTCTGCTCTGGCTTTTTGACAGTGGTATTTATCTAGATTCTCCCTGTCTACAGTTGAAACACGTGACACCTACGGACACGGCAACCAAAGCATGCCCGCAGCACATTAGAAAAAAAGGGGAGTTGCTGAGCGAATCGACATTGTTCCTTTGAAAGCGAACTTCTTTTTGTCGTCTGTCTGTGGGCTGGTGGCAGGGACAGTGACCTCCCTTTCTGCAAACAGACCTGCGGGGGCAGTAGCAAGGAATGAAGGGCGCGGGGTGGGTAAGGGGTGGGACGTAGGGGTCGAGATGCGCTTGAGGGGGATGGGTCGAGGTATTTAATGGGAAATAGGCCTCTGAAGGTAGGGCACACACACACACACACGGGTCAGAAGAGGAGAGACGAGAGACCTTTCCTTTCATGAACTTCCAAACAAAGGAAGAAACAATGAACGGACAGACGCACTCTTACGGCAGAGCTGTAGAGTAATGCGCCGTCTGCTGAACAAAGCCTTAGTCTTTCCAAAGTCAATATCATTGGCCAGTCGAAGTAGGCTTTGTTCTGGCCAATCGGAACATAGTTTCGCATCGATGTGGGGGGTGATTCTTCGGTGACATCCCATTTAGTCTACTCCCATTTCGTCTACTCCATTTCGTCTACTACTCCCATTTCGTCTATTTCCATACTGACCATACTGCAAGGCTCCCCCCTGGCGTAACCAGTGTCCCAGTCTACTCCAAAGCAGAATCGATGGTCTTTAGATTAGAGTAGGGCGAAGCCCGAGAGAGGACGAAGGACGAATGAACGAAGGCCGTTAGGCCAAGTCGTGCTCACACATTTCTGAGTAGGCGAAATGGGAGTAGACCAAATGGGAAGTAACCGATTCTTCAACGTCTGCTACCGCAATTATTACACGTCCACCGTAGATTTCATCCATCTTGTGATAATTTTGCTGAACAATTGCTAACAATCACGCCAACAAATGGCACTGGGAAGGAAACCATCAATTTTTA
>CM031600.1:46865336-46892836 GCA_018398815.1 Conus ventricosus | reverse complement strand
ATATCGCTGGGGAGGGGGGGGGGGGAGAAACAGAATATGGAGGGGGCATGGAAGAGGGTAATGGGGGAGGGGGGAGAGAGAGAGAGAAAGAGAAAGAGTTCATATCTCTCCTCCCACACAAATGTATGCATGGGGTGTGTGGAGGGTAAGAAATTCATGCAAATAGTGTTGTTGGGGGGGAAAGAAAGGGGGTGGGGGTAGGGTGGGGAGGGGGGAAGAGAGGGGAGGGTATTATGGGTGAATTATGAATCCTCATAAATGTTTCCTTAATAGTAGAACTCGTATCATATGATTCCCGTATTAATTCCAAGGCCTCTTCCTTTATCATTCTTGTTTTGTCTTCCATTTTAGACTTAAATATATTTCTGTAAATTAATTAAGCAACTGGAACTGTGTCTGGCGGGATTATCTGCAGTTCTTCCTTCACAAAAGATCTTTGAGGAGCTGGTTGTTTTGTTGTGTCAGTTTCTCGTAAATAATACACGGGCGGATTCATTTTTACAATTCTTTTTATTTCATATGGATCAACACTCCAAACTGGATCAGTTGCCCTGATGCGAGTGTCCCCTTCTGCTTCCCCCGGTAAATAAAGGTACCTTACTTTCAAACCAAACGGTAATAGTTTGCCAGATGAACTGGCGTCTCCTTCAACAACATTTATTGTTTGTTTTTGATTGCTTGTACTGGTTTTAGCCCTTTAAATTCTTCATTATTCATTGCGCGCAAAACTGAGGGCAGTCTTCTAACCCATTCTGTGTTGCGGGAATTGTCAATCAGCTCTCTGTGATACTGGTAGGAAAAAAGTCTTTCAGATAACTGTTTGTTAAAGTTTTCAACTAAAGCCTGTGATCTGTGAACTCCTGGAATGCCTCTTTTAATGGTAACTCTATGTTTTAACATAATTGATTCACTCGGCCTTTACATTCTTTTCCGTCATCAACTTGAATCATGCGAGGATAAGTTAGCGGGCCTCGTTGGTATATCAGTTGTATGGCAACAGCAACGCAGAAGCACTCTTTTGTGTTAATGGTTCCGCATCTTTGTATCTTGAAGCTATGTCAATGACTGTGAGTGCGTACTTAAATCTTTTTCGTCTAATCGTATCATGGGGTAAATATAGAAGGTCCATTTGATGGGTGTCGTTCGGTATTGTATTCACAAAGTTTGGTCTCTGTATTCGTCTAGGCGCAGGTAAATAAATTTGCCAAATCGCTTGTTTAGATAACCATTCCTTTGCTGTTTGTTCACTGACTCCCGCTGCTTGGCTTAGCTTTTTTATTGCCGTGATTCCCTTCCAATATCCTTTTGGTGAATAATAGATTTTGTTCATTTTTATTCAGCCAATATTATGCACAACAAAATACACAACGGTCATACCAAAGACGATAAACACGATTTCTTGCATCTTTTGTTTTTCTGATGGGTGATAAAAGTCGCTGAATTTTGGTGGGGGCAATGTCTCGATTGGTTTACCTGTTACAAGATAATATTCTTTTATTGCTTGACCAACGTCTTTAAATGTGTAAGCTGCATGTCCCTGTTTTTTCAGTTCGTCGTTAATAAAATCTAACTGCTCAATTCTCTGCTTTTCATAGTAATCTTGTGCTGCGGCTAGTTGCTCCATAGCTTTGTTATGTCTTTTTCTCTCACCGTCATCCCGCAGTTTACTAAATGCATAATTACTTCCGCTAAAAGCAAGCGCATTCACTACTGCGCCGCCTATCATCATTGCGAGTGAAGCCATTTTTATAAATGTATTTTTTAATTTTTACATATTGATACTGTCTGGAATTATTCCTTGCTTAACTAGAAAATCTTTCGTAGCAAATGAAGCTGTAATAACAGCAATTAGCTTTGCCGAATCCTCAAAGTCTAGTTTGCCAAGATCAGCCGGTTTTATTTTTAACAGGCTTTTACCAAGCATTGTGTATCCTACACTTAGGCCTCCAATAACAGCAGAATGGTATACAAGGTTGGTAACAGTTTTTTCGGTGCTCATTTTTAAAAATAAAATAATTATAATTAATAAAAAACATGAACAGCGATGATCTACTACAGCTACAGGGCAGCCTAAACCTTCCTGAACTTATGATTACAAATGAACAGGTTGATGACCAAGCTATTATGCCCAAAAAGGAAAGGCTGTATTCTTTGGCAGCATGTGGAAAAACAAAACAGTTCCTCGGAAATGAATTCAGCATAGAACAAATTCAACAAATGTCGCCACAAGACATTGAAAAGTATCATAACAGGTATGAAGCGCAACTGGGATCAAGAATGGTAAAAAGTGTAGGGCAAACGGTTCTTAGTTTGTACACTAAACTAGTAAGTAAATTTGCGCCTATTGATTCTGAACAAGACTTTATGTATGATTTAACGCAGGATCCAGTTTTAACAAAGTCATTAGAGTCTCTAGGATGTGATCTGTATTACAGATTTGGAACATTATTGTCGCCGCTAATCATGGGATTAATTACTTTTAATCATATAGATTTTGTTTCCCTAAAAAATGACCGAGCCAGAAAATCAGCAGAATCAGAAAACATTGAATCAGGTGGAGAAAGTGACCAGTAAAAAGCCTGGGCGTGTTGCAGCAGGAAAAAGATTAGCAGAGTGGAACAAACAAAGAAAATTAAAGGTGCAATCACAGATTATAGCCCATAATGAAAAAGTGCTAGAGCCGCAGCCAGCTGTTTCAACGCCAGCTATAAAAACACCAGAACAAGATGATTCAAGACCTACGCCGCCAAAGTCTTCGCGGAATATTGTACTTAAAGCAATTGTCATTTTTGGCGGCATTGCTGCTGGGGGTGGTTATTACGGTTATAAAATATATAAACAACGACAGCGAAAACCGAAGCAGTCCAAACAATCTCTGCCACTAAATACAGAAGCTGAACACAAAAACATGCCAAAACCGCCAACAACAAAAGATCATTTTGATCCATTTAAGATGGAATAATACTTTAAGAACTTAATAAATAATTATAAGTTAACTTGAATAAGAACTTGGTTGTACTTAGGGGATGACTTAATTACAATCTTGAGGTGACTTAAGTTAAGAACTTGAGGTGACTTAGGATGACTTGAGTAAGAACTTGGGGTGACTTGAGTAAGAACTTGAGGTGACTTGAGTAAGAACTTGATTAAGAACTTGGAGTGACTTAATTAAGAACTTTATTAAGAACTTGGGGTGACTTGATTAAGAACTTAATTAAGAACTTGGGGTGACTTAGGGGTGACTTAGGGTGAAGGTGTCAAGTGTTTCAAAGCTCGGCTACAGCAGTAACTGCCAAAGCCAGTTGCAAGCCTGTGATCACTTGGCCTACTCTCTCTCCAACACGCACAAACACATGAGAATCATTCACACAATAGGCGGGATAGTGCTTGCAGGGGAAATGTGAAGGGGGCTGTTTGTGGTTCACACTTGAGCGACGTAAATTCGAGACAGCCGCCAAAAGCCCTTATTAGAGTCCTGAATCAATAATCACAGGATCATATTCAAAGGTCTCTCGGCGGCCGTCTGAGACAGCCTTTAAGCAGGTGAATAGGTGAAACGTTGAGGCAGGACGTTGAAGCAGGTGAAGTAAGAACTATTTTTAGATACCGTTTGGATCCGAACGGTTTTACTAGTCCGTCAAGCGAAGCAGGACGTTGAAGCAGGTGAAGTAAGAACTATTTTTAGATACCGTCAAAGCTTGAAAGCAATCAGACTTCAGATTGCCAGAACTTTCTGAATTCTTCATTCTCAGACATGTAGGTTAAAATTTTATGGCGTTTGTTCAGTAAATCATCAAAACTCATTCCCAGTTTATGAAACTTGGGAAAGTGGTAAAGGCGTTTGACAGCAGAATCATCCTTCTTGCATATGAATCATGAATGAGACATTTTTCTTTAACAAAGGATGTCCACGACTGCTTCTTTGTTTTTGATTTTTGAAACACTTTTTTTGCTTTTCCAAGCTGATAGCCCAAAATCAGTGAATGGTGCATGGTTTTTCGTTGATTAAATTTCACAACCTTCCAGCTTTTCTTCACAAAAGGAATCATGTCATGAACGCTTTTACATCTATTAAATTTCTCAACATCATCCTCTAATACATCAGTCTCATCATCTTGTACAAGTTTTCCCCTAAGGAAAGTATCCACCTCGGTTATTGTCATGATAGTTTTGTCTTTTTCAGAAGATTCTAGAAAAGCCAGGCTGCTTTTTGTTTTTTTTGGCATTGATTTTTCAGCGCCAGTTTTTCTTATGCTGAGGTAGGTTATCATATCAGCATGATATTTAATATGATCGTCAATAGCTTCTTGTTGCTCCACATTAAAAGGAGAATCTTCGGACAATGTAAAATTTCCGAGTTCTTGACTCAATCCAGTTGTAGGCGCCAAGCATTCTACAATATGTTCGTCTAATTCTTGCGTATTCTGAGAATCATTCAAACTGTCACTTTCCATTTTGAGAAATATTAGATATTAACACGCACACAGCAGAAATATGTCCCCACACTACAGCTGTCGCCGATCCAATCCCAAAGTTTTAAAGTCAATCACTTTCTCACAGAAAACAGGCACGTCTTCACAGATCAACACCGACAAAGGAATGGCAAGACAGCTATGTCTGGTTGCTAACACAAAGCTTCCCCGGCCAAAATGTCGTCATACTCCCTGCCAATTGGCTGAATGTGCAGGCGCGACATCTGAGCCCCTTTACAAGTTCTTACTGTCGGCACCAGCAATTAGGGGTGTGGGCCCGTCATTTGCCCCTTCTCATATTACCAGTGACAGAGGCCCACAGGCAGTAAACAAGAAGGAACGCAGACACTATTTATTATAGATGACTATTCGGCAGAAAAAGACATAGTAAAAAAAGAAACACTTTGGCAAAACTAGCTTTCAGTGGAAGACATGCTGGAATAAGTGTGTGGATTTTATGTCAAATATATAACTCCGTTTTAAAAGACTTTAGAGAACAGTTAAAGACTGTAGTTTTATTTCACATGAAAGACAGAGACTCATTTGAACAATGTTTGCGCGAAAATGATGTTATTGAAAATGATCAGGAAAAACATAGGATTAAGCAAAAACTAAAATCTGAAAAGTTTAGTAAATTAGTATTGAAAACGGATAATCCTACACAGTATGTTTGTTTGTAAAAAATGTGTGATGGATTATCATTTTTAATTCATTGTTGAAGTCTTACTTGTCAGAGAACAGTAAAATGTTTATTCTAGCTTAACTGCTCGAAACTGGTTGAGAGCAGTTAAGCTAGAATGAACATTTTATTGTTCTCTGCAATAGGTGGTATCCTGAGTATGTTTCAGTTTCAAGTTTCATCAAGGAGGCGTCACTGCGTGCAGGCTAGTCCATATACGCTACACCACATCCGCAAAGGTTTGAGACCACACTACGCATGATTTGAAGCTGATGGATAAATGAATTAACAACAAAGATGAGACAACTGAAGAACAGGGTCTCGTGGCTACGACTCAGCGGATGTCTGACCTACGCATTAGCCCAACGCGCTGGTCAGACCTTAAGTGCCTACCTGCCTTTTTTTTTTTTGGTGTGTGTGTGTAGTGGATGTACACGTGTGTGTATGAAATGTGTGGGCATGGGCCCATGTGTGTGCGTTGGCGCATGTGTGTGTGTGTGTGTGTGTGCGCGCGCGTGTATGTGTGTGTGCGCGCAGGCATGTGTGCGCGTTGTTTGTGTGTGTGTGCAGAAATGCATGTGTGTGTGTGTGCGCACGTGTGTGTGTGTGTGTGTGTGTAATTTGTGGGTTTGTGTGAGCACACATATCTGCATATAGGCTATATGTGTTCACATCTGTGTATATGTGTGTGTCTTTGGATGTGTGTGTGCATTTGTGCGCTTATGTGTATGCGTGTGTGTGCGCGCGTGTGTCGGTGTGGACGTGCACTTGCACATATGTGTATATGTGTGTGGGTAAGAGCAAGCGAACGTACGCGCACACGTCGTATGTGTGAGTGTGCGTGCGTGTGTAGTGTGTGTGTGTGCGTGTGTGTGTGTTGTGACTGCGTGCGTGAATGTTCAGAAGATGACTTAGGAACAAGAACAAGACCATCAAATACAGACCATCAAATAAAAGACCCAGTATGAGTTTGCCTCAATCTCTAAGAGTCTTCGCAATGTTGGCCTTGAAATTATTCCAATGTTTGTTTGGTTGGTGATGTTTCTTGCTCTTCCCTTAAGTCTGGATGTGCAGCCACTTCCTCTCTTGATGTTCAGATCTGAAAGATGGTCTATGGTAAAGTGGCTTTGCTCTTGTTTGCTTAAGTGATTCTTCAGATTTTTGATCACATCAGATCGGCCAAGCAGTAATCCAGTTCTTATTGTTGCTTTGCCAGCCAGTGTGTCTGCTCTCTCGTTTCCTTTAACTCCAGCATGTCCAGGGCAGTACATCCATATGAGTCTCTCCAATGGAAGGCTGTGCATTAGTTCATTCCAAGCAGGGCTTCCCATTCCACTTTTCACTTTCTGAAGTAGGTTCATTGAGTCAGTCAGTATCATGACTTGTTGAGTTTGAAACTGGCTTATAGATGTAAGCCAGCGGAGTGCTTGTGTCACTGCTTCTACCTCTCCATTGTTACCATTGTTAGACTTGAAGTTGTTAAACTGTGCGCACCATTGTCTTCCTGAATAGTTCGGCCGTTTTGCTTCACTGTGTATCCCCAGCTTGACTTACCTTTGGAGACAGAACCGTCAGTGTATATTAAAATATCATCTTTTGTGCAAAGGTCTTCTACCAGCATCTGAATTTCTGCGTTGGTTTTGCCTTCTGGCCATTCGGGGCTGCGACAGGTCAGCCGGACTGTGGTGTGGAGGGTCAGGCCGGACTGTGGCTGTGGACGGGTCAGGCCGGACTGTGGCTGTGGACGGGGTGTCGGAATGAGCGGCGTAGGTGCACTGCCACTGAGATGGCACAGAAGATGGGGCAGAAAAACAAAACAAACAAATTTTTTTTTAAAATGAGCTGGCTGTGTGCTGGTCAAGATTCTAGTAGTAAGTCCAGTGTGTGTGTGTGTGTGTCTGTCTGTGTGGGGGAAACGTGTTGGTCAGAGCAGGGTCAACGTCCACACTGCCACCTGGCGGCGATCCCAAGTGCAACGGGTACTTCAGCGTTCACTTTGTACGATGTTCACACTTGCTTTTGTGTGTATTTCCCTCTTTAATGTTTCGTAGTGTATGTGTTTCTCTCTCTGTGTGTGTGTGTGTGTGTGTGTGTGTGTGTGTGTGTGTGTGCGTGTGTGTGTGTGTGTGGGCATGCACGTTCGCGCTCAGGTTTGGGTCACCTGTGTCTATCAACGAAAAACGAGGCGACCTCAGTTATAAAGTCCTGATTCGTCATGCTTAATTTTCTTTGTGCGGGCACTCATAAATGAGGGGGAACATGGCTCACATGGGTTATATCAAAGACAGGTGGAGTGACAACCTGGTTTAATGACGCCACAGCTTCGACCAGGGGAAAAATCACATTGTAAGAGTACGTCGGTACAAAAGGTTTTTTTGTGTAACCGATTTCGATGCTAATGGCTTCGATTGTACTTCGACGTTAAAACTGTGTGGGCTTCTGCTATTTCATTTATGTGAACGATTTTTCTTTTAACGAGTTTTTTCGGGCCGTTGAATTTAGCGATAGAAATCTTCATCATAGATATAATGACTGGGTGACTGAGTAACCAGCCAGCACTCTACTGTGTCCCGCTTCGTCTCTCCACCAGCTACCTTCTTCACTGGTCAGATGTAGAGTCAAAATTCAAGCCAAGGAGATCTGTTTATCATTTTGTAAAATGTTTAAAACTTGGACACGCACGCGAGCCTGCGCGTGGGCAAACACACACACACACACACACACACACACACACACACACACACACACACACACACACAAGCGCGCGCGCGCACACACACCCCACACACACACACACACACACACACACACACACACACACCACACTCGAGCGCTCACACACACACACACACACACACACACACACACACACACACACACACACACACACGAGCACAGACATAAGTGCGCGCGCACGCTTGCATGCACGTGCACACACACACACGCACGCACACACACACACACACACACACACACACACACACACACACACACACACACACACAAATCAACACACACTCACACATTCGCTTGCGCGCGCACGCACACACAAACATAGATGTGTTCGCTCGCGCACGCACACAGACACACACACACGCGCGCATGCACACACATACCTGACAGCTTAAACGCTAACTCGGCAATGAGTGAATTTAGATAGTCCATAGACTCTAGCCATGAAGATATTACTGCATCTCATTTTTCAAAGTTTTAGTTTTATCTTCAGCCGCGCCACTCTTCCACCATTCTTTCTTTCCCTGACCTGTGATAGGTCAGGGAAAGAAAGAATGGTGGAAGAGTGGCGCGGCTGAAGATAAAACTAAAACTTTGAAAAATGAGAGGCAATGAGTGACATTTTATTTTAGTGAAACGTCCCGTAGAGAGATAGTCTCATAAAATCACTGCGTCTGACATTTGTGTGCTGTGGCAGTACTTTTGTTTGAAGTCGTGTGACAGGGGCTTAACAGTCGCTTAGTGTGTAATCCCCTTTATTGCAGTATTGTCCCAAGGAAGGAAATCCTGCGGTCACTGGATGTCTCTCTCTCTCTCTCTCTCTCCTCTCTCTCCCCCCGACATTCCTTGCCTTCCTTCCACAAATGTGCCCTCCAGCCAGTCTGCTTGTCAACAACATGACAAGGCACCTCCAGTCTGACTGAACGGTGGTTGTGTGAGGGTCTGTGTGGATCCGTCATGTGGTTTGGATTCGTGTTTGGTTCCATCATGTCACTCATTCCAGGATTATTGACGTGAAGCAGCAAGGAGAAATAGAAAGAGAGTGGGCGGGGGACGGCGAGAAGGGGGGGGGGGGGGGGGGGGCGGAATTAGGGAAGCGAAGAGAAGGAGGGAGAGAGAATGTCAGGGGGTGGCGAGGGCAGAAGAGAGAGGGGGACGGGCAGAGAAGAGAATGCGTGTCAATGTATTTGTTAGAGAAAGGGAGGAGGTGATGGGTAGGGGCGGGGAGGGGGAGGGGGGAAGAGAACGCAGAGTAAACGTAATTTCTAAGATTAGTTAGTTTGGGACATTGGGTTTGGTACGTTCACGATAATCAAGCTCATTACAGAGACACAGAAGAATGAATGGTATGAAAGTATTATTAAACTTTGCTACATAAACAATGCTGATTTCAACAGAGACCATGTTACAAGAAATTATTTGACAAAGATGCGGACGCAAAGATCAAGAAGATTTTTTGCCATTGATTTGGGACTCAAATATGAATATGCAAATGGTGCTTGATTTGTTATAGTAATGCAGTTGGAAATCTTAAAGTCTGTTGTTGTTGTTGTTGTTGTGTCTCATTGTCTGTATTCTGTCGGTGGCACTACTACTCCACACCGACCATTCTCCACACCGACCATTCTCCACACCGACCATCCTCCTCACCGACCATTCCTCCACACCGACCATCCTCCTCACCGACCATTCCGCCTCCTCCCAATACAGCTACACTCAGGCTGGTCCTGTCGCAGTCTGAGCAGGAGCAATCTACAGGGAAATTGTCAGAGCACTGCTGTGGAGTTATTTAACTTTTTATTGAGTTTTGTACTTATTGCAATATTCTTCTTCTTATTGGATTCATTTATATTTTATTTTACCTTTTATGTATTTGTAAGCGCTTAGGGCTTGTGATGTAAGATTAAGCGCCATAAATAATCATTATTATTATTATTATTATTTCGGTCATTTCGGTAGTGTTCAGCGTTTGGAGTGGAATGCTACAATCTTCATTTCTATGATCTTTTGAGCAGCAGTTTGTTCTTTCCTAACTTCTTGGTAACATTGTGACGCTGAGATGGGCTTCAGTCTTTCAGGCCATGTTTGGAAATGATAAAAGAGCAAACTATCACTTACAATACGCTCTGACCGTCAGTATCAACATGAGTTTGGACTGTATTGCATCGTTAACACACAGCACATCCTTTGCTCCAAAGAAAAGTTCATTATTGGAGTTCAGTTCGGTTCTTTCCTTAAAGTGTTCTTATACGTCAAACAAAAGTACAAATCATTACATCATCCTAGTTTTGGAATATTTGTAAGTGGTTTCGAGAATTTATCTCGAACCCAGGGAGTAACTGAAAAAGTGAAACTTGTGTTTCATATACAGCCGTGTTAGTGTGAAACACTTCTCTTAATACTGTTCTTTATTTCAGAACGTTGTTGTTGTGTGTGTTGCAGTCACCAAGACCCAGCAAATTGGAAAAAAGCGGACATTCTGGAAATGACGGTAGATTACATCAAGAAAATGGCGGACAGAAGACCAGGTTGGTGCCCTCATAGAGAAACCAGTATGACGCTGCTGTAATAATACTTACTATTGTTCACAATGACCCTTAGCTACTGCGGCTTTATTGTGTCAAAATACAGAAAAGGGGATAGAAAGAAAGTTGAGTGAATGGATGGATGGACGAAAAAAAAAAATTCGGACACTTTATTGAAGCTAGTTTTACAGGCAATTATTAGAAGGAAAAGAGAGGAAACATTTATACATTTTCACTTACTAAATAAAAATTTCTGTTAGGACCAAATAAAAAACATGTTCACAAAAAATGAATACATCCGAATTGTATCTTAGAAAAAAATAATTCTGGCTTGAAAGACCAGATTGCACGTTTATCTTTTTCACATATTGGACTCAACAATCTCAGTTCAGGCAATTACATAATTTGTTATATTTTTAGAGGTTGGGACGAGGACTCAGAGTTCGAAAAATATTAAGAACTCTGGATTTTGGATCGAAAGGATTGCTCTTGAAGTTCGAATGTTAAACATTGAAACATATCACCCCCCCCCCCCCCCCCCTCCTCCTCTTCCCTCTTTTTTCAGAATCCACGGACAAAGAGTGTTCAACAGACAGGACAGGAGGAGGGGTGCCTTTCCTGCACGGTTTCAGCCGGTGCATGGAGGAGGTGGACTCCTTCCTCAACACCCAGCTTCCCCAGCAGCCCGAGGTGCGCCACAAGCTCCTCTCCCACTGCAAGGAACAGCTGTCCACCAAGGACATCACCCTGGAGATGACATCCGCTGCACACAGCTCGCCGCTCTCGTCTCTTCACTCAGCTTCTCCTGCCGCTGATCCAGCAGAGGGTCGACACCTGAGTGACTGTGCTTCTGGCCTGACCAGCGAGGACGAGGACAGGCTGAAAGCTGTTGCGGATGACGCCAGGGCGGTGGAGGTCAAACCAGTCGTGTCAGAAACTGCCGTCACCTCATCCACAGCCCTGGTGACTCCCTTCCTGCACACGTCCTCTGTGGTCTCGTGCGCGCCATCTCCGCAGAGTTCCTCTCCTGAACAACAAGGGAACAACAACAGCCAGGGGATTAAACTGACCGGCCCCTTGAAGCTGATCTGTGGTGGGAACGTGTTTATCGTGGTGGACCAACAGCAGCAGCAGACTGCCGCTAGCCGTGTGAACACCGCCGCCATTCCATCCCAGTCTTTCCCCCCTTGTCTTTCAGGACCGGTGATCTCCACTCCCAGCATGTACCCCACCTCTCCTGCCGTGGCCGCCTATCTCCCTGCCGTGCCTCAGATTAACACCTTCACCCCAGTCAGCGTCGGTTTTCCCGTGATGTCATTTCCGGTCACGGGACCAGAGGCCGGAAGTTCCCCACAAGCTGACTCCGCGGACACAGAGACAGGAACGCTAACTCTGCACAGTTCTTCCTCATCGTCTAGTTTGTCTCCCGTTCAGCCGTTTGATGTAGAGCTGCCCCCAATCGTTGAAAATGACGTCAACAATAATGTGATGAATGTACAAGCTGTGTGGAGGCCATGGTGATTGCTGAGGTCGTTTGTCAGTCACGTTGTCGGTGACAATGATATTTTCATATTTATGTGGCTGTTTCAGATTTTTTTTTGTTCCACGGAGAGAGTGAGAGAGAGAAGGGAGGAAGAGATAAAGAAGGAAGAATCTTTATTGATAAGAACGTTAACACATTCCCGCAGGATATACTTAGCAAGTACTTTAAACAGACTTTTCCACCATTAATCATGCATACACTCGCTCACCAAGAGAACGTTGCCGTGGGAAATATGCATACCAAAATATGCGGAGTTTATGAACAGTATGGTTGGGAGCATTACACGTTTGAATCTACGCTGATGTCTTGTTTTCCATTGTTGTTGTTGCTGGTGGTGGTTGTGGTAGTGTATATATATATGTATATATATATATATATATATATATATATATATATGTGTGTGTGTGTGTGTGTGTGTGTGTGTGTGTGTGTGTGTATGCGCGAGAGAGAGAGAGAGGAGCATGTGTGTGTGTGTGTGTTCTCGAAGTCTTACTTCATTATTGAATTTACACATCAGGTTCACGGTGTTGAACTTTGGGCATGAACGCACCACAGTCGATGTGTGAATTGTGTTGTTTACTGTTCTTGAATTCACACATTAATGGAATGTACACATCAGGTTGACAGTGTTGAACTTTGGGCATGAACGCACCACAATCGATGTGTGAATTGTGTTGTTTACTGTTAATTCATACTTCATTAATGGAATGTACACATCAGGTTGACAGTGTTGAACTTTGGGCATGAACGCACCACAGTCGATGTGTGAATTGTGTTGTTTACGGTAGACGCTATGACCGAGTGGGTAACTGCTTCACTGCTGTCCCTACGATCTGGACGATCGGTGATTTGACTGACAGTGAGTATCTCTCGCATGGCTTGAAGGGCAGTGAACTGTTAGAGGTCTACCGTGTTTATGGCATGTCATTATGAAAGGCGGGGCTCATCCCTCTCATTCTACCGCTTTAACCGACCCTGAACTGAATGAGATGGTTTTTAGAGGATTGTCAAAACGTAAGAACCCAACCTCACGTTCGCAACTGTCTATTTCGCAGCTGGTCGTTTCATCCATTTGACTGCGAGCCTCTCAGAAAATGGTGTATGGCTGCCATAATTGACGGGATGGAACACCACGCACGCGCGCGCGCACACACACACACACACACACCACACACCACACACACACACACACACACACACACACACACACACACACACACCCCGTACGTTGAAATTAGGTAACACAATACTTTCGTCTGGGAATGGGAGGAGAGAAAGGAAAGGAAATGAGACATTTTGTGGTGTGTGTGTGTGTGTGTGTGTGTGTGTGTGTGTGTGTGTGTGTGTGTGTGTGTTTCCATTTTAAATCTCAAAATTTGGGTGAAGAGGTGCCCAGAAGAATTATGAAATGATTTATGTTCGTTATAGGTCCTACACTTATACTTTTGAGACTTTGTGCATTAAAAGAAATTTTAATGCGGCCATGTTCTTTATTAGTATGCGCGCGTGTGTGAAGTGTAGGGTGGAGAGGGAGGGGCCAGCATCGTGTGCTGGAGCGTGGGCGTGGTGGTTTGAAGTATGGGAGATTTCTTATGTCACTTTTTTGGGGTTGACACTGTGTTTTTGCTAGACTCTCGCCCAGCCCGTTGCTTGATATCTATTTATTTCTGTGCGTCTCTGTCTGTCTGTCTGTCTCTCTCTCTCTCTCTCTCTCTCTCTCTCTCTCTCTCTCTCTCCTCTCTCTCTCTCTCTCTGTCCCTTCAGTTCGGGCTATGGCCTCAATCTGAATAAATCATTCGCATTCGCATTCTCTGTCCTGTTGACTTCGATGTATTCTTTCTTGATGTCCTTAAACTGCCATCCAGCCAACTTGTTTATGAACCAACCATGCAATCCTCCTCACAGTCCTGACATCAATCGGCATACAACTTGTTTATGAACCAACCATGCAATCTCCTCACAGTCTGACATCAATCGCATACAACTTGTTATGAACCAACATGCAATCCTTCTCACAATCCTGACATCAGTCGGCATACAACCGGAGCAAACAAGCGAGTACTACCATCCTTCCCATTGCATGAGTTGCGTACAAAAAAAACCCCAGGCCTCCGATACTCAGAGGACTGGAACCTAAACAGCAGTGATTACAGGGCCTATTAAATGACGAACAACCCCCTTCATGCTCCACACTGTCATGCCCTGCAGAGGCCTTAAGCACCACCCTGAGCAATTGGAAAAGCCCCAGCTTCGATAAGGTCACTACAGACTTGAAGACAAGTCCAGGAACAAAGTGTGAACGTTGCTATAGTTTTATACTTTCCCAATGGCCTGGGTTTTCGTCCCGGGATGCGTTACCAACAGTCAGGGCTGCCATCAGGGGCCGCTTTGTGTAGTGGAGTAAAACACGGTTCCTCGGCAAAATAGAGTTTAATAAACTTAGAAGAAAACTTACAACTCCGCCGAACGAAAGAGACAAACAAATCACTAGACAAAACACGACGCGTTTCGACCTCTTTGGTCTTCTTTAGGCAAGACAATCGACATTCCAGACAATGAAAATGAAGAAGGGACAATCACTTCTCTCCTCAAATTCAGCGCAAAATGGACGTGGAATCCGTTTTGCGCCCAAATTTAGGAATTAAGTGATGGTTCGTTCTTCGTTTTCATAACGAACAATCATTTATTTCTTCAAATTAGGCACAAAATATTGTTTTTTTGCCTGAAGAAGACCAAAGAGGTGTCGACGCAGTTCCTGTGATGCCATCGAACACAGCGTCAGTGGATGTTCCAGTTTTGGTCATTGAACACGCATCACTACGCATACACACGCGCGTGTGTACTAGTCCACATACGTCATTCTACGTCTGCTAAACCTCGAGACCACAATGCAAAAAGGTTACTGCTAAATTGATAAATGAAAAATCAAACAAGTATGTGATTTAACAAAGAAAATTAAAAAGATATGGGATGAGGATTGCTCGACGACATTTTGAATAGTCCTCGCCACTACTTCATTGACATGCATATGTGGAATGTGCGGTCATGCCTGCTCGCAAATATGCGTGTACAAAAATTGGTACATGCACATGTGGAAGCAGAATGTGAATGGACATATCTCTTGTTTTACATGGCATGAATTCGGTAGTTAAAAGAAGAAGAAGAAAAAAAGAACCATTTGTTTCAATCTCACGCGTGTGCGTGTATGCGTGTGTCTCCGTCTACAAGATGCTTCAGCGAGGTAAAGTGTGTATGTGTGTACGCGCGCGCGCGCGCGCGTGCGTGCCTGCGTGTGTTTGTGTGTGTATGTGTGTGCGTGTGTGCACGCACGCGATGGGCGCGAGCACGTGCGCATTCTCACGCACCCGTACACATCGGGGTGAGCGTCAGTTGGCGGAAACCGAAAACGACCACCCACGTTTCGTCTCTAGACGAAAGCGGACTGAAAATCCCGTTGAAAGGACGCCAACCAAGCGTTTACGTCCAGGGCAAAGCCGTCCCCAGAGACTGGACAGTAGAGAGTGAAGGGGAGGTTTATGAGGTGTCAATCCTCGGCCCTGCTACATCAAGCGATCCTTGCCCCCTCTCCCAACCCTCCCGCCTTTTCAGTCTCCCTTGAAAGGGGAAAGTTCACAGGGAGAAGAAAGCCACCTGTGTGTACAGTCGGGGGGAATACCGTTGTGTACTACCTTTGTCTGTGTGTGGGTCAATAGTGGCAGTAGGCGCATTCAGCTCCCAGACCTGCCCTCTTAGATTTCCTTGAGAGTTGGTCAGTCTGACCGGTCACTATTTCTGTCTCCTTTTGGCAGTCCTCCTGAAACACTGAGTCTGATGTTTGGCCAAATGTTCCAGACCCACCTTGTCTGCCTTCTGTCGTTCTTCCAATCCCCATCACCATTCCTCTCCTCTGTTTAACATCCTGGGGTATCGTTTCATTCTTCTGCTCATCTTTTCAAATCGTATGTCTGTCTTTTGTCCATCTCCTCAAATCACGTTTCGCTCTGTTGTCAATCTTTCCAAACCATAATTTCTATGAGTCTCCCGACTCATCATTCCGACTTAGTTTAGTCTTCGGGTTTGGACATTCCTGTCGTCTATCAGTCTCCTGGGTTGTAAATTCGATCTGTTGTCAGTCTTTGTAGTCGCCGTTTCTGTCTTCTGGTATGTTCACTCTGTCAATAATTCTAAGTCATCATTTCAGTCTTCTGTCAATCTTCAGGAGTTACAGTCCGTATTGAGGTTAATCTTCCTGGTGATATGTATAGGCCTCTATGTATGTGGTGTGTGTGTGTGTGTGTGTGTGTGTGTCTGTGAGAGAGAGAGAGAGAGAGTGCGCGCGCGCCTGCCTACCTGTGTGTGTGTGAGGGTTGGGTGCGTGGAAGGAGAATACACGCGAGAGAGCGCGCGCGCGCGCGCGCGCGCGTGTGTGTGTGTGTAGACATGAAGAAACAAATCGGGCAGGTAAAGTAGACATCAAGAAAACATGGACGCCACAGGAAAAAAAAAGAGAACACGCAGAAACAAAGACAGCAACTGTAAAAATCGTTCAGTCCACAGAATTTCTTGGAAATGTGGATATTACTTATATAACTAATCACTGAAAGAAGTGCCCAGCATCTCCAAGGAGACTGCTTCTTCAGGTGAGCACTTTGGATCGGCACAATGTCACAGCAAATATGTATTTGTGTGTTCCAGGCAACAATGAAGGAATGCCGGGAGAGAGAGAGAGAGAGAGAGAGAGCGAGAGAGAAGGGAGGGGAGGAGCAGAATGGGTGAAGAAGTCAACAAAGTGATTTCTCGGTCACCATCAGTCATGACCGAAGCTCAAAGCTCACCCTCCGATACCATCTCCTGATCTTGCCCGTCGTCTCGCCCCCAGCCCTGCCATTCCTCCCTCCCCGCACCCTCCCTCCTCCACCAAAACATGCCATCCTTGAGATCAGCATCACCACCCGGGGGGGACTGGATGTGGCGCCCCTCTCCCTCCCCCTACCTTCCACCCCCTCTCCAGCCTCCTCCTCCACCTCCTGACGGTCGATAACAATCAAAAGCGGCGACCGCGTGTAGTGGCGGTCATCGAAGTCCTGCAGCTTAGGGACGAGGTGAACGGTCTGTCGGCCCAGCGATAAAAGGCTCGTGCCTTTCCTTCCTGGATGCCCCAGACTCTATCAGCTCGGCCCTTGGCCGGCTGCCTCTGGGCCAGCGTTGTCAGGGAGGCGCCGCTCCCTTTGATGTCCGTCCGTGTGGGTCCCACGAGCGTTTGACGCTTGGAGAAGGTGGACAGGGGGCGACAGAGGGTTGTCGTTAATGCATGGTCAAGTGGAGTCCACTGAAGACATCAACGTCTTATCGCCCCTGCTCCAAATGGTCACCACCAACTCCCCCGCCTGTTTGCAGATGGACTATGAGTTCCGATGGAGATACGGATGTCCTGCCTTGCCTGCACTTGACGATGGCTGATTGTTCAGTGCTTGCCGGTGGAGTTTCAAAGGGGCGGCGCCCATCTGCAGAAGCTTTACAGGGGTGTGAGAGGAACGCCTGGAGTGTTAGCCAGGGTTGGGCACCGGTAACGGGACCGGGGTTATGTCATTTTATTGACCGCGACTGGAGGTCGTTTCAGTGCTGAGGGGAATTCTCTCTCTCCTCTCTCTCTCTCTCTCTCTCTCTCTCTCTCTCTCTCTGCGCGCGCGTGTGCGTAAGTGTGTGTGTGAGAATTTGTCAAAAGGGGATCTAGATGGATGGTGGATAGGATAGGATTGGGATTGGTAATGGATGAAAGATAGAAAGTGAAAATATAATGGTTGTTGGACAAGAAGGGAAGATGTAACGGGTGGTGGTTAGAAAGGCAAAATGCAATAGATAAGGAAGAAGAATGGGATATTAATGGATAGTAGGTGGGGTGATGAAATGCAATGGGTGGGGGATAGGAAAGCGAGATATAAATGGATGGCGGACAGCATGGGAGGGGTGTGTGTGTGTGAATTGGATGGAAAACGGGAAGGGGAAATGTAATGGATGAGGAATAGGGCGGGAATATGGAATAGGTGGTGGTTTGGAAGAGGGAAAGGTAATGGATGATGAACAGGGCGGGAATATGGAATAGGTGGTGGCTTGGAAGGGGGAGATGTAATGGATTGTGGACAGAAATGTGAAAAGCAATGGGTGGTAATTAGAAAGGGGGAAATGTGAAGGAATATGGATAAGAAGGGAAGACAGTGGGTGGTTGATAGGTGGGTAGGGGATAGAATGGATGATAGGTTGGAAGGGGAAATGTACTGGACGGTAGCTATGTTTTTCTGTTCAGCATTTAAGACCAACTCTCTGTCTTCTCCATGACCGCTAGGAACATCTCATGTCGGCTGAGTTCCGAATGGCTTGAAAGAGCTCCTGTGTGTGTTTCACAACTTTTACTTTTTTCCTCCTCTCTCTCAAGAACTCAGTAGATTAAAAAAGAGGAAAAAAACACATTTACATAGACACAAACGACTGTGTATGTGCGTGCGTGCGCGCGCGCGCGTGTGTGTGTGTGTGTGTGTGTGTGTGTGTGTGTGTGTGTGTGTGTGTGTGTGTGTGCGTGTGTGTGTGTGTGCGTGTGTGTGTGTATGTGGTGTAGTGTGGTGTGTGTGCGTGTGTGAAGAAGGAGGCTGGGGAAGGTAGAAGGAGACAGTGGAGGGGTTGGGGAGAAGTGTATGTATGTATATATATATATATATAAAAACAATGATTAAAAGCAAATCTTAAAAACGGGACTACAAATTTGTTTCGAGGTCTTTCCTCTCTTCAGATCCCGTGCCAATCCCCTGCTACTGACCTCGATCGTATATATGTGTTTGGATTGTGAACTGTAGTCCAGTTGGGTTGTGTTGCACGTGTTGTGCGAGGGGGGCCCTGTTTAGGGTTGTAAGTCTTTCTTTATTGAGTATGAGGGGTTGTGTTGCACGTGTTGTGCAAGGGGGGCCCTGTTAGGGTTGTAAGTCTTTCTTTCTCTATTGAGCATGAGGGGTCCTATCAGGGTTGCTATTTTATACTTGTTGATAAAAATTTCCTTTTGTGCCTGCAACTGTCTACGATTTCAACTCTTGTGTTCAATGTAGCCATACTAGGTTTGCATAGAATCATCCACTTTTCTGTTGTGCACAAATTACATCTCTTTGTGCTATTATTGTATGCTGCTGCTTTTCTGATTATTTTCCATGTGATGTTAAAATCTGTATTTGCTTTCTTAAGATCCCATATATGTTTACTTAATTCTGTTTGGTGTTTGTATTTTTCATACTTAAAAGATTGCTTGTGATTGGCGTACCTGGCTTTAAATTTGTTTTCTGTGATCCCTATGTATGTCTCTTTGCCTCTTTTCGTTGTCACAGTGGCTTGGTATACGATGTTGTCAGAGAGACATTGGTTGTTCAGAGGGCATTGCTCTTTGATTGTGCAATTGCAAGTTTTCCGTTTGTCACCCTCGTTTTTGACGTTGGTTTTCTTTTTGTTTGAAGCATCAATTATTTTTTTAAGATTTGGCATACAAGAGTAAGATAGTTTGATAGTGTTCTTGTTGAATATTTTGAAAAGTTTATGGTCTTTCTGGAACGATTCTGTTAGTATTTTGAAGAATTCTTTGCCAATGTTGGTTTTCACTCTACCATCTATGGTGGGTTGTACCAGGTTATTTTCCTCTTTCTTGTTTTTTTTCCCTGCTTCCAGTGGTACTTTCAGGTTCATATTTCAACTTGTAGTTGTGTCCACTTTTCAACAGTGCTTCTTGGTAGTCCGTTGCTGGCATCGTTGAAATATTTCTTCGTTGCAGGAAAGGTTGGATAACCTCTTGTTTATCCCTTGTGGTATCGTTTTTATGATTGTTGGTGGGTGGTTACTCATGGAATTTACATATAATGGTGTATCATTGGGTTTTTTGTATGGTCTGTATTGGTTTTTTTTTAAAAATCTAGTGTTACATCCAAGTAGTTGACTACTTTTTTGTTGGCTTCTATTGTAATTTTTAAGTTGTGATTTTGGAACAATTTACATAACTCTTTCTTTTTATTCTCTACCTCTCTAGGTGTATTGTCCAGTGCGCCAATCCGTCGTCTCTGTACAGCCCAACTCTATGCCCAAGTAGTTTGTGCATTTTTGACAATAGTAACAGGCCCCCTATCTCGCATGTTTCTGCACCATCATATGAACCCATTGTAACGTCAAAAGTCTAATTTTAAAAACTGTTTTTTTTTTTATGTAAGGCTCCTTTTTATTATACAACACTGTTTTTTTTTTTTTGTGGAATATGATTTCCAATTCTGAATTTGTTATCTCGTATATTTGGTAGTAAATTCCAAAGCTTTCCTGAGCAATTCTTCATTGATGGATGGGTAAAAATCCACAATGTCGAATGCGATTAAGGTTGTTCTGTTTTGTTTGTTTAATTTTTGGAAAATTAAAAATTACAATAGAAGCCAACAAAAAAGTAGTCAACTACTTGGATGTAACACTAGATTTAAACAAAAACCAATACAGACCATACAAAAAACCCAATGATACACCATTATATGTAAATTCCATGAGTAACCACCCACCAACAATCATAAAAACATATATACATACATACATACATACATACATACATACATACATACATATATATATATATTATATATATATTTTATATATATATATATATATATATATATAGCTGGTAGTATATTTTTTATTATATTATTTTATTATATTATTTATTATTTTTATTATATATATATATATATATATATATATATATATATATATATATATATATCCTAAAACACGTTTTCCCACAGGGACGATTTTATGATCCAAGCTTTCGCTACAAGAGCTCTTCATATATATATATATTATATTATATATATATATAAATATTATATATATATATATATATATGTTAAAATAAGGTATTAAAAAGAAATCTACAAATTTGTTTCGAACGCCTTGCGCTGTCATCAGGATGGCTTTTGGTTTGCCCACCGCGATGTTATAGCGTGTGGGCTCACCAGAAAAGAGCAGTGCCCACTAGACAATAAATGTCTTCACAACAACATTGTATACCAGGCTACTGTGACATCAGAAAATGAAAAAGAAACATACATAGGGATCACTGAAAACCACTTCAAAACCAGATATGCAAACCACAAACAGTCATTTAATAAAGAAAAATATAAAAACCAAACAGAACTGAGCAAATATATCTGGAAACTTAAAGACGCAAAAACAAGCTACAATATATCCTGGAAAATCATAAAGAGAGCATCATCATACAGCAATGTTTCAAAAAGGTGCAACCTATGTTTAACTGAAAAATGGTTGATACTATGCAAACCAAACTTAGCAACTTTAAACACTAAAACAGAAATAGTAAACAACTGCAGGCATAAATGGAAATCGTTGTTAGTGAACACGCTCAAAACAAAAACCTGAAAGCCCCCAAAAAACACGTGCAGCCAACCCGCACGTGCAAACACCGCCAAACGTGAGCCCCACGCGATATAACATCGGCGGTGGGCAAACCAAAAGCCATCCTGATGACAGCGCAAGGCGTTCGAAACAAATTTGTAGATTTCTTTTAATACCTTATTTTAACAAATGTGCTCCCAAGGGGTTGAGCGCTCTGGAAATCGTTTTGGGTATTTTAACCACATTGATATATATATTATATATATATATATATATATTATATTATATATACACACACACACATATACATACATACACATACATATACACACACATGTATAGATGAAACGACGAAAAATCACAGAAATTTATGAAAATCAAAGACAATGAAAAATAGCAACCAGAGAAGAAATGGATGGGGGGGGGGGGGGGGGAGGGGAGTAGGGAGTGTACAAATGAGAAGGGGAAAATCCAGAAAGTAACGAAAGAGAGAGAGAGAGAGAGAGAGAGAGGATGAGAGAGAGAAGAGAGGAGAGAGAGAGAGAGATTGGTTATGTACAATATGTACATTGTCTTCACAAATTGTGCACGGTATGTATTTTCAAGAATATTGTCGACACTGACATATCCATTTCTTTGAGGCACACACACGCATGCGCGAGCATTGTACATTGGTATACATATACACATGCATACACTGTGAAAAATCATAAACCTTATTTGAAAGGGTTTGGGAAAATTTAAGTTATGAACCATTCATGAGATACCTTTTCAAGTTATTTTTAAACTGGATTTTATTGTTTATACTTTTAAAGCGTGTTGGTAACTTGTTCCATACGTTTCCACCAGAGTATAAAAAAACTAGATTTATAAGATTATTTCTTGGTCTAGGAAAAGATAAAAATGATTGTGTCTATGGATGTTAGTTCTGAAACGTGTCGCTTATCTTTTTAGGAGCATTGCCGTATATAACATTATGCATTACATACTGCCTTATTGAATAAAAGTCTGTTGTGGAAAGTTAATATATTAAGTTTTTTATAATCTTCTGTAGTCAGAGTGCTTGATTTTAACAATACTAATTTTAGTGCTCTTTTGTACATTCGATGAATCATTTTTAAGTTGGCTTCACTGCAGTTGTCCCATAATGTCGAAGCATAATCAATTAATGATAAAATGTGAGCACAGAAGAAAAGCTTACGAGAATGGGTATTAAGGAAATTCTTAATCTTGGCTAGCTGAAGTAATTTTTTTGAAAGACGTGTGTGTGTGTGTGTGTGTGGTGTGTGTGTGTGTGTGTGTGTGTGTTTGTGCATGCACGCGTGCCTGGGTACTCATACCGGCACGTATGTATGCATGCATAGCTAGTTTGCGCTGCGTGGGTCTGTGTGGGTTCAATGGCGAACGTGACCAGTAACAATAACACGGTACGTGGACATGGTCGCTCGGTTCTCTCTCCAGAGAGCGTGGGCAAAGGGAAGTAACTTGTAACTTTTTGCACCAGCCGTGTCTCACTCCTTCTGCCCCTTGCCAAAGCGTGTTGGTGTGGTGGAGACTCGGTGATCTTATTATCAGCTTCGTTTCGGTCATTTTGAAGTTTAAGTGGTATGATCAGAGCGGTCAGAGCAGCGATCTCAGAATCAGAGGTTGTCAGTTCGATTTGTGGTCGTCCAACATAAGATTACGATTCTCTCGCTCTTCATTTTGTTGTTCTAGGCTTTGGGTGCAGTATAAGACATGTCCCCTCCCCCCCCCCCCCCCCCCCCCCCCCCCCCCCCCCCCCCCCCCCCCCCCCCGCCCGTTCACTGGCTCTATCCTGTCCCTTCTCTTCATCTAACATGGTCATCTCCAGAGAACTGGCCCTCCCATTTCTCTGTTATTACTTACGTTGTTATATCACCTCAGGTAGGTTAGACGGGTTTTTTTTTTTTTTTTTTTTTGCTTGTCCCAACCTTTGCGCTACCTCAGAGGCAGTGCACCCACGCCGCTCATTCTGACACCCGTCCACAGCCACAGCCCGGTCGGCCCCGCCGCAGCCCCGGCGCCGGCAATCCACAGGGAGCAGTCAACGTCAAGTCGTCAAGAGGCAACCACCGAAGGAGACACTGCACTGCTGCCGAGTCACTTCGGTGGTGTTCAGTGGCGCCTGTTCTGATCTAACATACGCAGGACACACCTACTAAGCCCCCTACTGACGACAATAATTGCTAAGTCGCGGAGCCGGCGTGAGTGAGCTCTCCCTCCGGAGGGCGCCACCACGTCCGTCCAACGACAGCCCCAGGACTCGCCGATACCGGTGTCCCCGACGGAACCAAACCAAGGCCACGACGTGGAGAGGACATCGAAATTGAGGTCACATGAGAGCAGGGCATGAAGGGCCACAGAATTTGAGACTTTTTTTTGTGCTGATCGATGAGAATGAGGATGATTAAGATGATGCTACGGATTTCCATTTCGGTCTGAGACTACATGACAGGGCTGTACTCTACGCTTCCTTTCATAATATATCCGGCGTCAACCAGGCCGAGAGATACAGGCACCTGCAGTGTTGGTCAGGAAATTTGAGCAACCTCTCAGAAACGCATCCATTAAGTGGATGAAACTCGACTGTGTGGTCCCAGTCTTCCCAACTGAGTCCGCAGCAAACTCAACTCTGGGTAGGAGCCGGTCGGGCAGACAAACCCACATGACTCTGATGGGAATTCAACCCACGACTTCCCAGCCGGGAGTCCGCACGCTACTCGCGCACGGCGCTGGTAGGTTAGACGTTTGATCAGAATTGAACGACTGGAAGTAGAGAAAAGAGAGGAGTGAGGAGAGAGAGAGAGAGAGAGAGAGAGAGAGAGAGAGAGGGGGGGGGGGGAGGAGGGACAGTAGAAGGTAGAAAGAAAGAAGAGAGGAATGGCGCGAGAGGGAATGGGGGGGGGGGGGGGGGGGGGGGGGGAGAGATAGGAGGAGTGGCTGAGGATTAGAGGGGGAAATGGAGAGAGGGGAGGGAGAGAAAAGATCAAGAGCGAGACAGCAAAAAAGGAGAGGTAGCGACAGACAGATATGGGGATAGAAGCGAGGGAGAGGGTGGAGATGGATTGAGGGGGGGAGGGGGAGAGAGAGGAGAGGAGAGAGAGAGGAGAGGGAGAGAGAGAGGAGGAGAGAGGAGAGAGAGTATTTTTTCTGGTAATGATCACTCAGATCACATTGGCACACGTTACTCACAGTGATGTTTCGCACACGAGCCACAAATAAGTCTGAGTATCGCAGAGATGTTTATTTTTCTCTCTTCACACACACACACACACACCACACACACACACACGCACGCACGCACGCAACACGCACCCACGCAACACACGCACCACACACACACACACACACACACACACACACACACACACACACCTACACACACACGCACAATCACACACACACACACACACACACACACACACACACACACACACACTCACACGCACACTCATACCACACCACACTCACACTCACCACTCACACACACACACACACACACACACACACACATGTGCTATGTGCTCATGTGTACCACACACACGTCAGTATCCACGCATATCAACGGCACATATGCACGTATTCATACATGTTCGCTGCAAACACAGGCACAGCATATATAAGTATTCACACACACACACACACACACACACACACACACACAGCTGCACACACACCACAGCATATAATACCACATCACACTAATATGTGTACATTCGTGCAATAATTAATTTTTTGTGCTTCTGTTTGCACACACTCACACACATTTTCACATCACACACACACACACACACACACACACACACACACACACACACACACACACACACTTTTTTTAAAAAATCAAAACTAATTCCATATGCTATAATATCAACATTACCACATAAAATATCTAAATTTCATTGCCTCACAAAATCTGAAATGCTCATAGCTACCAACAAATCAGATAGAAACTAGTAGAGCAATCTGATTATCTTTCCCTTGTTTTTGTATGTCAAAACAAGAATGTAAAAAAAGTTCTCCAAAATCCGTTTCTTTACAATATGGAAGGGACGTATAAAAACACAGATCAGATCAGAAGTATCTATTTGCAGATACACTCTTCTGCACAAATGGCATTTCTGCATAGGTAGACTACTGTAACAGAAATAAAAATTCATATTCAATAATATGTAACTACAACAACAAAAGAATATTGACAGACATTAAACTGAATATCACATTCAAACCCCGCTGTATATACACACCGTTTTGAATCATGTAATATCTCGCTGCAGCTGCAAAATTGATTTTGTATTTGACAAATATGTAACAAAAACAAAAAAAAAAATTCAACAAAATATCAAACTGTGATAAACGATATCAAATTCATATGCCGCTGTATATATATACACGTCCTTTTAAAAGCATCACGTTTTCTCTCACAGCCGTTCGTCAAAGGAGACATTCACGTGACCATTATCGCTGTTGCTATTGGCTCCCAGAGATTTGGCGGGAAAAGTGTCCATTTGCATGCCAGCTGGGTCTCCCGCCTTCCGGTCTAAATCGGGATTTCCCAGTGGCAGCGGGTTTTTCTGGTCGGAGTCAGTATCTGGTGTGGTCCTATCTAACTCGGTGTCGTCCATACGTTTGAGGTCATCCCTGGACAGATGGTGGACGATGCCAGCCCCGTAAGCGTCTCCCAGAACATTGACCGTGGTCCGGAACCGATCTCTGTGGAACAACACGGGCAAAGTGACCACGGCACCGGAAGGTAATGTGACTCTCAAGTAATGCTATGGGGAAACCATGGCTCAAAAGATCACATTGAGTTTCAAAGATCAAAACTGTCATGATATAAAAGAAAGCAAACAGCAATGAAATCTTGATGTGGATCACAGTGAAATTGTCTGAGTATGAAAACGATAATTACGCTGTAGTTTTAACATCAGGTTTACAGCTCCGAGACCCTTGTACGCTTTGACCAGTAATTAACGACTCGTGATGGTGGTTTAGCGTTGTGGGTCTTTGCAAAACCTAACGGTTCGCGCAGATACTGATGATACCAGTTTGTCTTTGCAAAACCTAACGGTTCGCGCAGATACTGATGATACCAGTTTGTCTTTGTAAAACCTAACGGGTTTCGCGCAGATACTGATGATACCAGTTTGTCTTTGCAAAACCTAACGGTTCGCGCAGATACTGATGATACCAGTTTGTCTTTGAAAACCTAACGGTTCGCGCAGATACTGATGATACCAGTTTGTCTTTGCAAAACCTAACGGTTCGCGCAGATACTGATGATACCAGTTTGTCTTTGCAAAACCTAACGGTTCGCGCAGATACTGATGATACCAGTTTGTCTTTGCAAAACCTAACGGTTCGCGCAGATACTGATGATACCAGTTTGTCTTTGAAAACCTAACGGTTCGCGCAGATACTGATGATACCAGTTTGTCTTTGCAAAACCTAACGGTTCGCGCATACTGATTACAGTTTGTCTTTGCAACTACGGTCGCGCAGATACTGATGATACCAGTTTGTCTTTGCAAAACCTAACGGTTCGCGCAGATACTGATGATACCACTTTGTCTTTGCAAAACCTAACGGTTCGCGCAGATATGATGATACCACTTTGTCTTTGCAAAACCTAACGGTTCGCGCAGATACTGATGATACCATTTGTCTTTGCAAAACCTAACGGTTCGCGCAGATACTGATAATACCAGTTTGTCTTTGTAAAACCTAACGGTTCGCGCAGATACTGATGATACCAGTTTGTCTTTGCAAAACCTAACGGTTCGCGCAGATACTGATGATACCAGTGGTTATGCATGCCAGTTTTAGTTACGTGCTTTCTTATTATCTGTTAGTTTCAAAGTGAGCTGACTGCAGGCGGAAACTGAGACACAGTTTGAAAGGAATTGACAGTAAATTCGCCAGACAACAGGGACAAACAAACTACAAGACAAAACACGACGCGTTTCGACCTCTTAGGTCTTCTTCGGGCAAGATAAACAACATCCAGGACAATGAAAACGAAGAACAAGCGATCCTTTCTCTTCTCGAATAATCTGATGTCAGTGCTCGTTCTTCCTTTTCATTGCCCTGAAGGTTGTTTATTTTGCCAG
>CM031600.1:46851294-46865236 GCA_018398815.1 Conus ventricosus | reverse complement strand
ACCCCCGTATGGGAAAAACAGTACATCCTCCACAGAAAAGAAACATAAAAAAAGCTTCTACAAAATTACAGTTCTTTCCAAGCAGAAAATTAGGAGACACGTTCACAATGATATTTGAAATTCTGTCTTTAAAGATGTGGAGAGGGATGGGGTTGTGGGCGTTAGTGACGTCCTTATAAAAGGAATTAATATTAGCTGGCAAAACTTAGACGTTAAACGCCTTAACGTTACCATCGTCGTTCTTCACAATGGTGAGGATATTAAGATCATAACAACAAGCAACAAAATCAATGTTGACTTAAATAGAAACAATCTTACAGAACTGAATTGGATTAATCTTACACATTTAGGCCTCATAGGGTTTTATTATACTGAACAAGTTTTGACGGAGAGTAGATAAAAATAATAACTGGATTAGATTAAATTCTGTTATAAAACTATGGAGCAGTTAAACTTTATGACAAAAACCCCTCATTGTTCATTGATTTGTGGACAGACGGGTTGTGGGAAAACAATATTTATCCTCGACCTGTTACAAACAGTTTATCGTTATAATTTTGCTCATATTGTAATTTCTGCACAACACTTAAATGGAACAAAGCATATTATGATAGAAGGTTTATATGGACGGATGATGCCATAATTTTAGTTGATCCCAGCAATAAATTGAGTGAGTGTTTAGAAGCCTTTTTTTAGATTGTTTGAGGGAACGCAGACACTATTATTATAGATGACTGCTCGGCAGAAAGAGACATAGTTAAAAAAAGAAACGCTTTGTCGAAACTAGCTTTCAGTGGAAGACATGCTGGGATAAGTGTGTGGATTTTATGTCAAAAATATAACTCGGTTTTAAAAGACTTTAGAGAACAGTTAAAGACTGTAGTTCTATTTCATATGAAAGACAGAGACTCATTTGATGAATGTTTGCGCGAAAATAATATTATTGAAAAGATCAGGAAAAACACAGGATTAAACAAAAATTAAAGTCTGAAAAGTTTAGTAAATTAGTATTAAAAACGGATAACCCTACACAGTATGTTTGTTTGTAAATAATCGTTATTTTTTGGTTATGAAGTCTTACTTGTCAGAGACTAAAAAAACCTTAATTCTGGGTCACTTTCGCCCGAAAACTGGTTGAGGGCGAAAGTGGCCCAGAATGAAGGTTTTATAGTTCTCTGGAGGTTTGTGTGTATGACCGTTTTTTTTTTTATCCCGCCATTAAGGCAGCCATACTCCATCTTCGGAGACGGTGCATGCTATGTGTAACGTGTCATCCATACCAACGGCCAAACTGGCTTTCTCCCTTCCGAAAGTTGGTGATAGGATTTTACGTGTGTGCAAGACGTTATGCGTGCGTTCACACACGGAACCTCGGTTTATAGTCTCATTCCAAGGACTGTATGGGAAATGGAGTCAGAACCAATGTTAACTCCGAGGGAAAAATCCCCCTGTACTTGTGTGGATTGTTTTCATTATTTGAAATGTAGCGGCTACAAGGTTAGTATTGATCCTGTATTGTTTGTGTTCTTTTTGTATTTTGCCGTTTCTTTCCCTTTTCTCTCTCTCTCTCTCTCTCTCTCTCCTTTTCTCCTCTCTCCTCTCTCTCTCCTCTCTCTCTCTTCTCTCTCTCTCTCTCTCTCTCTTACCTACTTCTTAGGCCTCTTTCTTTTATCGCATCTGATCATTTTCTGAGTTAATTTCGTGTCCCATGGTCCTCTGTCCTTCTGTTTCTCTCTGTCGTTCGCATTTGTCAGCTCTTTAGACTTGATCATTTATTATGAAAGATGGAATGTTCATACAAAAGGGATTATTGTATCCACTAGATTTATTTCTTTCATTCCCTGCTTTGTACCCCCCCCCCCCCCCCCTCTGGCCCCCCCCCCCCCCCCCCCCCATGTTCCCTGTCTCTGTTTCCACTGATGATTTCGCTCTCCGCCTCTCTTAATCTATTTTATTCTCTATCATTTTCACCCCTTCCCCTCATTTTCTCCCCCCCCCCATCTCTCTCCTCTCTCCTTCTCTTTAGTCCTTTCTTTTTTAGGACCCTCCCCCTCCCTCTCTCTTTCTCTCTCCCTCTTTCTGCCCCCCCCCCCTCTCTGTTTATATATATATATATATATATATATATATATATATATATATATATATATATATATATATATATAGATGAATATAATAAAAAGCCTAAAATGACTTTAAAAGTGCTCGACCCCTTGGGGAGCAACATTTGTTAATGATAATAAAAAGGAATGTTAAAACTCTACAAATTTGTTTCGAGCGTGTTGCGCAACACGCTCGAAACAAATTTGTAGAGTTTTAACATTCCTTTTTAATATCATTAACAAATATATATATATATAATATATATAATATATATATAATATATATATATATATATATATATATATAGTGTGTGTGCGTGCGATTTTTTTTGCTTTAACGAAGCTGTTTGGTTGTGCAGAAGATGCCAAAGAAGCCTTTTACGGGCGAAGGCTTGACAAATAAAAGTAGGATTTTTTGGGCGGTGTTACGATTATTGTTCATCACCATACTTAATTATCTGCTCGTCATATCTTCTGTTGGACGGTACTGGCATTTGGAAATTTAACTGATATATATACAAGCTATCATACTCGTGTATGCCCAACCTTAAAAATATAATTGATTCTTCCAATAAAACCAAAAACAACACAACCAAAGAGGGTGGTGAAAGGATATCTTGTAATTGCACTAAAAAAGACCAGTGCCCTTTGAATAATAAATGTCTCTACAACAATATTGTGTACCAAGCTACGGTAACAACAGACAGTGATAAAGAAACATACATAGAATCACGGCTAACCACTTAAAACCAGATATGCAAACCATAAACAGTCTTTCAAAAATGAAAAATATAAAAACCAAACAGAATTAAGTAATATATTTGGAAGCTGGAAAATAAGAAAATAGATTACAACATATCATGGAAAATTATAAAAAGAGCAACACCATACAACAACATTTCTAAAAATGCAACTTATGTACTACAGAAAATGGCTGATACTATGTAAACCCCACCTAGCATCCCTGAACTCTAAAGTAGAAATGATAAACAATTGCAGGCATAAATGGAAATCTTTTGTCAATGCACCATTCCGTGGCACGTCCACCTGAAACGCGCCCCAAAAAAGAAAAACCAGCAGGCCACGTGCCGCACGCACAGAACTCACACGCCCACACACCACGGTATATAACACCGGTGGCGTGCCCAAATTGTATTGTATACCCTGAGGAGAGCGCTTTAGCTTGAAACAAGCTTGTAGTTTTAACCTCTTCATTTTAAAATCCATTTTAAACTGGTATGTCGCTCCCTACATGGTTGAGCACTTTTTACGTCCTGAGTGGCTTTTTAACTCTGATTTTATTGATTGCTCCTCACGTTGAGCACTGTGGCCTAGCAGAACCTAAATTTAATATGGAGAGAATTAACTTTGGGCAGTCAACCAAAAAATACCTTTTTCAAATCCACAACTCTATATGAAAAAACTCATAGACAGACTGAAACTTTTGTGCGCAACATGAGGTGGAAAGCGTTTTTCTTTTGAACCCAGATGCCAAAAAGGAAGATAAAAAAACTTATGGGTTTAAGTCATGGAAATCGCCACCTATAATAGAGGAAATGAAACCTTTTGAAGAAAGCATGAAAAAACTAATAGCTAATATTGATTTCAGAAAACCACATAACAATTTCCAAACAACATTGAATAATAACATAAAACAAATCCAGAATGACAAAAAAGTATTCATAAAGGCGGACAAGACTAACAATTTCTATAAAATGGAAACTAATGAGTACTCTCAACTCCTCAACAAAAATATTCAGAAAAATTATAAAAAAGCTGATAAGACCACATATGACAACATCTGCAAAAAAGAAAAAGAACTTGTGCACCAGATGGATTTAGGTGATAGGATAGAAGCAACAGCAATGAAAGAAGCCTTTATAACCCTTAAAGACCACAAACCTAACTTTCTCAACAACCCTACTTGTAGATTGATAAACCCATCAAAATCTGAATTAGGCAAAATAGTAAAAAGATCCTGGAAAAAGCAATAGAGGACATAAAAACAAACACTGAATACAATCTCTGGAAAAATAGTTATGAAGTTATCCAATGGTTTAAAGAATTGAACAAACAGACAAATACAGTGTTCATTACTTTTGACATAGTGGACTTCTACCCTTCCATTGATGAGGAATACTTACTAAAGCTCTAAGATTCGCCAACAAATATACAAATATAACAGATTCTGAGATGGAAATCATTCTCCACACTAAGAAAACCCTTCTCCATAGCAACAGTGAAACTTGGATTAAAAAAACCAGCAGAAATTCCACATTCGATGTCACGATGGGATCTATGATGGAGCTGAAACGTGTGAATTAGTCGGACTTTCATGTTGTCTCGTATACAGAAAATACTTGGATAAACAGGTTGGCTATACAGAGATGACGGTCTTGCCACGTTTAAACAATAAACCAAAATCATTGAAAACAAGAAAAAAGAACTTTGTAAAATTTTTCAAAGCCATAACCTAAAAATCACAGTAGAAGCCACAACAAAAAAAACAGTAAATTATTTAGACATAACATTAGACCTTAAGGATCGACATACATACAAACCAATATAAAAAACCTAATGACACACCCGTCTACGTAGACATCAATAGTAACCACCCACCCTCCATCTTAAAAACCATACCTAATGGTATAAACAAAAGATTATCTAAACTGTCATGCAATGAGAAAGAATTTAACAGTGCAGCAGCTGAATATCAAGAGGCGCTGAAAAAAAGTGGCTACAACTACAAATTACAATACAACCCAGATAACAACATGAACAGCAACAGGAAAAACAGGAAAAGAAAAATTATATGGTATAACCCTCCATATGATGGAAGAACAAAAACTAACGTAGGAAAAGAATTCCTCAGAATCCTTAAAACATCATTCCCAAAGAACATGTACTATCTAAAATATTCAACAAAAATACCGTCAAGCTATCATACTCGTGTATGCCCAACCTAAAAATATAATTGATTCTCCAATAAAACCAAAAACAACACAACCAAAGAGGGTGATGAAAGGATATCTGTAATTGCACTAAAAAAGACCAGTGCCCTTTGAATAATAAATGTCTCTACAACAATATGTTGTACCAAGCTACGGTAACAACAGACAGTGATAAAGAACATACATAGGAATCACGGCTAACCACTTTAAAACCAGATATGCAAACCATAACAGTCTTTCAAAATGAAAAATATAAAAACCCAACAGAATTAAGTAAAATATTTGGAAGCTGAAAAATAAAAATAGATTACAACATCATTGGAAATTTAAAAAGAGCAACACCATACAACAACTTTCTAAAAATGCAACTTATGTACTACAGAAAAGTGGCTGATACTATGTAAACCCCACCTAGCATCCCTGAGCTCTAAAGTAGAAATGAATAAACAATTGCAGGCATAAATGGAAATCTTATATATACAACAAACTAATAAATTCCAAGGATGAAGTACCGAGCACCGTTTCCAGCAACTTACAGAGCAGCTTGGTGTTGCAATGACTGCAAGAAATATTGAATATAAACAAAGCTTGCTCATTTGAGAAGCATTTATTTTATTTTCCCCATTCACCCACTCAAGCACATACTGTTAGTTAGGCAGAATTCATCTACCACTGCAGATATTGAATGCGTATCTCCCCCTATTTCTTCAATCTAAGACATAAGAGCAAGCTTTGGTTATAATTCAATATATATATATATAATATATTATATATATATTATATATATATATATATATATATATATATATATAATATCACACACCACACACACGCACACGCACACACACATACACACTCACATACACACCCATGTCTCTCTATCTATCAACAGAGAGAGAGAGAAGAGAGAGAGAGAGAGAGAGAGAGAGATTTTGCACTTCTTTCCTTTTCTGTAACGCAAACACTATATTTCGTGCCGGTTTTGGTAATTTAACAGATCAACACACACACACACACACACACACACCACACACACACACACACACACACACACACACACACACCTTTTTTTGTTCTTCTTTTCATTTCTGTAATGCAAACACTTAGTTTTTTGTGTTTTAATTGAACTACCGAGTCGTTCAGAATGAAAGTCGATCAGCTATTAGGGGGAACAACTCCGGCGAGACCTATTAGGGGGAACAACTCCGGCTGCACGCTTGCTGCTCAGTCGGTGACTTCGGTCATCGTTCTTTGTGGTCCTCTGGAAGACGTGTTGGTTAGCGATCTTGCAAGTTTCAATTTTCTCTCTTCCTCCCCTCCCCCCTCCCTCCTCTTCTCCCCATCCTAAACACCTCTGCCCTTTTGAACAACAAGAATAGCAGCAGCAGCAGCAACAACAACAACAGCAACAACAACAACAACAGCAACAACAACAACAACAACAAAAACAACAATAATGATAATAGTAAGAAGAAGAAGAAGAAGAAGGAGAAGAGAAAAGAAGAAGAAGAAGACAACAGCAACAACAACAACATAAAAATAATATCAGTTGTAGTGTTAATGATAATAATGATGATGATTATGATGATGATATATTTCCGGCTTAAACAAAGAAAAAGAACCCAAAGGAATGATGCTCAGGACACTGTATCACACAAAAAGTAACAAAAGGTGATAAAACGAAAACATACTCAGATCACAAGATAAGAACTCAACATGTCGTAAAGTCCGTGGGTGTGTCACTCAGTTCATGTCAGCAAAAGTCTCTGCGTCAGACACAACAAATCAATGCTGCTATGTGGACAAGAATCACATGGAGTACCATCAATACTCACACATAGCACAGCCGGACGAAGACGGGGTGGAGGTGCCCTCCTCCTCCTCCACCCCCCTCTACCCCCTCTACCACTTTGCTGGCGAAAGTAGTATTTTTGCTGCTTCCCCCTCCCTGGCTTGTAAAGAAAATAAAAAATAAAAAAAATTGTGGAAACATTTTGTGATGCAGGCCGTATTTGGGGACAGAATGCCCGCCCTCCTACCGCTCGTACAGAAATGTTTGGAAAGGAGATCAGCTCGCCTCCCCTCCCTCTCCCCTCCCCCATCACAAAATTACAAATTAAATATACATTAACAAAATTTTGGGAGAGGATCCCCCCTCCCCACACACACAACACACACACACACACACACACACACACACACATGCCCCTCTTACCTTGCCCGCTTTGAAAAAAAACAGGAAGAGGAGAGGTCCCCTTCCTCCCCCCGCTTTTATAAAAGTTGGCTTGAAACCTCCTCCTCCTCCTCCTCCACACATTCAAGCACAATGACGCACGTGCGCAGTGTTATTTTTTCTGGGTAGGTGCAGACTTTCTTTTAGTCTGTTCCACAGTCATTGATTCACGACTGTTTAAATTCGTTGCCATTACTCTCTTTAAAAAACAAACAAACAAAAACAAAGCTTTTACACACACACACACACACACACACACACACACAGAGTTCATTTAGCGAAATCTTCTTACTTTAAATGGGTACAGACGTACGTTTTACTAGTGCATGCGTACCCTGCAATTAATCCTTTCTGTTCTCAGATTCAATCGAATTCTCCTGACTGTGAGGTGGAGAGAACTCGCGACAAAAACGCAGCAGAAGCAGACGACAGAGGGCCGCGCCCCAAGAGGTAGGCATAGGCTATTGGAAGCAGCGGTTGACGCTGGGTTTTTTGTTTTGTTTTGTTTCTTGGAAATTTAATATTGAAGTATGTTAAATTCAGATATCTCGTCCTAAAGGAAATTTCAAATTGTATAGGCGAAAAATGTATACAAAATTGAATGTTCTTCTTAATCAAATCCGTTCAAAGAACGGGAAGATAACGCCTGTTGAGAGTTGATTTCCGATAGTTAAGGCCAGATTTTGTTTAAATAAGCCAAACTATGAGTTTACTTTGTACAAGTAAAACAGGTTGTTTTGCGTTGAATTCGGTTTTCTTTTTAATCACACGGGGAGTAACCATGCATGACGACGATTAACAAAAAAAAATAAAAAATGATGACGATTCATTGAGCGTCGGGACAAGAAGCCGTTCTTCTAATTTTTAAAGTTCAAAAATCGTATGACCGATGAAATAGGTAAGCCGGTAAAGGCAGCAGACACGGACAAGTCTGATCAGACATTTCAGAGCCGTAGGTCGACTGGAAGAGACGGATCACATTGTGAGTCTCCGTCCTTCCCTTCTCAGTGCCTCCATTCCGCCCTCTGTCTGCGGAAGTACGTAGGAAGTCAGTGCCGATGAACAGTATTCCAGTCACGGAACGGTACTGCAATATGATTTTTTAAAGATAAGAATGGTCGTCTCGCCGATTATAACGTTGTCGGTTAGGTCAGTTACTGTTGTACAATACCACTGCAAAACTAATAGCAATACTGCTGCTGCTGCTTTTGGAGTTGATGACAATAAGAAAAACAACAACGATACGCTAAACAAGATGTGTTTTAGTGCCATAGTCATCCTGCCACTGCTAAGATAATTGTGTGTGTGTGTGTGTGTGTGTGTGTGTGTGTGTGTGTGTGTGTGTATGCGCGCGCACGCGCGCGTGTGTGTGCGTGCGTGCGTGAACAGATGTATGCGGACGCATGGGTGTTCGCGCGTGTGTGAGCGTGTGTTCAAGGTTTGTACACATCAGGTTCTGTGAACTGTACAAAATTTTATGAAACTTTATTTTTTGTTTTTATCACATGTGCTGACTAGCTTTGAACCCGACGCTTTCCGGTGCTCAGACATCCGTGGAGGTCGTCTGGCGTGCCAAGCCAAGACGTGACTGACGATTTGACGTGCCGGAATCGACCGGCACACGATAGCACACGACATTGGTATGTACAGGTAGTCATCTCAGTTGCACTGAAGCCAAATGATGGTGAACACAAAACGAAGCGCACAGTAATGCTTACTTAATACAAAATATAAAACAGACGAATGATTCTTTAGCAAATATATATGTCTTCTTCTTCTTCTTCTTCTTCTCTCTCAAGAGAAAATATAGTTTTGTGTTTTTTTCACAGAGAGAGAAAGAGAGAGAATATAGCTTTTTCAGAGAGAGAGAGAGAGAGAGAGAGAGAGAGGAGAGGAGAGAGAGAGTAGCATTTTCAGTCATCACAAGTAATACGCATATAAGCGCATAACCAGTAATCCTCAGCAGCACAATACTCCCGGGATAACTGTCAGCAGCAAAATATTCCCCAGACAGCTGTCAGCAGCACAATATTCCCCAGCAGCTGTCAGCAGCAGAATATCCCCACATGGCTGTCAGCAGCACAATATTCCCCAGATACCTGTCAGCAGCACAATATTCCCCACATTGCTGTCAGCAGCACAATATTCCCCAGACAACTGTCAGCAGCACAATACTCCCCACATTGCTGTCAGCAGCACAATATTCCCCAGATACCTGTCAGCAGCACAATATTCCCCACATTGCTGTCAGCAGCACAATATTCCCCACATTGCTGTCAGCAGCACAATATTCCCCACATTGCTGTCAGCAGCACAATATTTCCCAGACAGCTGTCAGCAGCGCAATACTCCCCACATTGCTGTCAGCAGCACAATATTCCCCAGATACCTGTCAGCAGCACAATACTCCCCACATTGCTGTCAGCAGCACAATATTCCCCACATTGCTGTCAGCAGCACAATATTCCCCACATTGCTGTCAGCAGCACAATATTCCCCACATTGCTGTCAGCAGCACAATATTCCCCAGACAGCTGTCAGCAGTATAATATTCCCCAGACATCTGTCGCAGTACAATATTCCCCAGACAGCTGTCAGCAGCACAATATTCCCCAGATACCTGTCAGCAGCTCAATATTCCCCAGACAGCTGTCAGCAGTACAGTATTCCCCTCATGGCTGCCAGCAGCAGAATACTCCCCACATGGCTGTCAGCAGCAAAATACTCCCCAGATACCTGTCGGCAGTACAATATTCCCCACATGGCTGTCAGCAGCAGAATACTCCCCACATGGCTGTCAGCAGCAGAATACTCCCCACATGGCTGTCAGCAGCACAATACTCCCCTCATGGCTGTCAGTAGCACAATACTCCCCAGATGGCAGTCAGCAGCACAATACTCCCCACATGGCTGTCAGCATCACAATACTCCCCACATGGCTGTCAGCAGTAATACTACCCCACATGGCTGTCAGCAGTACAATACTCCCCACATGGCTGTCAGCAGCACAATACTCCCCTCATGGCAGTCAGCAGCACAATACTCCCCAGATGGCAGTCAGCAGCACAATACTCCCCACATGCCTGTCAGCAGCACAATACTCCCCACATGGCTGTCAGCAGCACAATACTCCCCCATGGCTGTCAGCAGTACAATACTCCCCACATTGCTGTCAGCAGCACAATACTCTCCACATGCTGTCAGCAGTACAATACTCCCCAGATGGCTGTCAGCAGTACAATACTCCCCAGATTGGCGTCAGCAGCACAATACTCCCCACATTGCTGTCAACAGACAATACTTCCAGTGGCTGTCAGCAGCACAATACTCCCCCATGCTTCAACAGACAATCTCTCCATGGCTGTCAGCAGCACAATACCTCCCACATGCTGTCAACAGCACAATACTCCCAGTGGCTGTCAGCAGCACAATACTCCCACACATCTTCGGCTGTCAACAGCACAATACTCTTCCAGTGGCTGTCAGCAGTACAATACTCCCCATGGCGTCAGCAGCACAATACTCCCCAATTGCTGTCACAGCACAATACTCTCCAGGCTGTCAGCAGCACAATACTCCCCACATTGCTGTCAACAGCACAATACCTCCAGTGGCTGCAGCAGCACAATACTCCCCACATTGCTGTCAACAGCACAATACTCTCCAGTGGCGGTCAGCAGCACAATACTCCCCACATTGCTGTCAACAGCACAATACTCTCCAGTGGCTGTCAGCAGCACAATACTCCCCACATTGCTGTCAACAGCACAATACTCTCCAGTGGCGTCTGCAGCACAATACCCCCACATTGCTGTCAACAGCACAATACTCTCCAGTGGCTGTCAGCAGCACAATACTCCCCACATTGCTGTCAACAGCACAATACTCTCCAGTGGCTGTCAGCAGCACAAATACTCCCCACATTGCTGTCAACATCACAATACTCTCCAGTGGCTGTCAGCAGCACAATACTCTCCCATTGCTGTCAGCAGCACAATACTCCCATTGCTGTCAACAGCACAATACTCTCACATGGCTGTCAGCAGCACAATACTCCCCCACCTTGCTGTCAGCAGCACAATACTCCCCATTGCTGTCAACAGCACAATACTCTCCCAGTGCTGTCAGCATCACAATACTCCCACATTGCTGTCAACAGCACAATACTCTCCAGTGGCTGTCAGCAGCACAATACTCCCCACATTGCTGTCAACATCACAATACTCTCCAGTGGCTGTCAGCAGCACAATACTCCTCACATTGCTGTCAACAGCACAATACTCTCCAGTGGCTGTCAGCAGCACAATACTCCCCACATTGCTGTCAACATCACAATACTCTCCAGTGGCTGTCAACATCACAATACTCTCCAGTGGCTGTCAACATCACAATACTCTCCAGTGCTGTCAGCAGCACAATATTCCCTAGTGCTTTCAGCAGCACAATACTCCCCACATTGCTGTCACATCACAATACTCTCCAGTGGCTGTCAACATCACAATACTCTCCAGTGGCTGTCAACATCACAATACTCCCTAGTGGCTTTCAGCAGCACAATACTCCCCACATTGCTGTCAGCAGCACAATACTCTCCAGACGGTGGGGAGGAGGGAGGGGAGGGGAAGGAAGTGTGACGAGAGAGGGGGTGGGTCGGTGGTCCTCTAGGGGAAAGACCTTAGAATATTTTCTCTAATAGAGTTATGTTGAAATCTCTCCTCCACCCTCCGTCTTACTAGTGATGGAAGGAGCAACTTTCCGGTACTAGTCATCAAAAGAAATCTTTATTTTTCTCGGGACTGTTAAAACTACTCAAAATGGCTCATGAATGATTTTCCTTAGGCTTGTGCACTTAAAAGTGTTTGTAGCTCCGAGAGACAGAACTAGAGAGAAGTTCAAACATTCAATATTGAATGAACAACAAAGAACTGACACAAGTTAAGTGCACTTTCACACATCAACTTAACTTGTTAATACAACCGTGAAATAATCAAATCAATTTCACAAAGTCAGTTCATGCTGAGTTTTGGGCTCCCACTGTTTCATCATTAAGAGTGGTAAAGTTCTGGATGAGTTGAGTTGATAGTCCACTTGGAATATCAGAACTTATCTGATGTTGGAGAGGATAGTTGATCTCTCTCTAGTTGCTGGTGACTGCCCAACTTCTTCGTAGACTTCCTGATCCTGCGCTGGGCTGCGATGTTTGTCTACTACCAGCCATGCCCAGGGTAGGTAGGAACCCAGGTTATTCTTCTAGGTGATCAGTGAATCTTAGACAGATTCAAGCAGGTGAGATAAACGTTCATCCCTCGGGTTTACCCCAGCTGAACTCTTGATCCACTTACAGTTGGTCTGTGAAGGGCGTGATTGTCCACCGTTGCGTTGGGGTGAGTTTTACGTCCTATCAGCCTGAGGCCCTTAAGGACAAGAGTACTGCAGACGTAGGTCTGCATCATTAGTGGCAACTGCTGTCGCTGTCAGTAGTGGGTAGGTTGCTGTGGGGTCGTCGTGTTTCTCTCTCTCTGAGCTCTTGTTCCTCTTCAATTTTGGTTGTTGGTCAACCAACGAGGGGCGTCAGTGAATGTTGCCTCCTTTTCTTAAACTAAAGGCTGTCTTCAGGACCACTGGGTGGCCGTCTTCATGCTTCAGGTGGCAATGGTCCTGTGCTGCCTGAGGCCGCCTCAAGGAGGGAGCAGGATGAGAGAGCATTGCACGAGTCCCTAATATTCTGCGGGTACTCGCAGACTGCGGCCGAGAGGGCAATTTTTCAGCCCAACCCCATATGGAGTGCCACACCTCAGAATATGGTTACCCAGGCCACAGTGATTGCAGCCAGGCAGCGCTCCATTGCTGATCTCGCCACATCTCAAGGAGGTGTCCCCCGCGACAAGGCTAGACCCGTCATCACCCATATGGCTGGAAGGTTGACAGCGCCGCCCGACGCTGACCTCTCACTTCAGTGTCCTTCAAAGGAGAGCTGCCACCTCTCCCTCGGCATCCGCTGCTACGCCACACTCGCAGTGAACTGTGATTGTTCACCATGAGTTTCCCCATTTTATAGGCCCAACGACTTACTCTGTTTCCTGTTCCAGTTGGCTTTGTGTCACTAAAGACAAAGAAAGGGGAAGGGGGGGGGGGGCGGAAGGGGGGGGGGAACTGGTCATCCCGTTGGGGTTTGAATTTAAAGCGCCTATATCTGCACATGCCAACTGACAAGGGACTGGTTAACATAACTGCGTCACGCACGTCCAGTCGCCATGGCATCTAGTAGGGGAGGGGGGAGGGAGGGATCATGGCCAAGACAATCTCTGCCCACGTGATAGGCATAGGCGAGAGGGGTGGAAAGGGGGAAGGGAGAGAGCGAGAGGGAGTGGGGCAAGTGACGCACTACGAAAGTAACGTCATCTTTTCCTCCCTGTCATTGTCACCACATCAGGGCTGTGGGCGACTTCAATCTGACTGAGGGAAGAGTGAGGGGGGTATGACAGCAGTATAAACAGTAAACAAGTGGGGTATGTTTTGCTCCCATAAGAAAACCTAACACAGAGTAACTTTTATTCAAGACTGGCACAGCCTTTTAAACTTGAATAAAGTCGGACAAATACACAGACGAACAATCTAATAGTGGGGGAAAAACAAGCGCAGGCCAACAACTGAAC
>CM031600.1:46843794-46846294 GCA_018398815.1 Conus ventricosus | reverse complement strand
CCACGTTGTCCATTGCCCTTGCTGGCTCTGCTGGACTGCTTTTTGGAGTCTTTTTTGGTCTTCTTCTTTTCTCTCTCCTGAATCTTTCATGTCTCTTTTGGCTTTTCCTTTGGCCTTTGCCCCATTCAGTTTTGGTCACCCCCAGCCCTTTGTCTTTGGTCTGTGTGTGTCCGTTATTTCTCTGATCTTGAGACTTTCTTTTGCAGAATCCATCGCCTCTTGAACTTTCCTTTTTTCTGCTGTCTTCAGCTGGGGCTTGATTGCTTCTAAACCCCCTTGTCTCCTGAGTCCTCCAGCATGCTTTGAAGTCTGATCTTCCCTGCTTTGATTCCTCCAGGATGGATTTTAGTGGTTTGTTTGAGCTTTGTCCCAGCATAGATTTTCGAAAAAAGGAAGTTCCCCCTGTTCTCTTCGAACTCCCTCTTCATCCTCTTCACTATTCCGTTGTGCTTCTCCTGGTTCTATTTTTGACAGTTTGAACTTCTCCTCACCCTCCCCCCCCCCCCCCCCCCCCCCCCCCCCCCCCCCCCCCCCCCCCCCCCCCCCCGATCCCAGTTCCCGTGCCGTCGTGAGAATGCATCAAGGACGGCCAGCGCATCATAGCAGCTATGGTAGGCTGGAACCCTACGGAGCGGGTGTATTTGCCTGGCTGCAAAACCAGGGCCCGGGCCCGACGTGCAATGGCCTCCTCGCCCAATAATCACCGCTTTCTTTCCTCGCGGACAGTCCAGCTCTCGGCCCCGCGCACACAACGATCGAATCAAAGTTGCATCGTCATCAGTCTGACCCGCCTGTCCCTTTTCTCACTTCTCAAAACCTCCAACCCCCCCCCCCTCTCACCCTCCCAGTCTCCCCCCCCCCCCCCCCCATCCTTCCCCCCGACCTTCCACCTTCTCTCCCTTGCCTTATTCCCCACCCTATTCCGCCCCCACCAACCCTGTCTCTGCCCCCTCCTACCCTTCCCTTCCTTCCTCCTCTTCCACCTCCATTTCCCTTTCCCCCCCTCCTCTGTCCGTCTGTCCTCTTCGGCATTGAGCTGCTGCTGTCGTTGTCGCGTGGTGTGTTGTGCCCGTGGCTGATGTGGTGTGGGGCGGTGTGGCGCTGGCCACTGATACCGAGGCAGTAGCAAAGAACGTGCGGGAGTCAGGCCGACAGACGGACGGACGGACCGGCAGACGGGACAGACAGACAGACAGTCGTCTCGCTTTCTCGTGTCTTCACTCCCACCTCCACCACACCCTCGCTCCGTGCAGTCCGTTGTGGAGTCAGCATCCTCCAGCGGTCACTCCTCCGAAGGGTCACCCGTCTCCCTTCGTCCGTCTGCACGGACGCGCGCGCGTTCGTGTTTGTGTGTGTGGGTCCTGCGCTCAGTGTGGCCGACGGTGGTGCTGTTGTTGAGGTGGTAAATGTCGAAGTGTTGTTGGCGGTGCTGACGACGGTGATGGTGAATGTGGTGCTGTGCTGCTGCCTGGCTTGCGGGAGGAGGCAGGTCGGTGGTTGAGATTGTAGGTGATGGTCGCTTTCCAATAGTAGTGGTTTACCTCTGTGTCTGTGTGCCTCCTCTCTCTCTCTCCTCTCTCTCTCTCTCTCTCTCTCTCTCTCTCTCTCTCTCTCTCCGTCCGTCTGTCCGACCGTCAGTCTGTCTGTCTTTCTCTCCCTCCCTGTGTGTGTGTGTGTGTATGTGTGTGTGTGTGTGTGGTGTGTGTGTGTGTGTGTGTGTGCGCGCGCGCGCGCGCGCGCGCGCGTTGTCACTGCTTAGTCATCGAATGTGCCCGTTTTGCTCCAGGGTGGATTGATGGATTGATTTGATTGATCGACGACGGGACGTGTGAGCGGTCCGCGGGTGGCGGCAAGGCAGGCGGGCAGGCAGGCAGGCAGAACCGAGTGAGGAGGAGGGAGGAGGCCATCTGGATGACCCAGTCAGGGGCACGGGTTCCGGCCAATGTGTGCGGTGAGGAGTACTCCCTCTATGCCCCGGGTCATCTGCACCCCCGCACGTGCAACGCGTTCACACACTGCGGCCACAAGGTAATTCCTGGGATTGGTCTTTTTTATCTTTTACAATCCCCATGGAGCTACACATATCTTTGTCAGTTATTCAGATTCTCTTTCTAAATTTAAAGTTTGAAAAACACATTTCTTTCGTAAGAATACTGTGTAATGCTTGCGTGTTTCTCTCTCTCTCTCTCTCTCTCTCTCTCTCTCTCTGTCTGTATATATATATATATATATTCATTTTAAAATCCTATTTTAAACTGGTATATATATATATATATATATATATATATATATATATATATATATATATATATATATATGTAGCATGTAAGGGGTTGTGAAGGACTGCTTGTATAATGCCACTGTAAATATGGAACATGAGATAATGAATCTGAGTGAGTTGTAAGTTTTTAAAGTGTATACAGTTGATGCGCCGTTTAAATGTTGGCTGTGGCGTTCCGACACAAAAGTGTCGTTTGCTCTGATGTTGGGGGATACATCT
>CM031600.1:46831294-46838794 GCA_018398815.1 Conus ventricosus | reverse complement strand
AAGGAAATGTGGCATTTTGGATTCCATCTAAAGCTGAAATAAGCCTTGTGACGCACTCAACAGAAATAGCAGGTAGTATGAGATTGTATCCTTCACCCATGTGCACATGCGCTTTAAAAGAACTACATAGAGGCAGGAACGCGCGTGCGCACACACACACACACACACGCACACCACACACACACACACACACACCACCAACACACACAGCACGCACCACCGCGCGCGCGCGCACACACACACACACACACACACACACACACACACACACACACACACACACACACACACGTACACACACACACACACACACACACACACACACACACACACACACACACACACACACACACACACTGTGTGTGTGTGTGTGTGTGTGTGGTGTGTGTGTGTGTCTTAGGCAGATGTTTGTTAATCACTCAGCCAATAGGTCAGTCATTAAGTTTGCATGTTTGTTTGTCGGGCTCTCTGTTATGTATTCCAGCATTTAGGAACCAGATTGTGTAGCAAATGAATGAACGATGAAAAAACAAACAAGCAAACAAACAGAAAAAACAAGGATAACCAAACCAAACCAATCATAATGTGTCGGATTCTGTAGCTCTTCATGCCCTGCTCTCACGGTGACCTCAGTGTCCTCTCCACGTCTGTGCCTTTACTGTGGTTCTGTCCGGTTCACATGGATATCGGCAAATTCACGGAGACTGTCGTTTCTCCAGAGGGAGAGCTCACTCACGTTGGCTCCGCGATTAAGCAATTATTTTCGTCAGCAGAGGGCTTAGTAGATGGTGTCCTGCGCATGTTGGATCAGAACAGGCGCCACCGAGCATCATCGAAGTGACTCGTCGGCAGTGCAGTGTCCCCTCTGGTGGGTGGCCTCGTGAGGTCTTGACATTGACTGCTCCCTGTGGACTGCCGCTGCTGTGGCTGTGGACGGGGAGACGGAATGAGCGGCTTGGGTGCAATGCCACTAGAGTGGCTTGAAAGATGAAACAGAAATAAAAGATAATGATGCGAGGATGGTGATGATGTTGATGTTAATAATTCTTTTGTTAAAAATACAAATAACAACCTTAAATCTCTCGCTAAAAGCCCAGTTCAGTTTGGCACGCAGATGTTCCACACATGTTTTTGGGTGCTCATTTTAAATAATGAGTTCCATGCGATAGTGATTCACAAAGGCAAAGAAAAAAACAGACAACATAAAAGACCAGGAAAACGATGTAACCACTTGTCACCAGAGTGTGATAGCCCATGATGAAAATGACTCTCATCAATAATGAATGTGATGACAAGTGTCGTAGCGTTGTTGACAACAGCCTCACAGGTTTTATAACTGAACAAGCCTCCTCCCCACCTTCCCCTCCCTCCCCATCCGCTCACTCCTCTCCCAGGTTAAAGCTTGCATACTCATGTCAACATAATTATTTATATTTCGTGCAGTGCAGTCACGTGCGCACTTTTCATTGAGGGTATATCTCACAGTGTCACTGTCACTTTCTGAAGTGAAGCCGAGTCATCTACTGAGCTTCCAGGATTAATCATTGTCTATCATTACCCTACTTTTCAGGCGTGGTGGCAGGGTTTTACTTTCAGTACTGCCTGTTTTGTTTGCAAGGTAACAAGAAAACAGATGGGGAGCTGGGGAAGGTCTAGGGGGTGTATGGGAGAGAGAGAGAGAGAGAGAGAGAGAGAGAGAGAGAGAGAGAGAGACAGACAGACAGACAGACAGACAACGAAATCTTAGTTTACCAGGGAAATGAGAAAGAGAGAGAGAGAGAGAGAGAGGAGAGAGAGAGAGAGAGAGAGAGAGAGAGAGAGAGGGAGAGAGAATGATGGGTATAAAGTACAAAATCTACAGAACAGTATTATTTGCAACATTAGAGATCATTAGACTCCGTCCGTCATGACATCATTACAGAACGTAACTGAAATGCTTTGCATAATAAAATGGATGAATTTCTCACAGTTCTATCTTTTCTGGAAGCTAGAAGGATACTTAAGCGAAACTGGTTAGGATGATTGTAATATTTGAGAGAGAGAGAGAGAGAGAGAGAGAGAGAGAGAGAGAGAGAACACTGAACACTGAACACTGAAATGTTTATGATCAGGCCTTTGGCCCATATCATGGAGTGTCAACATGACCCTGCGGTAATCAGGTTACAGATAAGTATATGCAAAATGTTTAACAAATACAATCAATTTAAGATTTCTAATTCGCTATAATACTGAGTGAGGATATGCAGCAGTAACAAAGCAACCAGAACATGATAATTGTAGTAATAAAGAAGAAGAAGAAGGAGAAGAAGAAGAAGAAAAAGACGACTAGTAATCATCCTCATCATTGTCATTATCAACATCATCATCATCATCGTCATCATCATCATCATCACAACAATACAACTACTGCTAGTACTACCACTACTACCACCACTCTTACTACTACTGCTACCACCAATAGCATTACTACTATTACAACCACCAGTGCCTTATATGCAAGTACTACTGCGATAACTGTAATATTTGCTGATAACTCTACTGATAAGAAGCATTATAGCCCTATAATCCAGCCATCAAAAAGAGTTACAGTAAGTCAATATATAATCTGCGTATTTTGAATGCTTTTTCAAGGTACATAGACAGCCTTGTATTTAGTGAATTATTTTCAGATGAAAGGAGCATCGTAAGTTTGAACAAAGATGGCTGACTAAAATATTTAGAAGGAATATACTGTTGCCTTAAGTCGTTATATAAGGGGCATTGTAAAACAAAGTGCACTTCATTTTCAGTTAGGTCGATACAAGAAGGACAAGACAGGTCATCTTCATTCAAATTTCTTCGAAAACGAAACTTGTGTACTTTTAGTGGAGATACTCCAAGTCTTAATCTAATCAAACTTATTCTGGCCTTCAAGTGATTTACATTAATCAGATACGAAGATAGTGCTAGTTCACTCTTAAACGTTCTAAAGAATTGAAAACGTTCACTTTGCAATGTGTCTGTGGACCACTTCTGTTTAAATTCGTTGATAATGGTAGTTTTTAGTGAACAGATAAATATTTTTATGTTTCCCACTCCTTGATTTTCCCATACCTCGCCAAACCCATGCCTATAAAGGAAAAAACATATTGTAGAAGCCCATGTGTTTTTATTATTATTATGATAATGTAGCAACATTTGATAAGCTTTGTATGGTAAACGATGACTGGGCATTTGCAGAATTTTTAACCAGTATTTAATAGTCCTGATCTGGAAATTGACTTGCAATGGGTAACGTCCCAGCTCCCCATAAACCATCAAGTTTGGTGTTCTTACGCTAACGTTTAGGAATCTTTTCAATGCAAAGAGATGAATCTTTTCCAAAATATCAACATTGCTCTTTAGACCCCACACCTCAGCACCATAACTAAGTATGGGTTGGATCTGGGCATCAAACAGCTTGAAAAATATAACTGGGGACTTTTCGCCTAGAGACCATAGAAGCCTGAAAATTTGTATCACTTTGCGTTTAGCCTTGCTAGCCATATCATTAAAACTGTGCGTAAAGGACAACCTTGTAGAAAGAATAATTCCTAGGTATCTGTACATATTCAACACAGTCATCTTGGAATGCCCATACAACCATTGCTCTTTATCTGATAAATAGCCACCATTTCTAAATACCACTACATTTGATTTACTTAGATTGACAGTTAAACCAAGCTTTATTGCCGTATCGTGTAAAGTATTTAACTGATGTTGAAGCCCCACAACAGAGTCGGAGAATAAAATTATGTCATCTGCAAACATCAAAATAACAAGTTCTAAGAAATCTGGTAAGAGCTGGAGCCCGTGTTTCCCTTTTCTAATTATTTCTTCTGCTAACTCATTAATGAATATGGAGAACAGAACTGGACTGCAAATTTCCCCTTGCTTTAACCCAATTGGACAACTAAATGCTTCACCTAATCTGTTACAATTTCTCACTCTTGCTTTGACTACATTATATGCTAATTAAAGCTCGATACATTTTCCATCAATTCCTTTTTTCTTCAAAACAGACCATAAATTATTACGTATAACCGAGTCAAAAGCTTTCTTAAAGTCAATAAATGCAACATACAGTTTCTTATGCAATAATAATTGTTTTTGAATGAAAGAATATAATGTAAATATATGGTCAATTGTACTATAATTTTTCCTAAAGCCAGCTTGACAATCATTGATAACGTTATTTTCCTCAATCCACTTTGTTAACCTAGCGTTTAGTATATGGCTGTAAATTTTGCTGCAGATGTTCAATAGGGAAATTCCCCTATAGTTGTCAGGTAAACTAGTGTCACCTTTTTTAAAGAGTGGTTGTATTATTGCTTCTGTCCACTGTAAAGGATACTTCCCGAAGCAAATAAGACATTGAATAACATAACTAGAAAGGGAGCAATAGTACAGATCGAATTTTTAAATATTTCCCCAATAATTCCGTCAGGCCCTGCTGCTTTTCCATTCTTCAAGGAGCGGACAGCTGCGTACACCTCAGATTCAGTGATTTCGCACTCAAGAGTCTCTGTGTTGAAGTGATTAAAGCATTCACTCTGCTGGGACTCGTTTTCATTGTTAGCGTTTCCTACATTGTCTTTATTTACATCAGACTGAAATACGTCACAAAAATGGTTGTACCAGTCTTCTCCAGAAATAGCATTTGTAGCAGGTTTCTTATACATACAGGACTTAATTTTATTCCAAAAGCCAGAAGAGTTGTTAATATTTTCATTGAGAGATTCTAAAACTTTTTGCCGATGTTGTTTTCGTTTATATTCTAATAACCTTTTGTAATCTCTACGTTTTTGGTTGTAATTTGCCCTTGACCTCTCTTCTTTGTCAACATTTTCAATATTGTCTATGTCTTCGATATCCTTATTTGTACGAACACAATATAACTGTCGCAGATCGTGTCTGAGCTCCTTTCTGTGCTGCCGACATTCTTTGTCAAACCATACATTTGATTTTTCTTTACCAACTACAATAGTTTTCTTCATACATTGACTAGCAGAAAGTAACGCCTCATTAAAAATGTCAACGGCTTTGTTTACGTCATCGTGAACAGCAAGAGTAGCATTTTCTAAGTAGAACTTGAAATCGTCTGATTCAATATTTTCTCTAAACTCTTCAATTTTACTTCCATCCCAAATTAATTTTTCAAATGCGTACGATTTTTCTGGTAAAGTATCATTAGTGGAGCTGCTAAATTGTGACTTCAATATGACTTCTACAGGCATATGTTTTGACTCTATTCTTGGTCTGACATGCAAAGATACACAATGACTAATTAAACGTTTTGACATTATGGCATAGTCAACAATACTACATCCAGTCGGAGAAATGTATGTGAAGTTGCCAAGATCAATATCGCCTTTAACGACCCCATTCAAAATGGATAACTCAAAACAATCACAGACATTCAACAAATATATACCAAATTCGTTTAAAACAGTGTCTTTAGACGTGCGAAAAGACTCCTGATCGTCACCCCCTTTCCAAAGCGCAGCGTCGTCCCCTTCATCATCCCTCTCACAAATGTTCTGTCCCCCAGTTCTTGCGTTGAAATCGCCCAGAAGAAAAAGTGGTACATTTCCAAACGTTTCCATCAGATCAAGGATACACTGTTCTAAGAGGGCCACACCATTGGATATTTCAGTGTCCTGATAATACTGAGAATTCATGGGTGGAATATACGTTCCGATCAAAATTATAGGTGAATCTGTGTTAAACAATTCTTTAGCCATTTTCATAACTACTATATTGTCATATTCAACAAACACTTGTTCCACATAGGCTGCTAATTCCTTTTTGACAAGGAGAGTCAAACCACCCGACAATCTGGCTGTTATACCGTCTGATAGCTTAACACCAGGAATTATGAAAGATTTAAAACAAGGAAATAAATGGTCTGGAAAGTGAGTAGCAAAAGTTTCTACAAGCAAACAAAAATCAAAGCTACTTAAATAAGATCGAAGATCGTTATCAAAAACATGTGACAGTCCTTCAATGTTGTAAGTCACGAATTTAACAGTTTTCGCGATATGGGCCTGGCCGAATCCCTATGCAGTTTCAGGATTGACAGGTAAAGAGTCTTTATTGGTCACTTCATAGATTGTGGCTTGGCGTTTACTTGCCACACTGGAACACGAGGCACTTTTTGGTTTATTGTCAGGTCCTCGTTGAGATGTGTTGCGTGCGGATTTGCGCCTACCATTTGTGTTTGTCTTCTTGTCGTCTTTTTGCCTCATCTGGTCATTGCACTGTTTTTTGTTGGCTTTGCCAGGTCTGTTTGTGTTAGACGTTTGTACTACACTGTTCTGTTCTGAGTTAGGGTGCTGGGGGTTTATTTCAGAATCTTTGTCAGAGTCTTTGTCAGTCCATGTTTTTGTCTTGCTGGGAAGATTCGACGTTTCTCTATCTTTCACGTCAGCTATGTCGGCATGTTGTTCGTTCTGTGCGTCAACCACGTCAGTGGCGGCAGCTATGTCAGATTCATGCTCATTAACTAACTCTGAACACTGTTCGTCAGATGTCTCAACAATTTGCTCAACATCACTCTCTACGTTTTGTATGTCAGTTATTTCCGTGTCATTTCCGTCAGGATTCTGTTCGTCAACTGCTTGTGCAGTTGTTTGTTCTGTCATATTTTGTTCATTACATGGAGTCATGCACACTCGGTTATCATTTATGTTCTCGCACACACAATCATCACCCAATGTCACGCTGCCTACAACATCCGAGTCAGTCACACATTTGCTGCTGTTTTGCACAGTATTTGAAACAGTGGAGAGAATGGGCCCTGATTCTAAACTGATATTACTCTCACTCACAATGTTACATGCTTTTGGTGCACTACTATCGGGCACAGGGATTAAAACACTGTTCCGTCTCTTTGGTAAGAGGGGAAAATCGTTTGATGACAAATGGTTGTAGGGGTGTGGATGGGAATCGTAGTTCCAGCTGCCACTGACATCGTACCGCACACCTTCGCTTCTATACTCACAGTTTGTGTCGCAAGTACGTCCCTCACTGTATCCCTGCTGTGTCGACACTGCAGCCCACACACTGTCACAACCCCGTCTTTGGCCTGTGTTGCCACCTGGCCTGGTGCTGTAGTCGTGGGTTGACTTGTTCTCACATTGAAAGGCCCCGTCCTCGTAACAGTAGGTCCTGTTCCTCCAGTAGTCCGGGTTCCCGTTCTGGTAGGCCCCGTCTGATCGATTGGCCCCATCCGCTCGGCGACAAGACCCGTCTTCACGATGGTAAGCTCCGTCGTCGTGCCGGTAGGCCCCGTCTCCTCGGTAGGCCCCGTCCTCACGCCGGTAGGCCCCGTCCTCACGCCGGTAGGCCCCGTCCTCACGTCGGTAGGCCCCAGCTCCTATGTAGGCCCAGTCCTCCCGTTGGTGGGCCCTGTCTCCTCGGTAGCTCCCGTCTCCTAGGTTGGCCCAGTCCTGGCGTCGGAAGGCCCCATCTCCTCGGTAG
>CM031600.1:46813794-46826294 GCA_018398815.1 Conus ventricosus | reverse complement strand
TTATGAAATGGCAGTTTTCTTTTCTTTTTTTATGATCAGGCGACGAGAGAGTGAAAACTTGTAGATATTGTCCAGAATGGACCCTGGCTGGCTATTCTGCAGTGTCTGCTTGCCCATATGTATTTTTTGTGGTATATATTGTCAAAGGCTTTAAAATGTTTTTCATTGATTTCTAACGATTTTAAAGATCTTGCTTTGAACATTTGAGGGAAATGCGTGGCGCTGTCAGCATAGCCGTTTGTTATATGTCATGTCAGTATTTTAGCTACAATATCATATTCTTCTTTTGTGGTTTGTTTCCTGTTCAGGTAAAATCTTCTTTCACAATCTGACCTGTTCAGGATGTGACATTTCTTTCTGTATGAGTCTGACAGCCCCTAAGAAACACCGTGTGGTGGGCTGGGCTAGTAAAATAAAAAATGTGAAAACTTGAAACGTGTGTGCTTGTAAGATCTTCTTGCCATGGATTACCTGCCTTGCCCCGCCTGTGCTGTGGTAACAGCTTGTCCTCACATTGGTTCAAGCACCTCACCTGGAAGAAGAGACTAACAGCTTATCCTCACATTGGTTCAAGCACCTCACCTGGAAGAAGAGACTAACAGCTTATCCTCAGATTGGTTCAAGCACCTCACCTGGAAGAAGAGACTAACAGCTTATCCTCACATTGGTTCAAGCACCTCACCTGGAAGAAGAGACTAACAGCTTATCCTCACATTGGTTCAAGCACCTCACCTGGAAGAAGAGACTAACAGCTTATCCTCACATTGGTTCAAGCACCTCACTTGGAAGAAGAGACTAACAGCTTATCCTCACATTGGTTCAAGCACCTCACCTGGAAGAAGAGACTAACAGCTTATCCTCAGATTGGTTCAAGCACCTCACTTGGAAGAAGAGACTAACAGCTTATCCTCACATTGGTTCAAGCACCTCACCTGGAAGAAGAGACTAACAGCTTATCCTCACATTGGTTCAAGCACCTCACTTGGAAGAAGAGACTAACAGCTTATCCTCACATTGGTTCAAGCACCTCACTTGGAAGAAGAGACTACAGTTCTACATGTTCAAGCACCTTATAGCTACTATCTCAGATTGGTTCAAGCACCTCACTTGGAAGAGAGACTAACAGCTTATCCTCACATTGGTTCAAGCACCTCACTTGGAAGAAGAGACTATTCAAATAATCAGCTATGTAATATAATAATTATAAAAAATTATTATGACATTGCATACTTGACGGCAATGTTGTAATCATGTGTAGGGTTTAACTACAAAAAGCGTGAAGGGCTTGTTTAGAAAATACTCGAATCTCACGATGACAGCATGAGCGTTTAAAATACGGGATTGATATGGAAAATTAGTATTGGGAATCAACAAAAATGAAAAAGGACCCCACCCCTCAAAACAAAACAAAAAAAAACTGAAAAAAAGGTACAGTCTAACACAGCGCTCCCGATGCTTCTGTAACTTGATTTTTTTTCTAGGAAGGGGTGTTAGCCCTACGCAAACCCGTTTTAACCTCCGGGAGAGTTGGTCTACATTTGTTTGACCTCTACCCTTCGACCTGTCCAGCTTGGGTGGCCCTACCAGGAGCATACGCTCCCGCTGGTATAGCTCTCTGGGTCATAGAGGTACGCAAGCCCCCCACAACACGACAAGGAGTAGACCGTGTGAAAAGGAAAGAGAAGAAAGCCACACTGAACACGAGCCGGATAAGATCAAGCAAAGCACACGCTTAAAAAGACTACACTCAGGCGGACAAAGCAGTGAAAGAAAAGTGTGAAAAAAGATAAGAAGGACTTCATTGGCAGAGGATGCTGCGGGACAGGGCAACATGAGACAGCTGTACACCACCACAAAGAAGCTGGCGGGCAAGTTCCAACTGACTGGCAAGCCAGTAAAAAACAAGAACAGAAATACCCCCACAACAACAGAAGATCTACTGAAGCGATGGGCGGAGCACTTCAAGGAATTACTCAACTATCCCGTCCCCGAAGCCCCACCCGACATCCCACCAGCAGAAACAGAACTTCCCATCAACTGTGAGAAACCATCGCAAGCAGAGATCAGAAAGGCAATCCTGACACTGAGGAATGGAAAGACAGCAGGACCTGATGAGATCCCAGCAGAAGCCATTAAAGCGGATGTTGGTATAGCTGTCAATTTGCTGCACAGCCTCTTCGGCAAGATATGGGTAAAAGAGATCCTCCCAGCAGATGGAGGGAAGGCATTGTCATCAAACTGCCAAAGAAAGGAGACCTTGCTAACTGTAATAAGTATAGAGGGATCATGCTCCTGTCAGTGCCGGGCAAGGTTCTAAACAGAGTCTGATTGGAGGGGATGAAGGAAGCCGCTGACCCAAAGCTCCGAGACCAGCAGGTCTTGTGCGGAGCAGATCGCCAGCCTCAGGATCATCATCGAGCTGTCGTTGGAGTGGAACTCGCCCCTTTACATCGACTTCATCAACGATGAAAAGGCCTTCGACAGTGTAAATAGGAAGAAAGGTGGAAGTGGTTAAGACGTTCGTCTGCCAATCCAACGTGTGAGAAGTGCGTGGGTTCGAGCCCTGCCTTTCTCGCCCTTTCTTTCCCAGTTTGAATGACAAATCGAACTGAACGTCAAGTCCATCGGATGGGGACTATAAGCGAGTCAGACCCGTGTGCCTTCCTGGCCCCCTGCACACGTTAAAGAACCCACGGCAGTTGAAAATCGAAAAGAGCAGGGGGGGGGGGGGGGGGTTCCCCGCTGCCCTGGCAAAATTGATGTAGATTGAAGATAGCCGCCTGGTATTTCTTACCAAGCCACAAAAATTGTCACTTACTGTTATCGAGTGCCAACGTGTACCGGTGGAAATGGAGGACACGTATAAACATCGCATGCATCCTATGTGAGAAACTGGAGGAATAAATGAGATAACTGAAAATGAGTGACTGATATTTGAACGGTACGGGAAACGACTGAATGAGCGCTAGTAGGCTGCTCTTCGGCCGGCTCTACCTGGGTAGGCAGCCTGTTGAGCGAGTGAGGTAGTGTGTTTATTGTAAAGCGCTTAGAGCTTGGTCTGTGACCGAGGATAGGACGCTATATAAATACCCAATATGATAATAATAATAAAGGTAGAGAGACACAATGGAAGCTACTAAGACATTATGGAATACCAGAGAAGATCATCTCTCTCATCCGGTGCACATATCAGGATATGAACTGCAGGGTGGCTCATGCAGGCCAGTTAGTTGTCAGACGGTTTTGAGGTAAAGGTAGGAGTGCGCCAGGGATGTCTGTTGTCACCTTTCCTCTTCCTCATGGTCATCGACTGGATCATGACGACTACAACAACAGGCGGGAACAATGGGATACAATGGACACTCTGGAGGCAGCTAGATGACCTTGACTTTGCGTATCTTCAATTCAAATGTGAAGTCGGTTCTGCCCTACGGTTGCGAGACTTCGAAAATGACCAAGGCAATACAGTAAAAAGATTCAGATCTTCATCAACACCTGTCTGAGGCGCATCTTCAAAATCAGATGGCCAGAGAAGATCAACAATGAAGATCTATGGAAGCAAGCAGGACAGGAACCAGTTGCCAAGCAGATTCTGCGAAGGAGGTGGGGCTGGATTGGACACACTGTCAGGAAGCCAGCATCCAGCACCACACGCCAAGCCCTGACATGGAACCCGCATGGGAAAAGGAAGAGAGGCCGACCTCGCAGCAGCTGGAGGCGAGACACTGAGGCAGAGATGAAGAGGCAGGGGACCAACTGGACAGGCATTCAGCGAGCAGCCCAGAACCGAGTGCAATGGCGGAGTGTTGTCGATGCCTATGCTCACCCTTCAGCTATGGGCCTAAGTAAGTAAGTACGTAAACAGTGTCGATGATTTTTTTTTATTGCAAAGTCAGTTAAATGTGATTTGAACTAGCAGCAACAACACGTGATGTAGAGCTAGATACCTTCTGTCATGCACTAGTTCTCAATCAGTGTTAACCGTGATATTCATTTTCCATATTTACACCAAAAGTGGGAGTAACGGACATCACGACTGTCTCGAGTGTCAGATTCTCATCTAAATAAAATCAAATCGAGTTCTTCTTCTTCTTTGTCTTGTCTGTCTGTCTGTCTCTGTCTGTCTGTCTGTCTGTCGCTCTCTCTCTCTCTCGCTTCTCTCTCTCTCTCTCTCTCTCTCTCTCTCTCTCTCTCTCTCTCTCTCTCTCTCTTTGTCAAGGACAGATTGTAAGACTAGACCTCGGCCTAAAATCTTCATCCTTGGGTATTAAAAATCAGCCCCCTCCCTCTGTGTGTGTGTTGTGTGTGTGTGTGTGTGTGTGTGGTTGTGTGTGTGTGTTTTGTGTGTGTGTGAGGGAGAGAGAGAGAGAGAGAGAGAGAGAGAGAGAGAGAGAGAGAGAGAGAGGAGAGAGAAACTTCTCACGATTCGTGAGAGAGAGAGCGAGAGAGAGGAGAGAGAGAGAGAGAGAGAGAGGAGAGAGAGAGAGAGAGAGAGAGAGAGAGGAGATCCACACGAGTCGTTTGGCCGTTGGAGAAGAGAGAGAGAGAGAGAGAGAGAGAGAGAGAGAGAGAGAGAGAGAGGAGAGAGAGGAGAGAAGAGAGAGAGTCCACACGAGTCGTTTGGCCGTTGTACTACCGCCTCGCTTCTTGAAAGACAGGATTGAATGTCGCAGCATGCCGGTCGTAAGCACGCCATGAAAATAAGTCACGATTCTCTTTGAGGCATCAGACGTGGGAGTTGTTGCTAAGTGCCTGCTTTCTTCTCCTCAAAGAAAATAATAGGAGCCTAATCGAGCCAAGGACTTGGTCGCATAATTCGCACACGTAAATGGGGTATTGTCAACGATTTATCTGCATGCTCGCGCACAATTTGAGTTGTGCGTTGTGATGGATTACGTAATAATGATGTTTGTATGCAGTTAAGTGTGCATTTCTGAATGTCTTTGAAATGATAACAATACTGATCATAAATAGCACTTGTATAGCGCAGTTCTAGTTGACAACTACTCATTGCGCTTTCATACACCATTCAGACCTTCGTTCATTCACATATAACAACTGTCTTACCACAGCACTTACTGTGTAAAGACAATGTGGGGAAAAGCATCGTTGAAAATGCTTGGCTGAAAAAAAAAAGTTTCTAGCTGTGCTCTGAAAACTGATGAGGTGGGCTGGCTTCTTAAGGTGGGAGGCAGTGAATTCTAAACAGTTTGGGCAGCAAATTGAAGGAACTCTCACCAAACGATTTGAAATTCGGCTTGTTGGTATCCACAGGAGTTTCTGATTGGAGGAGCGGAGAGCACGTGATGACCGACATGCGCAGAACATACAGGGCGGGTTTGGTGGAAGAGATCCATCAAAGAAACGGAAGACAAGAGTGGCATGTTTGTATCGATAACAACATTTAACAGGCAGCCAGTGAAACTCCTGAGCAGTGGTATCACGTGAGCTCGATTTCTGTTATCAAGGACTAGTCACTGTGCGGTGTTTTGAATTCGCTGGAGCCGAGAAATGTGTTCTGCTGGCGAGCCACAGAGTTATGAATTACTTTAATTAATCAAGCCGAGGAGTAATCAGCGAATAGACAAGTCTTGCTGTTGCATCAGTTGAAAGGTGCCTAAAAACTGAGGCGATACGGCGGAGTTGCAAGAACGACGCTCGACACAAACTGCTGATCTGATCGTACCGAAACTGATCTAGTTTGACTTCTAGATATTTGACTGTTTGAAAGTATTCTCGTCACCATCTTTACTAAAAAGAACACTCCCACAGTTGCAAAGAGGTTAACATTTTAAAAATGTTTCTCATACCATTCTGCTTGTAATTGCAAACCATTTAGGCTGAATACCCTAATTTCCTATTTTGAAAAAAAAATGGAGAATAGAAAAGAGATTTTTTTTACGTAACATGTTGTGTCTGCCTGGTTGGTTGTCCATTAATCCACCATCTCGCTCTACACGCATGCACACACACGCGCGCGTGCGCGCACGCACACACACACACACACACACACACACACACACACACACACACACACACACATATATATATATATTTATATATATATATATATATATATATATATATATATATATATATATATATATATATACAATTTCAGAAACACGTTTTCCGTTCCATAGATTTGATTTTTAAAAAGTATTTGTCGTGGGTTTTTAACATGTCGGGATTATTGGTGTCTTGAAATATGTCAACACGCCGACTTGTCGCTGCAAATGTTTAGTCTATGATCTTCAAATATTAAGAAGTATCATATGAGCTGATTTACTTTCTTGTGTATATTTTACTTCATTTTGTTTATCAACCAGTCAAGCCTTGTTTGTTTGTTTGTTTTTTTCTATTTTTAAAAACAAATTTTGGAACTGAAGTTGTAATTTCAAAATGTGTTTCAAAAGAAAAGGAGCTGTAATCGATAGATCGATCGGTTCGACGATCATGTGACATTACACAAACTGGTACTGGTGTATTTTCCACCATAGTGACTTCCCTTTTTACCACTCAGAGTGAGGCCCCTTTTTAGAATCATAGTTGTCACGATGTCGAAGACAAAAATGTCGGAGACTCCACGTTACAAATAGCCTGGAAAAAAAATACATGCATATATAAGAAAGCTCAGCAATGTGTCTTCTCTCCGTTGGTATGACGAAGTCGACATGTTGGTAACAAACCGTTGTTTTTCTGTATCTGATTTGACGGTGTTGTTTCGTAGGCAATAGCCCTCAAGGCTTTCAATAGCTGCAAGCTACCTGAAGGAAATCTAACCATCAATCGATGAGAACTAAGTTTTAAACTAATAAAGTCATGCAGAAAGCGGAAATCAAATTTGTTGTTAGAAATGATCTGGCTATTCGCATCGGAAAGGAAGATGCTGATTCAGTAGCATGATTCAGTGCCTTCATGTTTGTTGCATATCCAGGCGGCCTGGCATTGGACACAGAAATCCGTGTGTTTGAGAGAGAGAGAGAGAGAGAGAGAGAGAGAGAGAGAGAGAGAGAGGAGAGAGAGAGAGAGACTCTGTCTGTCAGTCTGTGTGTGTGTGTGTGTGTGTGTAGTTGGCAGACTGGCGTTGATCACAAACGACCATATCGATAGTAATGATTACGCTGTGTGTGTGTGTAAAGGGAGGGGCGGGGGGAGGGAGGTATGGCGGACATTCATTGACTACAAATAACGTCTATGAAAATGATCACCAGTTCTGTGTGTGTGTGTGTGTGTGTGTGTGTGTGTGTGTGTGTGTGTGCGCGCGCACGCGTGCGAGCGAGCGTGCGTGCGTGCGTGCATGTACTTATTTGCTGCTTAATTCCATAATCATGCAGTCATTTCAACGCTCATCATATGATGTATTTCATTAAAAAATGAATGACATTTTCAGGTGAACGAAGAATGTAACCTGAACGGGACACTACACACAGCCACAAGAAAGTGCGCAGTAAAATGGCCGTCATCTGACCACTTGGATCCTCGACCGTACCTCCCTCACCAATGGAAACTACCTGATATCAACACAAACGCACAACAGTATGAGGGACTAGAATATAGGCAAGGAAAAACGTGCGAGGAGGAGGCACGAATTGCCAAGACCTGCACGGAATGGTTGGCCGCAAGAACAGGCAGTCTGTGAATCGTGTGGCTTTCATCGCATTTCATTCTGAAGAGAACATTCGAAAACGATCAGTGTTCTTTCAAGTAAATTGTTTATTCATTTCAGCCCTCCGTGCTCTCTTTGTAATGTAAATCTTGTCAAGACACTGTTCAACTGTGCTCTTTTGCTGTGAAAGTCTTGACCACTGCATCTGCAGTGCTGTCTAAATCCACATGGAAGCATTCCGGGAGGAACGCGAGCTGAGGAGGACTGCCGGCAAAACGACAGAGCTCAATGAATCACAGTTCAGCATTGGGTGAAGTGCAAGTTATTTTTGGAGAGCAATGACCAGAATAGTCACGACTTAATCTGCGTTGCGTAGAATCCTGATGGTGTTTCAGGAAACGATCGTCACGAGCGACTGGACTTCACATCGCATCAGGAAGGTAACGAAAATCCTGTTGTTGTCTCTGCCTTCGATGGACGACGAAATCGTGCGTTTCAAACAACTCGGCTGGAAACAAATGCTGACGGAGTCAATTCGGAAGATTATCATTTCTGAAAAATAGTTTTTAAAAATTATGTAAAAAATTACAGAAGGATATTTTAAGGTTAGTTCTTTGTGGCTGTTCACGTACATTGTGAATGAACAGTGTAACAAATAGGTGCCCAGTTTTCAACGTTTCCTTATCACCAGCGTACTGCAGTCAGTAAACGACTGTGGGGGTGCCCAGTTGGATGTTAATGCCTTGGATGCCTTACTGTGGCAAACTGTGCCTGGAACACACGGTTGTAACTTGTGCTGTCATGCCGCGGATCCCTCCCTGTGTGAGTTGATCCACTTTTACTAGCAGTGTATGACTCGGTTCTTTCCATCAGAGAACGAATCAGTGACAGTTGTGGCAGTTGAATTTTGACGTATGGCTGACCACAAAGGTTTTTTTTCTGTCCTAAAGTTGGCTTCCGTGTCAACATGTGGCTGTCATCATTGGGTAGCATGATGAAGCCTGTCGGTGTTACCAAATGAGCTCCTATTTTCCCGTTACATCCAAATAGGTTTTCGTGAATTTGAAATTAAACGCATGATTGTAAAATGAAACTTTATATTAAATAGATATCTGCCGCAGTCGAAAGAACATTATAATCACTGCTGAGAGTTTCTTCCCGGATGTGTTTACTCGACTCTGTTGTGGTGTCTATTGTGGTTCTACATCTGGATCTGTCCCATGCAGACTGACTGCGAAACTGCCGTTTAAGGTTGCATGGGCCTACTATGATACAGGAACTTATAGCCCAACGCAGTCTCCATTTACACATGGATCTGAAATGCGCTGACTTTTGTCTCTGTGTATTTGGATCTACACCGCAGTGACCGAGAGTGCGACACTTTTCCTGTCTACGGATTCCTTCTCTTGATCAACTGTGTAAAGATTGAAGTTGTATCCAGAATTGGTACACGTGCATCTTGTCTAGACAGAAGGGGCTAGTGTATGGATTTCCTTTCCGTGAGTCTGCATTCTACAACCTGTATTAATATCTACATTTACTGTCCTTGGGTCTCTATTCTACAAGCTGAGGTAATATCCACGTATGTGATCCGTGAATCGGCATTTTATAAAACGATTTAGTATCCAAGTTTACCATACGTGAGTCTTGTACTCTACAATTTGAAGTAGCACCCACTTGTAGTATCCATGATTCCGTCTTCTACAAACTGATTTACTATCCACGTTCACTGTACTGGTGTCTGTATTACACATGTGACAGTTTCTGAAAAGTTGATATTTAGGGTCCATCGTTTCCCTGTCCACGAATGTGTTGTTAAAAACCAGTACTGCATCGGAAGTTCCCAGCTCTTCGTATAGAAGGATCTTTACGCACACCAACACACCGTCACTCTGCCCATGGTCTGTGCCTATGGATGTGCAGTAGACTTCACACACACACCAACACACCGTCTCTCTGCCCGTGGTCTGTGCCTATGGATGTGCAGTAGACTTCACACACACACCAACACACCGTCACTCTGCCCGTGGTCTGTGCCTATAATGTGCAGTAGACTTCACACACCAACACACCGTCTCTCTGCCCGTGGTCTGTGCCTATAATGTGCAGTAGACTTCACACACACACCAACACACCGTCACTCTGCCCGTGGTCTGTGCCTATGGATGTGCAGTAGACTTCACACACACCCCAACACACCTCACTCTGCCGTGGTCTGTGCCTATAATGGGCAGTAGATTTCACACACACCCCCAACACACCGTCTCTCTCCCCGTGGTCTGTGCCTATGGATGTGCAGTAGACTACGTGGGGGGTCTTCTGGCGCAAAACTGACGTCCTCATCATGGCGGCGTCTGGAAGAGCAATCCGCTCCAACTCCAAATCGACTGGCATGAACGCCGATATTGAGGTAAGGCCACGCTTGTCTGTCTGGTCTCTGAACAATGCGGCGACGGCGCCAATCCAAGTGTCAGTTTCAAGCTTATCAAGGGGCCATCATCACTACATGCGGATTTAGTCCATATGCGCTTCACCACAACTACTGATCGATCCACGAGGTCACGTTTGTACGCAATTGAATAGATGAATGAGAGCATGAGTATTCGGGGAAAAAGAGTTGGGAAGAGGGTTTGTGGTTGAGGTATAGTAGAGACGGACTGAGATCCCGGCACGATGGTCAGAACGTGAGTGGCTAACACAGTCGGCGTCATTGTTGCAGGTGTGTGTGTGTGTGTGTGTGTGTGTGTGTGTGTGTGGTGTGTGTGGTTGTGCGCGTCCATGCGTGCGTGCGTGGTGTGTTTGTCGCTGTGTGTTTGCGCGCGCGGCGTGCGTGTGGGGGTGAGGGAATTTGCGCGCGCGTGCGGCCGCGCGCGGTGTGTGTGTGTGTGTGTGTGTAGTGTACTAGGCCATCTGAAAAGGGATTTAAAACTGGTCAGAGGCCCGAAAAGTGGTGTCTTCGAAAAACCAACGTTTTCTTTTTCTTCTGAATCTAGTTTTTCATATGGATCAATATACATTTTTTCTGTAGGATATATGAAAAAAAATTTGCATCTTTTAACAGCTGATTTAAAAATGAATAATTCACACTTCACGAGTAATTTTTGAAAAATCGAAGATTTTAAAATGTCGAAAACGCTACTGTAGAGCATTCGACATTGACGGGAAATGAAGGATTTAAGCGTCAAAATGACGCATGTATACTTTTTTCTAGTAAATTATGAAAATCTTAAAAAAATGCATTTGAAAATTCGGAAAACAATATATGGACTCTGGGAATGAAAGTGTGTGTGTGTGTGTGTGGTGTGTGTAATTAAATGCGGTTGTAGTAGTGAATGGTTTGTAAGTGAAATTTGTTTGGAATATTGATATGTATATAATTTATCATTCCCTTCCCGTATCCTTGCATTCCGTAAATGCCTATACGTGTCTGTCTGTCTTTGTAAAGTGAGAGAGAGAGGAGAGAGAGAGAGAGAGAGGGAGAGAGAGAGGAGGAGAGAGAGAGAGAGAGTGTGTGTGTGTGTTTAAATGAATTGTCGCACGCATTCTATATTGCAGATGTTTTATACATTTTTACCGCGTTGGATGACCTTGTTGTATCATATGATGTCGTCGTGTATTGAATTACATTGCGTTGGGTCGTTAAAAAAAAGCAGAAAAAAAGAGGTGCATCTTTAGCGGTGGATTGAATTCTCAAAAGAATAGAGACGAATATTTTCACCTACGTTTTTCACAAATACATCCCCCCCCCCCTTTTTTTTTTTTTTAAAGCAACGAGTGTTTTCTTTGACGTTATTCCCGTTTCTTTCCTTGAAATTTTAAAGGGACGCTTTGCGTAAATTTACGAGTTTGTAATTCTCTGGAGTCAGAAAGTTTCGAAACCATGTTTACCCCCAGCCATCCTCCCACTGGCTCTTCATTCCCATCCTCCCTACATTCGCACAACAGATAAAAAAGCAAAATGTTTTACAATGCTTTCATTCTAGATGACATTAACAAGACAAGCGTGAACAGGCAAGGTCTTTTTATAAAATTTTCGTGGAATGAATTTTCCTCTTAAATCTTGGTATTTCTGGACAAGGTAATGCAAAAATGCACTTCATCTTCTCTTGACTGTCGACATATTGGACATAGCAGATCAGAGTTATTGATTTGTTTATGACGATAATGATGAACAAAAATATCAGACACTCTAGTTCTAAACTTAGTCATTATAAACTTTAGGTGCCCTGTCCATACCTTTGCATGTGCACTGGGAGGAGAATGAAGATAATTAATATATTCTATAAAAAACTAACCTGTTACTATTTTGAACATGGAAATTCCAGTCTTGCCATCTACAAACGATAAGTCTTTTTTTAAAAACGTACGGACAAAGTTGTTCATATCTCCGACACCTTGGTTTAACCCACACTTTCCCAAACCATATTCGTATAATTTCATTCTAACATGCGACACCCAGTTCATCTTGCCTCTATTATCTAGTTCTAACAGCATTTTATACGCTTTATGAGGCAATCTATGTTCAGCCATATGAGTTAGTTTTAACCAGTACTTGACACATTTAACGTGGGTGCAAAGATATGGGGTATCTGTCAGTCTCACCATAAAACAAAATCATTTGGTGTTTGTGGTGAGACACCCCAAAAAATTTTTTTTTAAAACAAATAAATGAACCTTTTCGCATTGTGCAGCTCCAGTATCAAGACCCCAAGTTCAGCCCATATTGTAACATAGGTAGGATTTTAGCATTCAACAATTTCAAACAAGGCAAGAGATTCTTGTTAAGCATCGACAATAAAACATAGCAATGCGTTTTGGCTCTGCAAGCAATATCTTTACATGCAAAAGTGAAACTTAATCTCGTAGATAATTATATCCCTAATATTTATAT
>CM031600.1:46801294-46808794 GCA_018398815.1 Conus ventricosus | reverse complement strand
CGGAGGGGGTTTGCAAGAGGGGGGTGTGGTGGGATGGCAGAGTGGAGGGGATGGAACAGATGATTTGCCACATGAATGTATTGATCGTGCAGGGAGTCGGGGTCGGATGGGGATAGGGGAGAGAAGCAGCTGAAAGGAGGGGAGTGGTGGTGGAGGCATGTCAGAACGGGGGAAAGGTGGTGGTTGTTATTGTTATCGTTGTTTTTGTTGTTGTTATTTGCCGTGTCGTCTTTTGCGCTCACACCGTGTGGCATTACTTTCACGCCGTTCATTCGGGAACTATCCAACACAGTCTTACCCAGGTTCGAGCAGTCGCAGCCCTAGCACTCCAGTCCACGTGGAGTAATCGGTGTTAAGTCGTCATGAGGCAGCTCGTTAGAGGAGACGCTGCCGAATCTCTTCAGTGGTGTTCAGATGTGCCTGTTCTGATCTAGGCACTACCTTGCAGAGAATCAAACCAGCAGACATCGGGGGAAAACAAGCTTCTCTCCGGCGTTAGCGAAAAAAGATTGAATATCTATTTGTCTTCCTATGTATGTATGTATGTATGCATGTATGTATGTATGTATGTATTATGTATGTATGTATGTATCTATCTTCTATCTATCTATCTATCTATCTATCTATCTATCTATCTATATGTGTGTGAAAAAAATTCCCGCTGAAGCATTAGTTCTCGAACCCGCTTTCGCGTAAAGAGTAACAGAAAGACTCTACACATCCATTGTTTGATTTGTAACAGAAAGACTCTACAGAACCACGTTGATTCGTAACAGAAAAACTCTACACCTCTACAGAACCACGTTGATTTGTAACAGAAAGACTCTACAGAACCACGTTGATTTGTGACAGAAAGACTCTACACCTCTACAGAACCACGTTGATTTGTAACAGAAAGACTCTACAGAACGGTGTTGATTTGTAACAGAAAGACTCTACACCTCTACAGAACCACGTTGATTTGTAAAGAAAAACTCTACACCTCTACAGAACCACGTTGATTTGTAACAGAAAAACTCTACACCTCTACAGAACCACGTTGATTTGTAACAGGAAGTCTCTACACCTCTACAGAACCACGTTGATTTGTAACAGGAAGTCTCTACACCTCTACAGAACTACGTTGATTTGTAACAGAAAGTCTCTACACCTCTACAGAACCACGTTGATTTGTAAAGAAGACTCTACACCTCTACAGAACTACGTTGATTTGTAACAGAAAGTCTCTACACCTCTACAGAACCACGTTGATTTGTAACAGAGAGACTCTACACCTCTACAGAACCACGTTGATTTGTAACAGAGAGACTCTACACCTCTACAGAACCACGTTGATTTGTAACAGAAAGACTCTACAACTCTACAGAACCACGTTGATTTGTAACAGAAAGACTCTACACCTCTACAGAACCACGTTGATTTGTAACAGACTCTGCAACTCTATCAGAACCATGTTGATTTGTAACAGACTCTACAACTCTACAGAACCACGTTGATTTGTAACAGAAAGACTCTCACACCTCTACAGAACCACATTGATTTGTAACAGACTCTGCAACTCTACAGAACCACGTTGATTTGTAAAAAAAGACTCTACAACTCTACAGAACCACGTTGATTTGTAACAGAAAGACTCTACACCTCTACAGAACCACGTTGATTTGTAACAGAAAGACTCTACAACTCTACAGAACCACGTTGATTTGTAACAGAAAGACTCTACAACTCTTACAGAACCACATTGATTTGTAACAGAAAGACTCTATACCTCTACAGAACCACGTTGATTTGTAACAGAAAGACTCTGCAACTCTACAGAACCACGTTGATTTTTGTAACAGAAAGACTCTATGACCTCTACAGAACCACGTTGATTTGTAACAGAAAGACTTTGCAACTCTACAGAACCACGTTGATTTGTAACAGAAAGACCTACAACTCTACAGAACCACATTGATAATTTGTAACAGAAAGTCTCTACACCTCTACAGAACCACGTTGTTTTGTAACAGAGAGACTCTACACCTCTACAGAACCACGTTGATTTGTAACAGAAAGACTCTACACCTCTACAGAACCACGTTGATTTGTAACAGATAGACTCTACACCTCTACAGAACCACGTTGATTTGTAACAAAAAGACTCTACAACTCTACAGAACCATGTTGATTTGTAACAGAAAGACTGTACAACTCTACAGAACCACGTTGATTTGTAACAGAGAGACTCTACAACTCTACAGAACCACGTTGATTTGTAACAGAGAGACTCTACACCTCTACAGAATCACGTTGATTTGTAACAGAGAGACTCTACAACTCTACAGAACCACTTTGATTTGTAACAGAAAGATTCTACAACCTCTACAGAACCACGTTGATTTGTAACAGATAGACTCTACAGCTCTACAGAACCACATTGATTTGTAACAGACTCTGCAACTCTACAGAACCACATTGATTTGTAACAGAAAGACTGTACAACTCTACAGAACCACGTTAATTTTATTTGCAACAGAAAGACTCTACAACTATACAGAACCACGTTGATTTGTAACAGAAAGACTCTACAACTGTACAGAACCACGTTGATTTGTAACAGAGAGACTCTACAACTCTACAGAACCACGTTGATTTGTAACAGAAAGACTCTACACCTCTACAGAACCACGTTGATTTGTAACAGAAAGACTCTACACCTCTACAGAACCACGTTGTTTTGTAACAGAAAGACTCTACACCTCTACAGAATCACGTTGATTTGTAACAGAAAGACTCTACACCTCTACAGAACCACGTTGATTTGTAACAGAAAGACTCTACACCTCTACAGAACCACGTTGATTTGTAACAGAAAGTCTCTACACCTCTACAGAACCACGTTGATTTGTAACAGAGAGACTCTACACCTCTCTAGAACCACGTTGATTTGTAACAGAGAGACTCTACACCTCTACAGAACCACGTTGATTTGTAACAGAAAGACTTTACACCTCTACAGAACCACGTTGATTTGTAACAGAAAGACTCTACAGCTCTGCAGAACCACTTTGATTTGTAGCAGAAAGACTCTACAAGTCTACAGAACCACTTTGATTTGTAACAGAAAGACTCTACAAGTCTACAGAACCACGTTGATTTGTAACAGAGAGACTCTACACCTCTACAGAACCACGTTGATTTGTAACAGAGAGACTCTACAACTCTACAGAACAACGTTGATTTGTAACAGAGAGACTCTACAACTCTACAGAACCACGTTGATTTGTAACAGAAAGACTCTACAACTCTACAGAACCACGTTGATTTGTAAAGAAAGACTGTACAACTATACAGAACCACGTTGATTTGTTTTGTAACAGAAAAAACTCTACAACTCTACAGAACCACGTTGATTTGTAACAGAAAGACTCTACACCTCTACAGAACCACGTTGATTTGTAACAGAGAGACTCTACAACTCTACAGAACCACGTTGATTTGTAACAGAAAGACTACACCTCTACAGAACCACGATGATTTGTAGTCATGTTCTGCGGGATTCTCCAACTTCTTCTGTATAAAACAAAAGACATTTCAGTGCCATGTGCGCGTGCGTCTCTTTGAGTGTAGCGGACACTGAGAAGGTAGGCTACTTGGTAAGAAGATGACTCATCAGCACGCTGATCAATGAACCGGTTTTCCTTCCTGAGTCCAGAAACAGGAGCTGATTATTGAGCAGGAAATGTGAGCCCGGAAGGACTGGGTGGTGGTGGTGGTGGTGGTAGTGTGGTGGTGGTGGTGGTGGTGGTGGTAAGGGGGGTATATAATTTTACCAGCTTGGAAAGACTCGCTTGTTGTGGCTGTATTATGTTTGGGTTTTGGTAGACGTGCCCCTGTCTGTCTGTCTGCTGGTTTCTGTCTCTGTTTGTCTGGCTGGTTGGCTGCCTGCCTGTCTGTCTGTCTGTTTCCCGTTCAGTCTGTTTGCATGCTTACCTCTGTCTGTGTCTGGCCGGCTGGCTGGCTGCCTGCCTGCCAGTCTATCTGTCTCCCCCCACCTTCGCTCTGTCACCGTCTCTGTCTGTCTGTCTGTCTGTCTGTCTGTCTCAGAGTGTGTATGTGCGCGCGCGCGCGCGCGTGTGTGTGTGTGTGTGTGTGTGTGTGTGTGTGTGTGGAGAGAGAAGAGAGAGAGAGAGAGAGAGAGAGAGAGAGAGAGAGGGGGGGGGGTATGCAGACGGACAGAAAGGCAGTTAGAAAGAGACAGACGAATCGCATCAAAGCATTTGACTGGTTTGTTTACTGGATGTGTGGTTGGTTTCCTCTGTATGATAGCCCAGCCGATCTACTCTGGCACAGGGAGTCCTTTTTAGGGCTGGATTGATAGCGTGATTACTTCTTCCTTAGTTTGTGATAGCCTGGTGCCGTTACGAACATTGTCAACAAGCAGAAGGGAGTTTGGTATCGGGGAAGGCAGAAGCGGACGGGGGCGCACATAGGAGGGGTGGGGAAAGGCCTGCTCTGTGTGAATACTGAGTCGTGAGGGGAATGGACCGCTTTGTGTGATTCATGAGTAGTTAGGGGAGTGGACTGCCTTGTGTGATTAATGAGTTGTGAGGGAGTGGACTTTTGCGTGAATAATGAGTTGTGAGGGGAGTGGACTGCTCTGTGTGAATAATGAGTTCTGAGGGAGTGGACTGCTTTGTGTGATTATGATAGCTAGGAGGGTGCTTGTGGAAATGAGTAGTTAGGGAGGACTGTTGGTGATAGAGTGTAGAGAGGCTGCTTTGTGTGATTAATGAGTAGTTAGGGGAGGGGACTGCTTTGTGTGATTAATGAGTAGTTAGGGATGGGACTGCTTTGTGTGATTAATGAGTAGTTAGGAGAGGGGACTGCTTTGTGTGATTAATGAGTAGTTAGGAGAGGGGACTGCTTTGTGTGATTAATGAGTAGTTAGGGGAGGGACTGCTTTGTGTGATTAATGAGTAGTTAGGGAGGGGACTACTTTGTGTGATTAATGAGGGGTTAAGACGTTCACCTGCCAATCCAGCGTGTGAGAAGTGCGTAGGTTCGAGCCCTGCCTTTCTCGCCCTTTCTTTCCCAGTTTGAATGACAAATCGAACTGAACGTCAAGTCCATCGGACGGGGACTATAAGCGAGTCAGACCCGTGTACCTTCCTGGCCCCTGCACACGTTAAAGAACCCACGGCAGTTGAAAATCGAAAAGAGCAGGGGTGTTTCCCGCTGCTCTGGCAAAATTGATGTAGATTGAAGATAGCCGCCTGGTATTTCTTACCAAGCCACAAAAATGGTCACTTACTGTTATCGTGTGCCATCGTGTACCGGTGTACACATCGCATGCATCCTATGTTAGAAACTGGAGGAATAAATGAGATAAATGAAAATGAGTGACTGATATTTGAATGGTACGGGAAACGACTGAATGAGCGCCAGTAGGCTGCTCTTCGGCCGACTCTACCTGGGTAGGCAGCCCATTGAGTGAGTGAGGTAGTGTGTTTATTGTAAAGCACTTAGAGCTTGGTCTGTGACCAAGGATAGGCGCTATATAAATACCCATATATAATAATAAATAATAATAATAATAAAATAATAATATAATGAGATGTGAGGAGAGGGGACTGCTTTGTGTGATTAATAAGATGTGAGGAGAGGGGACTGCTTTGTGTGAATAATGAGTAGTTAGGGGAGGGGACTGCTTTGTGTGATTAATGAGATGTGAGGAGAGGGGACTGCTTTGTGTGAATAATGAGTAGTTAGGGGAGGGGACTGCTTTGTGTGATTAATGAGATGTGAGGAGAGGGGACTGCTTTGTGTGAATAATGAGATGTGAGGAGAGGGGACTGCTCTGTGTGATTAATGAGATGTGAGGAGAGGGGACTGCTCTGTGTGATTAATGAGTAAACGCTTTGACAACTGGCGAGCGGTGGCGATGGAGTTGACAGTAATCGGCAGTACACGCAGGACGACACACAAAGGAGAGAGAGAGAGAGAAGAGAGAGAGAGAGAGAGAGAGAGAGAGAGAGAGAGAGAGAGAAGAGAGAGAGAGAGAAAAAGAAGAAGTAGAAGAAGAAGGAGAAGGAGGAGGAGGGGAGAGAGAAAGAAAGAAAGAAGAAGAAGAACAACAACAACAACAGCAACAACACAACAACAACCATAACAACACCAACAACAATGATTGAAGAGGAGGAGGAGCCGGGGGGGGGGGGGGGGGGAGAGAGAGAGAGAGAGAGGAGAGAGAGAGAGAGAGAGAGAGAGAGCGATATATTCCCAAATGATATCAGTGGGATTATATGGAAAAAAGGAAAGGCAGACAACCACAGCAATCACACAGTAGGCGAGCAAGAGTAGTAATTATCATAAAGCTATTCTAGAATTGCAATTAAGTATTCTCTCTGGGACTTAACATTTGCTGGAACTACATGAAAAAGAAAGGCATCCTTTCAATGGGTCTGCAAAAACGATCTTAACTAATGTAGCCAACTTCAACAAAGTTAAAGAGACTTGTAACTAAGCTGTAGGACTGAAATGCATATAAATGTTTGTAGTTGTACGCGGTGAGCAGCTGTTTTTCTACATATTATAAAAAAAGGACCCTGGCATCTAGACTCGTACATGTGTCGTGGCATTTACATTTTGAGCACACTCTCCCATTAAGTACGATTGCATACGTCCTCTCTATACACAGACATAGACACAGACACAGACAGACAGACAACAGACAGACAGACACACACACACACACACACACACACACACACACACACACACACACACACACATACACACTCACACTCACACATACACACACACACACACACACACACACTCACACTCACACAGACAGCACACACACACACACACACACAACACACACACACACACACACCACACACACACACACACACACACACTCACACACACACACAGACAGACAGACACCACACACACACACATACACACACACACACACACACACACACACACACACACACACACACACACACACACCCACACACACCCGTCTGTCTCTGTCTCCTTGACGGTCTGTTTGTGTCTGTGTTTCTGTCTGTCTGTCTGTCTGTCTGTCTTCTCTCCAAAAAAAAAAAAGTAATAAACTCCATACTCGATGCAAAACATACATGATCATGAAAATATATCAGCCTTCCAGATGGAAGACACCAGTGCCAGGCTTTACTACCGTGTACACACACACGCACACAGCACGCCGCACGCACGCCGCACGCCACACACACACACACACACACACACACACACACACACACACACACACACACACACACACACACACACTGACTGACTGACTGACTGACTGACTGACTGATTCACTCACTCACTCACTCACTCACTCACTCATATACAGATAAGGATACTGAAGAACAGAACGCTTGTAGAACACAATTTCCGAATCAATTTCTTTCGTTCTGTTCAGATTCTTTGACGCAGACAAAATAAACATCCTCCAAGGGCAAAGTTTGGAAAGGA
>CM031600.1:46776294-46791294 GCA_018398815.1 Conus ventricosus | reverse complement strand
TTATAACGGCCGCCAAGAAAGTTATATTTTGGCCAGCGCTGCTTGATCGTCTGGTTTGTTTGTTTGTCTACAGAATGTTGCAAACGCTGCTGAACCTATATTCACCAGACTTTGTCAAAACATGAAATATGACGCAGGGACGAACCCATAACATTTTCTTTATAGATCCGGGTGCTAAAACATGAAATATGACGCAGGGACGAACCTATAACATTTTCTTTATAGATCCGGGTGTCAAAACATGAAATATGACGCAGGAACGAACCCATCACATTCTCTTTATAGATCAGGGGTGCGGATTCCAATCAAATGGCGGATCCAAAATCGTTCAGCAAGATTATTGCACTTTTCAATGCGCAAAAGCTGATGAAATATTACTAATAAAACTTGGTGGATAGGTACAGTGTGGCTAAAGAACCATTCAATTTTGGCGTTGATCCGTAGCGCAGATCCGTATTAAAAAGAGGATCCTGGTTCTGGTCACAGCAATAAAAAGGATATCATTCATTTTCCCCAGAGCGTACATGCCGCACACCTGAAGCTACGAACTGATATATGTTTATGAAGTAATATTTTTTCACGGAGTATTGAAACGTGTTATTTATGTAAGAGTTGACATTTCGTATTTTGCATGCCATCTCAAATATACTTCGAAATTATCACCGTCAGTCAGTGCAAACTGTTGTTTCCTTTTGAAGGAAAAAAAAAAGTTTACTCACGAACTAACTCGAAGCGCGGATCCAAGATTCGTTTGATCTTTGCAGAGAGCTGCGCTCTCCTGAGTGCTCTTCTAGTTCCCATGTTTCTGATTTGGTGTTTAGATGTTGTGGTGATCGTTTAGTGCGTGCTCTCCGTTTGTTGACTGGCTTCAGTGCTTTTTTGGCTATAAAAGATTTCCTTGGTTATAAAAAAAATCAGCATCTTTGGATATGAGTACTGGATTAACTTTTAACTGTCTGTCTTAAATCCAATCTAAACATACATCATTCTGGAAATTGTATTGCACCTCACGAAGAGTAATGGATTGTTAAACGTAGAAACTTGTGCGACAGAAGAATATGTGATTACTAATAAGAATTGGAAGGGAGACAAATTTAGGAAGTATGTTTAAGGTAGGTTGTTCTGGCGATTTTGTATTGCGCGTAAGCTGTGAATATGCAATAGAATGTATGTAATCCATTTACTAACTACGAAAGAAATACAGAATGTATTTCTACATACATTATGCACAAACAACGCATCAATACAAAATCTTATATCCTCTGCATCTTTATGATAATGCGGTAGTTTGTTTTCTTTTGACCCGTGTCCACCATTGTTTCTGTTTCTGTAATCAGTCCCTTTGTTGTAGATCTCATGTCGCAATTTGTTGTGGTCATGAGGAGACAGGCATTTGTGGAAGGAACAGTCGCTCTGATTTCACTGCATTGGGACCCGCCGCGTAGGTCGTGAATGGATCAGAGCTTGTGATATTATTCGTAGGTGGACGTCTGATTTAGAAGCACACACACACACACCACACACACACACACACACACACACACACCACACACGTTCAAAGTGTTTATTCCTTTAAATACTTGATGGGATGTGGAAGATGACATTTGTTTAAGCAGGTGTTGGATCAAAGAAATGCGCCATGAATGTTTAAATTATTTTTAAAAAAACGACAGACAGGCTCACACACACACGCGCGCGCGCACACACACACACACACACACACACCACACACACACACACACTCTCTCTCTCTCTCTCTCTCTCTCTCTCTCTCTCCCACTCACACACACACACACACACACACACACACACACACACACACACACACACACATGCGGTCGCGCACATAGAGACGATTTAATTTCCTGCGCCTGCAGCAGAACAAGCAACATTTCAGGCAATAGGTTCAGGTGGCATAAACGACAGCGCACTCAAGTGACACCACGGCAGACGCTAGCTTTGTCAGCAAAGCGTGCAACAGTGTGGGCCTGAACCAGGGGCGGTGCCCAGTTCACAAACGCTCGGCTGAGCAAGCAGAATCGAAGACGAGGTCACTAACCCATTCTTGCGGTATGACGATCCATGGCGAGATTTTTATCTAGTATTTTTGTTTCCGTGATTAACAGCTTGGTCGCTTGGGCAAAGAACTACAATTTCGATGGTCAGAAAGTGTGAACATCAATAGGTGTATGTGTGTGTGTGTGTGTGTGTGTGTGTGTGTGTGTGTGTGTGTGTGTGTGTGTGTGTGCGACAGACAGACAGACAGACAGAGAGAGAGAGAAGTATTTGGATAACAGGCAAAGTTGGATCATGAATTATAACCAAAACCGACGAATGGGGTCGTTTTCATCATTATGTTTGTTTCTTTTCTCTTTGTTAAAGAATTTTGTATTCACACATTTTCCAGAGACTCATCTCTCCCCCTCCCCTAGATTCTGTTATTTTTATATTATCGGAAACATTGTCAAAATAATCTAGACCTTCTGAATGGCTGATTTATCATTAGAAAAAATTCAGTGCAGCATGTACATCTCGGGAAAACGTTATTTGTGTATAACGTCGAAAAAGAACTAATGGAAATGCATTCTACTGTCGCTTAAATGAAGTTTTTCAGTCTATAAAATGCACGAGAGGTGGGCTGTTCCCGTGACGATGGCCTTGTAAATGTATTTGAAAATCTGAGGAACGTGTGTGTTGTGTATGTGTGTGTTTTGTGTGTGTGTTGTGTGTGTGGCGCGCGCGCGCGCGCGTTCATGCATACACGCATCATATGTGTACCTCTTCTGAACACATCACGTAGGCCTAATAAAATATTTGCAAAGAGGTAAACGTATTTTGTTCAAGAGTGTATGAATATTACAACGTTTAATCCTAGGAGATAGGAGAAGTAGTTTTATTTGCTTTTATTGTTGTTTGTTTGTTTGTTTGCCCACTGATTGTTAAACGTCTTCTCATCACACTATCAACGAAAGGATCACGTTCCTCATCTGCTCGATCTCACCAGGGACCTGTTGATACAGGAGTTAGCTTTCTTGTCGATCTTGGTCCTGCATACACGAGCTACAGATCACACTTTATTGTACTTCAATACCCCTTGTTTCACTTCTCCACGAGATAATGAATACCCAGTACATTTGGAGACAGAAGGTGCGATGCCACCACACATGTTTAGAATGTTCGGGATGTGAAACACTGCAGACGGTGCAACAGCCGGTGCCAGAAACACTTTCCCATCAGTTTGTGAATCGCAGGTATGAGCCTCGGCAGTACTTGTTGGGTGTGTCTTGGAGCGGATTTTTTGTGTGTCTTTTTTTGATGTATTGTGGAGTGGTATTTTTTCTGTTGGATGTTAAATGCTTTGTGGAGCGCGGATGCCCCCACCCACCCCACCCCTATCTTTCAGATTAATTGTTGTACAGATCTGCTACCGTGGCCAAGCCCTCTTGTTGTATATAATATATATATACTCGCAGAAAATCAGATACGATGCTAAAGATCCCATAATCCATTCCAGCATTTGGAAGGTTATCGGATAGGCAACACGTGTTCTTTCTGTCTGTTTTGTGTGTCTGTGTCCAGCGTTGTCTGCCTGTGTTGTTATTGATACAGATCCACCCTTTTTGCCTGACCTTCTCCAGACTTAGCCTGGTGACCCATTGCTTAAAATACGTTTTTATTTTGTTTGGGTAACTGATTGAGCATGTTGACGAGAGTTCTTATAGTGTGAAGCCAGTGTTTACAGCGTGCGTGAAAAAAGACTGGGATGATGTTTTTTTGCAGTGTGGTATTTATAGAGTATTATGCCGGCAGACATCATTACAATGTCCAGTGCATCTGTGCAGGTCATCAACGCTGATCAAAATAGCATGTGATCAATACCAAACATTCATTCTTCTTACACACCCTTCGCTTCCTCCTCTCCCCTTACACTCCCGCTCCACGCACCCCCTTCACACACAGAGAGATACAAAGACACCACACACACACACACACACACACACACACACACACACACACACACACACAACGATTTCCAAAAAAAAAAAACCCACTTCCCTGATAGATGATCAGCCTTTACGTGCTTTTCCGAGGAAAACGGATAAGATGATCCACAGTTTTTGTCGCCATCGCTTTCCCTCATGGCACGTTTTGTTTGTATGTAGCATTCCACATTTCCATTTCCGTGGAAACGTATTGCAGAAGATACTGTTGTTTTTCTTTTGGACAGAAAGTTGTTTATGTGAGGTGTTGTAAATAGTGAGAAATATTAATTCAGTAAATTTTCTGTTGTGGGGTGTAAGGTAAAAAGGCATACAAACGAAGGTGAAAAGTGACACACCACGAAACAGACATGTGTATTTTGGTTAAAGACGTCTTCGTTAGACGTCACGAAGAACAGACATGAAAAATGCACTAGACAATACACCCTAGATAGCCGTCAGCAGCTGAATCAAGAATGCAGTAATATGATTTTGTCAACTGTCACTTCTGTCTCGTAGTATTTGCTGTCAGCTCAGTTTAAGAAGAAATGGAAGAGTGTGACATGACAATTGCCAGCCCACATCATCCTTTCTCCCCGCCGCACACCTCTCTGTCTGTCTGTCTGTCTGTCTGTCTCTCTCTCTCTCTCTGTCCACCTGTCTGCTCCACAAAGCTCAATTAGGGTTATCAGTTTGTGTCATTTTTCAATGCCTATGGCCACCCCTTCAACCCCTTCTTCAGCTACCTCCCTCCCTGTGTGCCTCTGGCTGTCTCTTGTAGCAAACCAAGTACGCTAGGATGTATACCGATGTCAACAAAGGAACAGAGAATTTTGACAAAACTGTAACGCAGTCACCAAACCCGCTCATCTCTCCACCACTCCCCAACCCCATTCTCCTGCTTCTCTGATGGGGGAGAGCTTGTGCTTCTTGTAAACCTGTTGAACTTCGGGCAGAGACTTCTCTACACACCGTCAGAGAACCTGTCAATCACCCTCTCTCCACTTCTGTTGACACCCACCCTGGTCACAGGAACGAGGGCCGTAGGCCATTGCGCGATCTACCCGTGCTTCATGCAAATTACATGGACCAGTCGGACGTCCATGCTTGCACATCTCATACGGGTGGACATCGTAGTTTTGTTCATTAGCATAAATGCTGACAAACACCAGGATCTTAGAGAAGACCATTTTCTGATCCTAACAACGTTATGTTACATCACAGGTGTTGAGAAGTGGTGGGTCTCATTCAGATCACCTCCACCCCCCCCCCCCCCCCCCCCCCCCTCAGATTAAGAGCACTCCCATCTTTTCTACAATGGTATTATTGGCTGTGCTGTTCGTCTGACAAGCTGTCAATCAGATCAGACAGGCATCAGTAACCTGTGTAGCTTAGCACGCAAAAAGGGGAGATCAAGCCTCCTCACTTCACTGTTCCACCACAGGCTGTAAGACTCATCACGGTCAGTGTCAGACACAGGCGTATACCAGACAGGGGAATGTTCATCTCTCCTTAACTGAGATCCTGTGTCAAGTTTCAATGATCCGTCTTGAAGAAATGTAAGTTGAAACTAAGTTCCTAAGCCTTGAGACAATGCATTGCTTGTATTTATATGTTTAACAGTATAAATTTATGCCAGCACTCTGTAACATCTGTCGAGATGCTGGACGAATATTCTGACAATTTAACATCATGTTACTACTTGGTAAAATTTGGTAGGATGATTGATGTAGATTATACTTTAACAGTATAACTTTTGCCAACAACACTGAATACTATCTTTAAGATGATCACTGAATGCTGTCTTCTGACAGGATGACTGTATGCCTGTACTTAATGATTGGTAGTAGGTGACTAATCAACATGTGTACTCGGGCAAAGAGTATTTCAGTACCTAGTTATTTCAGCTGAGTTCGTGACTAAACTGAAGAGTTTTTTCTCTTCCATTGTTCAGCAGTTTCTTGCTGTCTCATAACACTTGATAAAATCCACTCAAAACCTGAGTGGAGAACGAAAATGGAGACTAAGAATTAAGGCAGACACATTTATGCCAGTCTAATCTTTGCCGGCAGAGATCTCACACATTTACTGAAAGCCAGAGGACCAGTGTGAGGACTCGTCAAGCCAGACTCGCAACAACTTAAGTACAAACCAGGCTCTGCGTTATTGATAAAAACCTGGGACCCTGCGTCTGGCCCGACACAAGATCACGAATCAAAGCTTCCACGTGGCCAATCAGCCACTGATCAGACAGCCTACAGGACTGGTGGACCAGTCACCAGCAACTGGAGAGAGATCCTCACACCTGTCCAGTTGTAAAGCTAGGTAACGAAGAACCTCCAGGACATCAACAGTTATCAAAACATCCCTCCTTTTATGAGAGATAAAGTCTGGAAAGTCAACCCAAACAAAGACCGATTCAACTGAAGTTATATGGATTTGGTATATTTTACTCTTGTTAAAACAAGTAAAGTTGGTGTGTGAAATTGCACTGAACTTATGTCAGTTATGTGTTGTTCAACATCATTTCGTGTTTGAATTTATTTCTAATACTGTTCTGTCATTTGAAGCATAAGCACTTTTAAGTGCATAGCCAAAGGTGAATTGTTCCTGAGCCACTCTTGAGTATTTTAAACAGTCCCGAAAACAATGAAAATTCATGCTGATGACTAGTACCAGAAAGTTGCTCCTTCCATTCGTAGTAAGAGAGAGGATGGAGGTGAAATTTTGATCTGCAAACCACTTTATCTAATAGTGAAAACATTCCGCGAACTTCCCCTAGAGGACCACACCTGCCACCCATGCTCGTCACACGTATGGGAAATATCGCAGGTAATAGTAGGAAATTGTAGGGAAATTATCATAGGGAAAAGCAGCAGGACATTGTAGGGGGTTGTAGCATACTGAGAAGTTGTAGGAAACCGTAGGGGAGATTATCACAGGGGAAAGAAGTAGGAAAGTACAGGGGATAGTATCATGCAGGAAAGTAGAAGGTAACCGTAGGGGACAGTATCAAAGGGAACAATGATAGGAAATCGTCGGTGAAAGTAGTAAGGAGTAGGGGAGAGCAGTAGGAATATATAGAGGAAAGTATCGTAGGCAAAAGAAGTAGGATATCGCAGAGAGAAGTATCATTTGGGAAGTGGTAGTAAATCGTAGGATAAAATTAGGAAATCGTTAGGAAAACTATCATATTGGAAAGGAGTAGGAAATCATAGGGGAACGATGCAGGACATTAAAAAAACTAGTAATAAATTTGAGAGGAAAGTAATAAAGAAAATCGTGGGGGAAAATAGTGTGAAATACTTGAGGAAAATATTAGAAAAGCATAGAGAAAAGTTTCAAAAAATCATAAGAGGAACGTATGTCAGAAATCGTTGCGTAATAGTAAGAAATCGTATTGGAAACGTATCATTGGGGAAAGTGGTGGGAATTCGTAGGTGAAAGTAGCAGGAAATCGTAGGGTAGGTGTTATAGGGGAAAGTAATAGGAAATCAAAGAGGAAAGTAGTGAGAAATTGTCGGGGGAAGTATCGGATGTGAAAGTTGTAAGAATTCGTAGGATAAAATGTTGCAGGGAAAGGAAAAATACCAGAAAAATTTAGCGGAAAGTATGGCAGAGAAATGTCAGGGGAAAACGTTGAGGAAAGTATCACAGGAGAAACGAGGAAGACAATGCAGGGGAAGGGGGGGGGGGGGTATCAAAGGAGAAAGAACGAAGTCGTAAGGGAAAGTTGTAGAAAATCGTAAAGAAGGAAATAGTAACACAGAGTATTCTAGCGGACAGTAGCAAGAAATTGGGGGAAGCGAGTATTTTACAGTAGCAGCAAATCGTAAGAGGATGTCGGCCAATCTTAATAGTGGAGTCAGTATAACTTTAAACCTAAACAAAATTGCTATAGTAATTATATTCAGGCAACCTGTCATATGCACTGTGTATTAACAGATAAAATAAAGTTTACCGCAAATGAAGGTCAGTGATCAAAGGTCAAGGTCACGACGGAGACTTTTGTCTGGAAAACAAACAAATGTGTACCCTCCGGTCTATAACTTTTGTGTTTATTGTGCGATTCCCATCAAAAGTAACAGGCACATGTCCAACTAAATTATCTATAAATGTGCAAAATATAAAGTTTATATATTAATTACAAAGGTCAAAATTTGACCTTTTAATTCCATTCTGGCTGACCTTTCGCTGTTTAATTGCTCATAGCTGTCTGATGAACAAGAGGTGAGCTGCATTGTTCTGAGACTGGGCGTTTTCCACATGGAAATGAGTTTCACTGGATGCATCGGACACCTTATGCAAGGCAGTGGACTGCAAGAGGTCCTCGAGCTAGCACACGCTCCTAATGCTGTCATCCATATGCTGCAGGGAAAGGCTGTTTCAAGAGCATTCCAAGGACTCAATCTGGCCGACTCTGCTCTGAATGCACTCATCACATCCAAAGTGTTTGAGGTCTCTCTACCTGGTCCCATCCTTTATCTTCTTGATGACATACAGGTTGAAGAGGTCAACCCTGAAGATCTGCCACAAGATGTCCTTGACGTTATGGCACTGGAAGACGTAGCACCATCTACAGCTACACAGCTAGTGTCCCAAGAGCACAGCTTGAGTCCGGATGGAGATCTTGCGCTTGCAGCTGAGAAGTTTGATCAGCTACTGACTGGTGACATAGCTGCAACTGACCTTTGCGACGATGAAAACGTTTCTTTGATCCAACAAAGAATCCAGTTGAAAATGTCGGATCTGAAATGCTATCCTACCGTTGCTTTGTGGCTCCAGTTCATGTACTTAGTGGACATTTTGAGGCGACCGATCAAAGCAGAACGCAGTGGGAATTGGAACTTGCACCTGTCCACAGTCCGTGAAATGATGCCTTTGATGGCAGCAGCAGGACACAGCCTGTACGCCAAATCACTCCATCTGTATCTGCAGGACATGATGCAGCTTAAACAGACTCACCTAGACGTCTATGCAAGCTTCCAAATAGGGCATCATGTTATACGCCGATCTGATCGGCTGTGGGCGGACCTTTCTTCTGAGTTGTTGTAGAACAAGTCCTCATGAGAAGTGTGAAGTCGACAGGAGGACTGACAAGGGGACGAGGAATGTCCGAGACGCAGCGGACTGTATGGCTCCTGGGAACGCCTGCCTGTGCTGCTGTGAATGGTGCCATGCAAGGGTTTGCAGGATCCAGTATGCCACAAGGAGCAGCATGTGGACCTCACAGATGCACGGCAAGAAAAAGATGAGAAAAACGTCAGGGTGAAGTGTTATCATATGGGAAAGTATTGGGTACTTGTAAGGGAAAGTACCTGGAATTACACTAGTTGGAAATCTAGAGGAAAGTATAATTGGGTGAGGGCGAGGGGGGATAGTAAGATACTGTACATGAAAGTCCAGTGCAGAACGAAGAGTAGGAATTTGTAGGGGGAAACGACCCAAGGTGCCTCTGATAAGAGGATCAACATAGACGAGTCAGAATGTGCAGAAAATGATTAATCCTCTGAAATTAATGTACTGATCCCCCACTAGGTAGGAATCATCGAAAAATTAATTGGTGCTTGTGATGTTGAATAGCCCCCACCCTTTCTTCCCCTCACCCCTTTAACCTTTTCCCCTCTTTCCCTCCGCCAACCTGCCTCCCTGACTGAATTCCACCCCACCTGTCCAATCCTCTTTGTAATTTCCCGGCCAAGAGGAACAGAGAAGCGGAATGTTGTGGTGTGTGTGTGTGTGTGTGTGTGTGTGTGTGTGTGGTGTGTGTGTGTGTGCGTTCAGTCGTATGCGGTATGGATTTCACATTGTCGCCAATATGCCTGTCGTTCGATATTTAGCTTTTTTATGTTACCTTTTTTTCCCCTCAAGAGCACTCTCAAACCCAGACATCCTGTCGATATACGCTGCCGTCGATGCTCTCTCTCTTCTCTCACTGTCTCTCTCTGTCTCTCTCTGTCTCTCTCTCTCTCTCTCTCTCTTCTCTCTCTCTCTCTCTCTCTCTCTCTCTCTCTCTCTCTCCGTCCGCCTGTCTCTCTCTGTTGCTGTCTTTCTTTGTCTCTCTAGATCTGTCTCTTGTCTTTGTCTCTGTATCTCTGTGTTTTTGTCCCTGTCTCAGTCTTTTTGTCCCCGTTTCTGTCTTTTTGTCTGTCACTTTCTCTCTTTCTGTCTCAGTATCTCAGTCGTCAGTTCTGTCTGTCTGTCTGTCTGTCTGTCTGTCTCTCTCTCTCTCTCTCTCTCTCTCTCTCTCTCTCTCTTCTCTCTCTCTCTCTCTCTTCTCTTCTCTGTCTCTGTCTTCTGTCGTGCTTGTGTGGGAGAAAACTCAGAAATACTACAGCTATTTTCAGATAGATCCGGGGGGGGGGGGGGGGGATTGTTCTCCCTCGCACATCCTCTCTGCAAAACTGACAATCAGAGAGAGGAAAAAAGAGAAGAGAGAAAGGGGATGTGGGTAGGGTTGGGGTGGGGAGGGGGACGAAAGATAGCAGAAGAGAGGATGTGGGAGAGAATGAGATGATGCGGATGCAAAAAAGATATGGAGGAAAGGCAAAAACTGTGAGAGAAAAGGCAGAAGTGTTTTTGACATCCGATCTGTTTTGAGGATCTTGTGTGTGTGTGTGTGTGTGTTGTGCGTGTGTGTGTGTGGGGGTGTGTGTGGTGTGTGTGAGTGGTGTGTGTGTGTGTGTGTGTGTGTTGTGTGTGTTGTTGTAGTGAGCGTGTGTGTGTGTGTGTGTGTGTGTGTGTGTGTGTGTGTGTGTGTTGCTCTCTCTCAATTTGTGTGACTTTGATCTTGAAGGTGGCTTAGACTCTCGGCATTATCAGAAACTGTGTCAGTAAGAAATGTCTTGTCTGCCTATCAAAACAAAACAAAAATCTATAAACGTAAATACACACGCACGCACACACACACACGCGCACACACACACACACACACACACACACACACACACACACACCACACACACACACACACACTTTAAACATAAACCAGGTAAAAGTAATTCTGTACAGTCATGACTTTTAACACACGCTTATTGGAACTTGGTTTTCATCGGCCCACGTGGCGACGGAACGTGCTGGGCCAGAAATGTATGAGAAATCTCTGCCTGTGTCAAGATAGACATACTGACGGAGGAGGACGTCTACATGAATAGAACTGCAGCCTATGTTGTCTTTTTTTAAGCGTTGGTCTGAATAATTGTAGCACTAAGAGTTGCCCTGCCTGCTTCACGGTTGTTTTGACCACACTGGCGACTGCCCGACAACGTCCCTGCATCTGTCATGGTTCTCTGCAACCCTTTAACAGCCTGGCTACTCCTGATTCTCACTTCCTTGACTGTCAGCCCTTTCATCGTGTCCGTTGTACTGTGACTGGTAGAGTTAGTTTTGCCAGGCCGGTAAGCATCTTTTCATCATCTCTTTTAGACAGTGTTAAAGGTCGTCATCTCGTCCCGTGGCTCGTGTGGTTCTGTTTCGGAGTTCTTCATTTCTTCTGCGATCTTTCTACGAGATATTCCAGACATTACGGTAACACCAGTCCTAGACATGGCGGTAACACCAGTCTTGGACATGGCGGTAACACCAGTCTTAAACATGGCGGTAACACCAGTCTTAGACATGGCGGTAACACCAGTCTTGGACATGGCGGTAACACCAGTCTTAGACATGGCGGTAACACCAGTCTTAGACATGGCGGTAACGTCAATCATAGACACTGCGGTGACACCAGTCCCCTTATTTCCAGGATTTGTGTTAATCTTTGGGGATCAGCCGTACGTGTTCAAATTTCACATGCGTAGAGAAATGAGGAGAGAACCAGTGAACGCGTGAGCCCGACGTTTGATGCGATAGATGGTTTTACCACGCCACAGGTTTTCAGTGTTGTAAGCGCTGCTGTCCATGCTGTTCTGGTCCGGATTTCTGGTCTCGGTCTTTCATCTGTGCTGATGGGCCCAAATATTTGATTTGGTTTTTAAGTTCTTGACAGTTTCAAGTTTTCAGCCTTCCGCTTTAATTCTTTCTGAATGTCCCTTGGAGTTGACGGTTATGGTATTTGTCTTTTCGGCATGCAACTCCGTACCATACGCCTGAGCTGTTTTGTCCAGGCATTTGTCAAGACTTCGTCACTCTTTATCACCAGCCTGCCTGTCAGTGTTAGCGAAACGTAAGCTGGTTACTGTCCTGCCACAAACGCGGACCGCTTCTTTCGCTTGTGATCTGCCAGTGTATTGGTCGCTATCTTTTTAAAGGTGTTGAAGAGGACGGAAAAGAGCAGGCGGCCTTGTCTAACCCCTATATCAGTTCTGAACCATTTGCTAATACTGCCATTCGATGGGATTGACACGTGAGGCCTCCTATGAAGATGTTTGATGACAGATAGACATTCTAATGCGATGATCGTCTCCGTCTGTCGCTGCAGTCGAGTAAGTAGACCTTTTCGACAAGACTTAACTGGGATAACCAAGACAAAGTGCCATTAAGAGAGGCAACAAGTAGAGGTTAACATGCAACATGAAGGTAAGCTATTTCTTTGGGTAGTTTTTATATTGTAATTACTTTTACACCAACTCAATGTGAACGAAGGGAACTTCTGTTTCTAATGATGAGGCCTCGATCCCGACGAAGAGAAAAACAGAAGAAGAGAAGATGAAGAGGAAGACTGAGTGGAGGAGGGGAGGGGGAAAGAAGGCAAAGGCACAGGATGGGAAAGAAATAATGAGAAGATCCTTTACAGCTTCAAAAGGTAGAAGTGTCACCTCTCTGATCCATCCTTGCTCAGTCGACGTGACCGTGTGCATGTGCACTGACACCTAGCTGTTCATATTTCAGGGATATTGTCATGTTCTTGGATCAATGGCTGTTCTCCCTGCTTACCTTTCTCTCAATCTATGTCACACTCTGGCTTTCTAGGCTGTTTGTCAAGCAGTCTTGCTTTGCTGATCCATATGTTGTTCAATAATATGCGTGTGCGCGGAGGCGCTATAAACGCACATACCAACGCAGTCAAGTATGTATGTATGTATGTATGTATGTATGTATGGTATGTATGTATGATGTATGTATGTGTGTATGCATGTGTGTGTATGTGTGTGTGCATGTGTGCGCACTTGTGTGTGTGTGTGTGTGTGTGTGTGTGTGTGTGTGTGTTGTGTGTGTGTGTGTGTGTGAGAGAGAGAGAGAGAGAGAGAGAGAGAGAGAGAGAGAGAGAGAGAGAGAGAGAATTCGCATATGCACTAACATCTTCTCGCACTGTTATTGCGACTTTGTTACATGCATGCAATGGGCGTCTCTCTTGCACAAACCGTTTTGCTGTTTTTGGTCCCTTTCTCTAGTCCTTTCAGGGCTAATAACAGTGTATAGGAAAGTATATCACGAATCTTCATCTTCTGTTGTATGATGTGTTGCTACAGATTTTTCATGAAACACACACACACACACACACACACACACACACACACACACACACACTCTCTCTCTCTCTCTCTCTCTCTCTCTTCTCTCTCTCTCTTCTCTCTCTCTCTCTCTCTCTCTCTCTCTCTCTTGTCTCACTCACTCACATGGCGCGCGTACGCACGCACGTACACACATACACTCATTCTCACACATGCTCTCTCCCTCTCTCTCTTTCTCTCTCTCTCTCACCACACACACACACACACACACACACACACACACACACACACACACACACACACACACACACACGTACGTTTATAGAATGATTCAGATTTACACATTTGGATTCTGATTCAGATGTTAAACTTCACGTGTCGTTAATTTTCTTAATGGCATTTGCATGTATATGCATACTTATTCCGGATATCTCCTTAGAGTTCCAGAATAACCCAGTGCCGAAAGTGCAAGGCTCCTCCAGAAGTTGTTTCTGGAATGTTTTGAACATTTTGGTTTGGATAAAGGCATCATGGTTCCCGACGCGTCCTGGGAGTTCAAAGCTTTTTGATTGGGTGTATTACGTCACGATTTCTCGAACTTTCTAGAAAATTTTATATTAATTTTGTGGATTGGCTGTGCTACGCCATATTGCTCGAACATTTCACGAATTAGATATAGTCAGGCATTTTGGAATGAGGGGAAGGGTGAGAAAGGAGATTAGAAGTGAATAGAACGTTATTTGAGAAAGCGTTTGAGAGTGAGTGAAGGACACGTCTGTGTTTCGAGACCGTTGCGGCGATCATGTGAATATCGATCTGTGAATCTTCTGCTGGAAATGAAGACTGTGAACTGGTTACCAGAGCTGACTCTGTTTCTGTCTGGATCAAAACAACGCGAGATTAGAGCCAAGTCTGGTCGATCACCACAGTCGGCGTCATACGCCCACTGAAGTGTCAAACAACAGCGGTTTGATTCTTCGTCATAACAGTCTGGTTTTCTTGTTCTTGTCGTTTGGGATTGATGCACAGGTCAGGCATCTAGAGCAAATGTCGCCCACAGCATTTGACACAAATTAACACGCGTTCTGGTAGAAATTACACTTGAAACGCCCTTCATACTCACATCAAAACTACAAAACTGATCGAGGGGATATGGAATGGCTCACTTTCGCTCAGTTAGAGACTTCTGTCCTGCAATCAATCAACATGAGCATCACTATATTTCAGTCATGCTTCAGTACTTTGTGTTGTTCAGTATCTATAGTATTTACATGTGTTTTTCTTTACAACCGTGAAGAACGAGCTACGTAATGGTGGTTTCAACGCTAGAGTTAATAAAGTAAAACAATTTTTTTTCTAATCGGAAAGAAAATGGGAAAGGATGGTGGCGGTGAGGGGAAGGAGGGGTGTAAATGTCTCCGGAGAGACGAGACAATATCGACGTTGTATTATTCCAGTCGCTGTGATCTTGAGGTACGAACTGAACCACCAATCACTCCTTCCCCGCTTTCCACTTCACCCCCCCCCCTCCACCCCCTCCCCCCACCCTCCATCCCTACCTCTCACTTCCCTCTCTGTCCATCACGCCCTGTCCCTGGGCTGCTTTTGTCCCGTTGTTCAGCTGATTA